>OY987256.1:32129651-32695752 GCA_963920725.1 Rhamphomyia laevipes
CTGTAGGTTGAAAAACCACTTACGATGGTTAATTTAGTTTTTATTGATATAAATGTTTTTGGTTCACAAAACATTCTATATTCCGTTCTTTGGAAATGAGTAATATAAAAAATTACCTTGAGATCTAAATTAGGTTTGGTTTTTATTTCCACTCGTACTATTTTTTCTATTAGGTAATAATATATGCCTTTCGCCAGTTGAAATCTTTTATCAGCCTCAGATTTTGTAGGATATTTTTGACAAAATGTTTTTGACATATCAGATATCAATAACTCCAACTTCGAGGAAATTGTTGTATCTGCATTCCTATTAATTATTTAAAGTTACATTTAAATTTTCAAATATTATAATTTATTGTATCAAAAGTTTAATTTATAAATATCGCAAGGTAGCAATGAAAACTGCAAAAAAACGCTTGGAAAAGTTGTATAATTTATTAATGTCGCAATAACCGCAAAATTTTACAGGAAGAAAAATGGATCACGAAATATAAGATTATTCTACTCTTGAAGTTTTATTATTAAAAATAATCGTTGAAAAAAACCTTAACCTGAAAAGGGCTTATAAAGTATTCTTATATTTTATTCCATAATTTGTTGTTATCAAAAATAAATATCTTTTTTAAATAGATCTTTGAGTATATATTATTAACTAAATAAATAAATAAAACAACTGAAATGGTATTTTTTATTGTTATTTACAATAATATTTTATTTACTTCAAAGATTTTTTTGTCTTCAAAGTCCGTCACAAAACACTCCTAATTGATTCCATAAAAACTTAAAATTCTAAAATATGAAAATAAAATTTTTAAAAAATAAATTGAAAAATTTGGCCTTGAAAATTTCTTGTGAAAAAAAAAAAAAAAATGCAGGAAGAAACAATATAGATTAAAGACGCCTTTATGGTTCAATATTACAAAATATTTGATATTTCTTTCCTCTTTCTCAACATGTTTTTTATCCCTTACTATCGTTTATTTATTTTTTTTAGTTCTATAGCAAAAGCAACAACAAGCAACAAAAAAAAATATACATATCTATTTTGAATTTTTTTTAATTCATATTAGTCCGGATACAAACCAATTTATTTAGACTCCAAAAACTAACAAGAACTCTGACGGGTGTAGCGCTAGTGGCGAAATTTAATGAATTGGAATTACTATTAGATTCTATATACAAAGGTTTTACATAAATGGCAAAATTTTGCAAACTATTTAATCAAGATTCTTATTTTTTTTTATTCGACAGGTAATTTATTTATTTATTTAAAATATAAAATCTTACAGACTATATAACAATATTTAATATACTATAAAATACAAAAAAACACAAAAAAAAAAGAAAACAAAAGAAAAAACCCAAAGAGAGAATAGTAAATATGAAATTAATAAAATACTAAAATAGTTCTTTAACCATACTTTTAAATTTTTCTCTGGATAATGTAAGATCCAATGTACCATAGATAGAGTTGAATATTGTGATGCATTTAGAAATAGGCTCATAGTTAGTTCTATGGAATGGCGGATAAAATATTGAATTTATTCTTAAGCTAATTGGTTTATATAATTCGCTGAAAATTACATTTAAGTCACTACAGTTTAAACTATTACAAATAACGTCTCTGACAAATGTTACACAATAAACTTTACGTCTTGCATCAAGAGATTGAAGACCTAACAACAAACATCTGGAGCGATATGGTGGTAAATTACCATCAAAAATATGTCGAAAAGCAAATCTGGTAAAAGATTTTTGTACTCTTTCTAATCTTTCAATATGAATTGAGTAAACTGGACACCATACAATTGTAGAATATTCTAAAATTGATCTCACTAAAGAGCAATATAATGTTTTTAATGTATATGGGTGTTTGAAGTCTTTAGCATTTCTATAAATAAATCCAAGCATTTTAAATGCTTTTGAAATTATATAATCTAAGTGAACATTAAATGACATTTTAGAATCATAATATACACCAAGATCTAAAAAAATTTCAAGTTCTTCTAGAACAGTACCATTTATTGTAAAACTTTTTTGAAATTTTGTACGCTTACGCGAAAACAATACAACTTTACATTTTGAAACATTTAGCTCTAGACAGTTATTATTTGCCCAATTAACTAAAGAGTTTATATCATTTTGCATATCGTTAAGATCATGAATATTATTTATTAATCGAAATATTTTAAAATCATCAGCAAACCCCAGGGAACTTGAAGATCCTGTAAAAAGTTCAATATCATTTACAAATAAAATGAAAATTATAGGAGCTATATGGCTACCTTAGGGAAGACCTGATACAGCTTTAATTTGTTTTGACTGATAATTTTGAACTTTTACAATCTGAACCCTATTCTGCAGATAAGATTCAATTCACATTAATAATGTAGAATGAAAACCTAGAGCTGATAGTTTTTTAATAAAATAATATGTTGAACTCGATCGAATGCTTTTTGAAAATCAGTAAAAACAGCATTTACTTCACAACCCGCCTCTAATGCATTAATTACAAAATTAGAAAAGCAAGCTAGATTCGCAGTTGTAGAACGACCTTGAATAAAACCATGCTGTTTTGGTGAAATACATTTTCCAACAACTTCAGTAATTCTGTTTGTTACCAATTTTTCGAACAACTTCGGAATAGCTGAAAATTTTGCAATACCACGATAATTTTTAATGTTAGTTTTGAGGCCAGATTTAAAAATTGGAGTAAGATATGATATTTTCCATAAATTTAGGAACTCACCAGAACTTAAAGATAAGTTAAATATATAAGTTAATGGACGAGCAAAAATGTTTGCAATTTTTTTTAACAAAGTTGATGGTATACCATCATAACCAGGATTAAAATCATTTTTTAAACATTCCAGACCATTGAATACTTCGACTTCCGTTAAAGATAATTGTCCAAAATCGCAAAGTGGGAGAATATGGTTATAATCACCACTATTAGACTGGTCAACTAATGAATACACTGATTCAAAATAGTTAGCAAAAAGATTTACTGGTTCTTTTATCGAATTAGAATTTACGTCATCTAATACCATTTGCTTTGGTAAACCAGATGAGGTTTTTTTACTGGAGACATAGATCCAAAAACTTTTACTATTCCTTTTAATAGTACTTTCTAAATTGAATAAAAACTGTTTATATAGGAATCTATGAAGAGTTTCATATTCACGACGTAGCCTAATAAAATACAATTTATCAGCAATATCTTTAGAGTTTCTAAATTTAACATGAGCTTTATTTCCGGCATTCTTCAATCTGCACAAACTTCTATTGTACCATTTTGGATGATTATTATTTCTAATAATTATATCTGGCACATGTTGGTCTATAGCAGAATGAATATAATCAAAAAAAATATGCCAAGAATCATTTAAATTTGTACACGATAATACATTATCCCAAGAATAAGTTTGGAGAACATCGTTTAAAAGATCAAAATTAGCTCTCTTAAAGTTTTTACATTTTGTAACAAGATTTGAATTATCATTACAAAAATTATACAATTTTAAATCAATAAATATGGCATTATGATGTCGATCGCAATTAACAAATGGTATGAATTCAAAACAAGTAGCATAAATATCATTAGATACAAAAATTAAATCAAGAATACGACCAATTAAATTTTTAACTTTATTAATTTGACTTAAATTTTGAGAAAATAAAGTATTTACCACTACCATATCAATATCTGTTATCATATTCTCAGGATATAAATATTTTTCATCATCATTCCATTTCCAGGACAAAGAACTAAGATTGAAATCACCAGCAACAAATAAATATTCATCATCATCTAATTTACCAGCAATATTTGACCAATTTAACATATGTTTTTCGTATAAGCAAAAATCACTGGAAGGTGGAATGTAACTAACACCAAAAAATATAGTTGAAGAGCGGTTGTTACAGAAAACCTTAATTATTAGCTGTTCTATTTCACCATCACAATACTGTAAATTTATAATACACCCCCTCCGCGCTTGTGGCCTGTTGATAACCAGCAACGATCTTTTCTAAATACGTCATATTTATTTGTAAAGATTTCAGGAGTTACAATATCGGAATGTAGCCAAGTTTCTGTTAAGATGATGACGTCAAAATCATTCTCAAGAGCTGATAAAAAAAATTGTTGAATTTTACTTCTCATATCACCAACATTTTGATAATATATTGTAACATTGTTAAATATACTCTCATTGTGCAAGTTTTGAACAATTGCCGGCAAATTAAATGAGCACTCACTATTCTCATTAAAATTGCACTCATTTTTCTCGTTACAATTTGATGAAGACGAAGACGATACAGATACAAAAGAGTTTAATGAACTTGATAAAACTGTATTAAAATTATTATTTTTTGATAATAATGAAGAATCTACGTCACAATTTACAGAAACTGGATTATTATTAATAATTATTTTTCTATTATCGACACTTTTTTGATGGTTGATAAAAAATTTTACCATTATACCGGCAGGCCAAATATCAGGATTTAATATTTTTTCTGCATAGGGTTCTGGTATACCTAATTTAAAAGAGATAAATCTTTTTTTATCAGGATCAGCATGTTTTTTAATTAATTTAAAACATTGGAGAACACCAGTATTTATATTTAATTTTTCTGTGACATATTTTACGATAACATCAGGTGACGTTTTTGGACCACACTGAGATACATGAAACCATTTCTGCATAGGTACTACAACTATTTCAGTATCGTTATTAGCATTACCGATTATTGGCACATTATTGGAAATAACTTTATTTGCTGTCTTTTTTTACCCTTTTTATGCTTCTGTTTCAAGATAGATGACGATGAGTCACCCTGTTTTAAAACACCTGAATATAATAATTTGGTATTAGATACAGTTTTATCGACACTTATATCGGCAATAATTTCAACCAATTTATCATTAATGTCAACATTTCCTGTGTTTGTATCTAAAATATTTTTTTCCGAATTATTTATACCGGTAGAATTATTAAATTGGTGTTCACTGATAGTTTATTTTATTAAGATCAATATAACACTTTCTTTCTAATGAGGTAATACCATCAATATTTAATTCATTTGGCACAGCTGGCACTTTAGTATTATAATTGTCGTAGCTTTACTTTGATGTATCATTTGATGATATTCAGTGTTGCCAAGGTGCAAATTTAGTATCTCTAAATTAGATTTTTTTTTTCGTAAAATCAAAATTCTCAAAAAAGTTACGTAATAAAATATTTTTTTTACCGGAATTTTATTCTCTATCATAAAGCTGAAGATTTGAAAGCTGTACCTGACGTACAAAAAAAGTTACAGGTCGAAATGTACGTACATATCGCGTCAAAAAAAAAAAAAAATTAATAAAATTTATTTTATTACATACAGAGGGTTTTGTGTAATTCAGGTCCTTATTTGCAGGTACATTTTGCCTTGTAACTTTTTTTTTACGTCAAATACAGCCTTAAAACCTTCAGCTTTTTGATAGAGAATAAAATGGCGGCTAATTTAAAATTTAAAAAAAAAAAAATATTTTATTACGTAACTTTTTTGAGAATTTTGATTTTACTATTTAAAAAAAGAAAAAAAAAATCCAACTTTGAGATACTAAATATGCACCTTGGCAACACTTAATATTATCAAATGATACATCAAAGTAAAGCTACGACAGTTACCAGGTCTTAATTTAATAGCAGCACACACATCACCACATCTTTAGGAAATCTAATATATATTTTATTTGAATAATTTATCACAAAAAATAGGTAAGCCTCAAAAGAATATTATTATGAGTTCAATACTGTCTACAAAATGACTTTTTGAAAGTACTTTCAAAATTTAAATATTTTTTTGTGGTTATAATAATATTGCAACTTTTATTGGATTTTTTTAATGAAAGTGTGATTATTTTAATATTTACTTAAAAAAAAGTAAATTTATTCAAAAAAAAACCCTTTCAATAATAGTAATGTAATAACATTATCACTACTTATTTTTAAGAAATTTTCACTTTTTCCAAGCTCTATTTGAGAACTAAAAGGTTCTCACCTGATCTGCTACCCTGTGGGTTCCAGTCTAAGGCTTGACGACAAATTTGCTGCTGAGGTTTACGGAGCGTATGTCCTATCCACTTCCATTTTCTTCGCATTATTTCAGTGGCTACTGGTTCTTGCTGGCATCTGTTGTATAGCTGGGAATTGGATATGGTATTTGGCCACCAGATTTTTAAAAATTAATTGATGAGGCTTTGAATCTTCTGATTCAGGATATCTATAGTTAGCCAAGTCTTACAACCGTATAAAAGGACTGATTTCACGTTTGAATTGATTTTTTTTATTTTGGTGTTAATAGATAAAGATGTTGAAAAGCTTCCTTTTGCCTTGTTGATTCTTGAAAGATGTCGTCTTGGACTCCGCCGTCGGTGGTTATGACGCTGCCTAGATAGACAAAACTATCTCACTCGTATCTCTCACATTTAAACAACTTAGAATGTTTTGACGGCTAGGATTAATTTTTATTGCCTTTGTTTTCGAAGTGTAGATTTTTCGCTTAACCTTTTTCGATTCTTCACTTAAGTCGTTCAATTTGTTTTGCATTTGTGAATGTTGTACAGATAGTAGACAAATATCATCCGTGTATTCCAGATCTTCCAGTTGTTCTTCGAAGTTCCAGTATATTTTGGTCGTCCAGGGCGTTGGTTGGTTGGTTTAAGTGGCGAGTCCCAGCAGCTTGCCCGGCGACTCCAATTAGCGCAAATGCACCGTTTTGTTACCACTCATACTCTTGAAACCGGCTTGGTTACGCGGTGGAAAAAGGGTTTAGATCCACCTCGTGTTATTCAAGAAGCGAACCGTATCTCTGGGTTGCTTCGTGGCTATGTCGTTGAGATCGTTGAGGAATGGACTGCCGAAAGAGTTGTGTCTGGCTCTAGCTAGTGCAGGGCACTTGCAAATGAAGTGCGTTATGGTCTCTTTCTCATGCGGTATTTTGCAGCTGCGGCATGTTTGGTTGAATGGGATGCCCATTCTGGCCGCATGTTCACCAATTGGCCAGTGCCCCGTGTATGTAGCTATGGTTCTAGCTATATCTTTGCGGGGTAGTTTTAGAAGGTGGTCTGTTTTTCTTTTTTCGTAAAACGGCGGCCAGGGCGTTACTTAGAATGTTATCCAAGACTATAAGGAAAAGTATTAGCGATATTAAACATCCTTGTCTAACACCAGTAGTAGTGTCAAACGGTGTTGATAGATGGCCATTATGTAATACGCTACATTTAAATCCAGTGTATTGACAGTGTATTGACATTGATTAATTTAGTAGGGATACCCTTGTGTTTAAGGGCATCCCATATGCTCTCGCGAGAAACGCTGTCGAAAGCAGTGATGTAATCAACAAAAAGAAGCTGCAGAGTAGTCCGCCACTCATTTATTTGTTCGCTAATTAACCTCAGTGTGTTTATTTGGTCGAAGCACGATCTGTTTTCACGAAAACCAGCTTGTTTTCTTAGTGATTCGTCTAGTAGTTTTCCGTTGATACGATTCAATAATATTTTGGATAAAATCTTTGATAGAATCGAGAGTGGCGTTATTCCCCTATAATTTTTGCAATTGGTGAGGTCGCATTTTTTTGAAATTTTAATCAAAATATTTTGGAGAAAGTCGTTCGGCTGCTTTTCGTCTTCCCAAAGATTTGCAAAAATTAGATTTGATGTCAAATTCTTCAGACAGACTTACGCGATTGTAGGTTGTTTCAAGTTCGCTTACAAACCTGTTGCGGACATCTAATTTTTTTACTTTACCTACGTCAAATTTCTCTAGTCTTGGTGGTGTTACTTCTGGTTACTGCGTCAATTTTTAACCGTATCTCTGCAATTAGAAGCTGATGGACTAACACAATATCGGCGCTTCATTGATGCGAACGTCAAGCAGACTGCTTCTCAATTTTTTGCTAATACAAAAGTGATCAATTTGGTTTTGGTTGCTGCAATATGATGAGATCCAAGTGGTTTTAAGAGACATTTTGTGTTTGAACAGAGTACCTCCAATGACCAAGCCGGCAGCAAAACATACCTCTACGAAAAGTTCTCCGTTCTCATTTATCGTGCCCAAGCCATGTTTTCCAATAACTGATTCTAGGTTCTAGTTATCAGAACCAACTTTTGCATTTAAATCACCCATAAGTACTAAGATGTCTTTTTTATGGGTGCTGTTGATGGTGGATAATAACTGGTTGTAGAATTCCTCTTTCGTTTCTAGATCGACAAATTCTGTGGGAGAATAAACTTGGATTATGGAGATGTTTCTGGCTCGCGAATGGAATTTGGCAACAATTATTCTTTCGCTTACCGACGTCCAATCTAGAAGCGACCTTGTTGCCCTTTTACTGAGAAGGAATTCTACTCCATCCCTATGGATATCACTCCATCTCCAATCAGGTTGCTCAGGTTTCCAGTGGGCACCGATCGTTTAGGGTAGAGTAGGAAGATTTGTTAGTGGATATTCAATTGTTATGCTATGTTTACAAACTGGCTAAAATTGGCAACTCAAGAAAGAAATCGATAGGTAATTATATTTTACATACGTGCGGTAGAGAGAGAAATATAGCCATAATTTCCCCGTGTCTAATTATAGCACAAGACGACAGACTTCGTCTTGTGCTATAATTCGGCGTCTTGAAAAGATCTTGAAAAGAAAATTTCTACGTAATTTTTATAGCATTTTATAGCAAATATTTTTTTTGTTTTTTTTACTTCAATTTTTTTTTTTTTTTTGACATAAATAAATTATTATATTAAAATTATTAAAGTTATTAAAAATTTAAAATTTACACAACTTTCACAAAATAAAAATGTTTTTTTTTGTTTGTTTCTGAAATGTCATAAACTTCCTATAATTTCCCCAAACGAAACGATATTTTTCGTTTCATTCTTTCATTTAGAGAAGTTCAGCATGCCGTCTCTTTTTATTTTAACTAAAATTAGAAATTAGCCAATATGTAAACAGTACATTAAGCTGCAGACAACAAACGTAGACATCTACCACCTTCCCACCCCTGTTCTATATACTCAAAGATATATATAACGCCATTGCTGTTTTAGAATTTAATTTATTATAATTTATATTAATTCTGAAATTCTCAGTTCAGTTATGACTATGACGAGAAATTGCTAGATTATACTAATTATTGTGAAAATTCACGAAAAGCCTAATAGTACTGTCAGCGCATCGTAATGAAAAGTAAAGTTGATATCAGGTTTTGCTCTTGGCTTTTTTTTATCCGCCTGTATAAGTACAACGTATCCATTTTAATTTTTACGATTTTGCATTTTTTATAGCGACCTTACTTATAAATCAGACAATAGCCTATATTATTATTTAACATTTTTATTGGAAACTTAACAAAATTAAATTTGAACACAATGTGACCTCGAATTTTTAAGTTTTTTTCATTTTTAAATTATGCAATTTTAATATTCCTGGGAAAATTTGGTACTAAAAAAATAAATCAAAATGCAACTAAATCTAAGTTTACTTTTGACTATGAATAGAAGTGACGCATTTAAAATATGTGCTAAATTTTAGACATAACTTAATTAAGCAGTAGTTTATTTCTGGATTAGAGATATGGTTCATTCTATTTAATTTTAAAAACGAATTCCAAGACTTTCTATTTAATTTGATTTGGGCTTAGCTTATATGAAAAAAAAATTATACTGCTAGCTGACCGACCAAGCTACTTAATGAACTTGACTTATCGAATCGATGCTATGTGTTTCCAGTACATGGGATGAAAATTTAATCTGAATTAAGTTTTTCTATGTATTATTAAAATTTTGCCATATTTCGATGCTATAGGTTTTTTATATCAATTCCTTTCCAATTTTAACAGCAGATTCTAAGTGCAGATTAATGAAAATCATTAAATTTATTTTCATATTAATGCTATACTAAAATGTATATACTTTTGTAATACCAGAAATATTTTCAATATTAGTTGTTACATTCATTAATTACCTTAAAAATTCTGGTTCAACGGTCCTTTCAGCTATACTCTGCAATTTTTTTACACTTTGGGTTGCACTAGATATTGGTTCAGATATGTCCTTTTTAGGAAGCAAATGTCTTCTCGTGAAAGGTGTTCCTGGAACCAACGATTTAATACTCTATACAATACAAAAATAGAAAATATTTACAAAAGCAATACATTATATATACCGGTAATTCACAAGTACCTGATATACGGTATATTATGACTGTATAATTTTTTTCTCAGAATGAATTAAGGAATACCGTGTATCGGGTATTTGAGGATTACCTGTATACAAAAAATCGTTTAAATATTTATAAGTTTTATTATTTACTATAATAATAATTCATTAATAACAGAGAAGACCATTTAGCTTTGAAATAAATACGATTTGAAAAGAATAATTATTATAAATATGGTTTTGATTTTCGATGTTGTCTGTACTTTTTAACACAAAATATTTTTATTTTATTTAAAAATGTTATGTTATACATATTTTGAGAAAATTAATGAATTAATTTACATAAAAAACATTATAAGGGAAATTCTGAAGATTAAAAACTAGTCTATAGGAAAGTATCTAGAAAACTTATAAATAACCTGAGCTTAAAACTAACTATTCACTGTGGGAAGCCACGAAAAAGTTAAAAAAATCCTGGGCAAGAGATATCAGTGGTAAAGCAGAGGTATTTGCCGATCGAATTATTCAAGCAGAACGACAATGAAAACACAATCAACCTAGAAGACATGATAACTACTAAAAGTATAAGAGCAGTCACAATTCAACTAAAGTATAAGAGCAGTCACACAAGAATTAAAACAAGTTTCAAAAAAAAGCTCCAGGTTCCGATTTAACAACACCAGAGATCAAACCAGGGAACTCCCAAAAATGGTTTAAAAATGTTTACGTTTCTAATAAATGCATCATTCCGTTTCAAAATACATAAAAAATATGTGGAAAACAGCTGAGGTGATTATGCTGCCAAACCCTGGCAAACCAGGGAATAGACTTAATTTTACATGACCAATATCGCTCCTACCAATACTTCTAAGCATCTGGAAAATATAGGTTTATTACCAATACTTTCTAACCATCTGGAAAATTAAAAAAAAATAAAACCAATAATAATCGAATTTCCAATTTGGTTTCAGAGAAAAACATTCGACAATACATGAAATTCATCGAATCACAGATGTTATCGAGAAGGTTCTCGAGGAAAAACAAATTTGTTCGTCATTATTATTTATGGACGTTCCCTAGGCCTTTGATAAAGTCTTTGATCAAAATTAACGATTCCAAATCAGTACCTTTCAACTTTATCAACAACAAAATAAATCATCAATTACCAGTTTGATTTAAAGGCAAAATATCTGGGAATGAAACTCGACGTAAGGTGCAAGGAGCATATTAAAATTAATAAAAGCGAATTGAAATTAAAATATAAAAAGATTAATAATAGTAATCAGACGAGAACGCTGAAACGGAAAAAAATCTATTGATTTGACATAATCGGCAATCATAATACGGATATATATCAGCAAATAACAAAATTAATTCAAATCAGTCCGAAATAAATCTTGAGAGCCACTGGTGAACCAGAATTTACAAATGTAGGTTAAAATATATCTGATTAATACCTAGAACAAACGGATGGTTGGTCTGATAGACCAGTTTTAGTGGGATCCAGCAGTTATATTATTATATTATATATACCAGTGAAGATCAACATCAACAACAAGGAGTTTTTTTCCTTATAAACCTAATAATTGCAAAGACCTAGTCATATGAAAAATCTGATTAAAATGCATACTGTCAGATTTTTCATAAAACAAAACAAAAAATCGTATCAAATGTTTTATGAAGTCTGATAATTAATGCAAATACACTTAAATTATTTCGCAAAATCTGTAAAATATTTTAAATTAGGCAACGGATATATTTTTTTTAAAGAAATATTTATTACACATTGCTAATTGTTAATATCCAGCGATATGCAAAATACTGTAATATTTTAAGTTTAATTTTGTTATTTTAATTTGGAAAAATACGAAAAATTATATTAAAAAAACTTGAATAGAACAAAGTCTGAAAAATTTAAAACAACGTTTTTTAACAAAATTACTTTAATTTTAAATTCAATTTTTCAACATAAAAATAAAATACAAATTTAAAAATAAATAAAAAATAACAACTGTGTTGCCATTGAAACAAAATAATAAGTAACGTGGTGCCTTTTTTTAATATTCGACTCGCCTAATAACGAGTTAGTCGAAAAGGCGAGGCCAATGACGAGCCGACTTCAATCATAAGGGCCATTATTTAATGTTTAAAAAGCTATAAAATCTCACTTAAAAAAATTCAAACTTTAAATTTTATTAAAAAAATTTGTTCCTCTAGCCCAGAAATTTCTGTAGCAGGAAATCGGAGGCTGTAGTCGACAGATAGAGTGGAGTGCGAGTTCAATCATACCAAAGCCGGCGATTGTTTTGGGCAACTTCAATCATACCGAACTGTTAAAGTCAAGACAAGGCGAGAGTCTACTTGACTTCAAACATAAGGACCATTATAAAGGATGTCGCGATTCGCAACCACCAAGGACAGAGAATTGAAAGACGCACTAACAGAATTAGGGTGCTCATTCCACTCAACAGGATGTCCTACCTATTGGCCCACTGACAGCAACAAGATCCCGGATGTTCTTGACTTCTTCATCATCAGAAAAATATCATCAAACTTCGTCGAACTAATAGCTGATTCATAATGAGATTAACGCAACTGAGCTAAAAGTCAAAGCAAGCTGACACGACGGTTTTAAAAGTTTTAAATTCACAATGTACAGTTGTTTTATTTACAGCGTACACAATATTTTCTAATTTGTTTTATTTACACCGTAATATTTTCATCACAAAATAAATTAAATTTGACTTTTCAATTTTATATTTTTTTTTTTGGCATTTTACAACTTTTATAATCGTAAAAGTTGGAAATTGGGCAACTTTAGTTTAGCGTACAGTTGCGTTATGTTTCTGACTTTGCATTGTGAATGAAAGTACTATTTTCATATAGTTTAACTTTGTAACTTTGAGTTCAGTTGCGTTAACTTTGTATTATTAATCCAGCATAAAGGATTGCTTGGACCTAAATTCCGATCACTCAGCGATTGTAAAGCGTGTTTTTTTAGAAATTCACAACTTTGAGTTGGCAACACTGCTTTATTTGACAACCGATTTAACAGCTTATGTGCTTTTTATTTAGTTTGGTTTTGGTTTGACATTTCTTTTTGGATAGACTTACACCAGAGCAACGCTTGCAAATTGTTGAATTTTTTATCATTTTTTCCAAATTTGGACTAAACAGTAAACGCCCTGACCAGTTATTAATTTCTTAACGTTTATTTTGTTTTTGTTTCTAATTAATAAAGTCAACATTTATATCAACTAATTGTTCTTTATAACCTGCACGTATACCAAAAATAATTAAATAATTATTTTTTGATCAAATATTGATTAATTTTGATAAAATATGTATAAACGAAAATTATGATTAAATTTAAATGAAAAATTAGAAAATACTCAGTAATCAGAAAATACTTTCAATAACTACTCGGGTATTCATTCGGGTATTCAAAAAATGTTAAATTTATCTGCGCACTCATCATAAACCGACGTAATTTTTTCACTAAAATTATTGGATGGAAAATGGTTTATTGAAAATTTTTCAGTAATGGCCTGTATCATCCCAGACACAAAATTTTTTATTTAAATAAAATGGAAATTGGTTGAATTATATATAATAATCTATCTAGTCAGCAATCTAAATTAATATCAGTCGAATACGTGTTTCATTCTGATCCCAAGCAAATGAGATTTTATTAAAAAAAAGGATGGTAAATCGTTTAGTTATCCACATGAAACATTTTTTGATACTTTCAGGAGTGCGGTTTCATAAATATCAGGGATGGATCAACTAAGAGAGACTTATAGTTTTCGAATGGCGTTAGTTAGTAATTTACAGATCTTCTAGACGGAAAGTTTGTTGTGAATGAGACACCCTGTTTCAAATTTTAATTTATTGAATTTCCGGCGGTGTGAAATAACATTTTCAATAATTAATAACACACCGCAGAAGCAATGAACTGAGTACGTGCACAAGAACTTATTTCAATGCCAAATAATGAAATTTAAAATCGGTTGCTGATTAGTTTTTCAAAGATATCGCATGCGATATTTTAATTTATTAAGAATCTTCGAGGTAATTAATTTTTAGATAATAAAAGAGTCGTTACTCGTAAGTTGTTGTTGTAGCAATTATATTATCTACTAATCTACTTATTAAAGAAGCAAAGCAATTAACGGAAATAAATAAATAGATAAATAACTAAACTACTAAATTTGCTAAAAGTTTGTAGTAGGTGATATTAAACTAATCGAACCAAACCGGGAGACCTAAGAGGCTACTATGGCTGTCTCAACCAATAGGTCCTCAACCACCAGTTCCGTAGGGTTGGCAGAGCGGATAAAGGATGTATAGTATAGTAATTAACTAAAATAAACTTTCTTCTTTATGAAATAAGAAGACAGTGAAGTAAAGAAATATTAATAAGAAAAAATAATAGAAAAAGTGACCATAACAGAATTTTTTACTAGTACAAAAATATCTAAAAATAGTCCCGGATTACTAATAATCATTTTACAAAAAAAAAATACGTTACGTAGTCGAATACTTAAATTAGCGAAAAGTTAACATGGTAGATTTCACAATGGAAGCTTAAGATTAATTTAACTGATTGTGTAGCTTAAGGCTGCAACTTTACCTCACTGGGTTTCTCAATCAAAATTTTACCTAAGCTTAGCTAAACCAAAAAATGTGAATTATTGTGAATAATAATTTAAAATAATGTTATTGTGAATGAAAATGTACCATAAAAATAACGTTAACTTTTGAACTTTTTTACTGTGCGTGTATATATATTTTATAAATACATATATGTTTATAAATTATAATATGGAGGAAAAGAAACATAGCATTAACTTTAGTTGTACTACTTGATGTTTTAAAAGTTTTTAACAAAGCACTATTTGTTACTGAAGTACTAATGTTTAAAATAACTATTGTATTTAATTAAGTGCTCTCCTAACAGCTTTTTAAATAATTGTCTACAATGCATTTTAATAAAATTCTACACAATATATTTAGTGTATTTACAATTTTTAAACATTATTATTAAAATGAATTTAAAAATTTCAAATATTTGTTTGTTAGGTTAAATAGGATAAATGCCATAAAATAGTTTGTAAAACATAAAAATCCCAAAAAAAAACTTTTCTGCTGGTATTTTTGTGTACAATGTTTTGTTTAACGTATAAGGAAATAAAATAATTTTACATAATGTGAGTTGTCAAGTTTGAACTATATTAATAAATTTTGTCTTATTTTAGGGTAATTTAGTTTAATAAATGATTACATAACTCATTCAAATAGACGATTTTACAATTCAAATTAACGATTTTACAATTCAAGTTAACGATTTTACAATACAATTGTAAATAACTTTTTAGTAAAATCGTCAAATTGAATTGTTAAATCGTTTTTTACAATTGTAAAATCGTTAACTTTAATTGTAAAATCGTTTTTTATAATTATAAAATTCTTAACTTGAATTGTAAAATGGTTTTTTATAATTGTAAAATCGTTAATTTGACCTAAAAATGCTATATTTTCGGTGCATTTATATTTGCAATTATATTTTTTTAATGTTATTGGTAATTACTTACAGCACAAATTTGTATATGTTTCACTTTATCACCGTCAGTATCCATTTTTTTCAAATTAACATTATCTAGAATTAATACAATTATTAGATATGAACGAAAAATATATTGCTAACATACTTAAAAACATTCTTTCGTCAAAATCTCCTACACTTAGAACGTATTGTTCATAAGTATTATTAAGTGATTTTAAATTTTGTGTGAAATTATTATTAGATATTATTTCCATGCATGAATCAGTTTCTCCTTGCATAGTCTGAAAGTAAATATGTAATAAATAAATACGAACATGCTATTTAAAAATTTAACATACCTTTGTAAGCATAAATTTTTGTATCATTTTTTTGAACGAATAAATTTTCATTTCTTTGCATTCCATATATGGAGCATCGTGCATTTCACATAATAACTTAAGAATGCAAGTTGGTGAATTCGTCGGAGAAAAGTCGGTACCACTTAAAATTCTTACTTTTTCAATAAATATTGGATTTATTATATCATCCCTTTTTTCCTGAATAGCATTTAAAACTATTAAATCAATACAACATAGCAATAAATGAAATGAAGTAACAATATCCACTGTGTGTCTGGGATCTTCTCCTTTAGCGCACAAAAACAGGCACCAGCAAAAGTCATACAATTTGCTAGCTGAGCATTTTCCTGGTCTACGAAACATTTAAACAAATTTTACAATATATTGAAACAAAAGCATTAATGTTTATTTTTCTTTAAATAAGTATATAATAGTATTTTGATAAAAATAATAATATTCATACATGCAAAGGCTATGATATTATTAAAATATGTCACTAAATTAAATTTTTAGAAGTTACAAGAAACTTTATTGATTATAATGACTAATTTACTAGTTAATTATAAAATATGAATTACAGAAAAATAAACATATAAAAATGAAGCTTATTCGAATATACCAATAACATATGTTTGCACATATAAATATGAAACTTATTAGAACTACGAAGTGTAATTTAAGAAAAAATCTGAATATATTTTTATAATATGTAAAATTGAGAATGCAACTAATCAAAAATATATGTGCAAACCATGGCTGGGGAGCTGGAGCTGGAGCTAGGAGCCCCGGAGCTGGGATTTTTTGATAATTCGGAGTTGGAGCTAAATCAATATTACTCCGGCTCCCCAGTCCTGGTGTAAACACAATATATGTTCAATAAGAATTCAAAAATCAGATATGGAAAACGTAAATTTTAATAAAAAAAATCACTTAAAACACGACATGTTATAACTAATTGGTAACAAGGAATATCTTGGTAATTTCCAGAATATCCTATCATAGTTATTGAAATTGGTCTTAAAGCAAGTTGCTTTACATTTTTATACCGTCAGCGGTTTAGAATCTACAAGGTCTCTGTATTATTTCACATAAGTAAAAATTCTATTATTTTAAATTCTATTGTTTTAATTTTTAAAACATTACTATTCAGCGTTTTACTTTCTAAATGCATAATATTTTAGGACTAAATTTTCATAATATCTTAGGGGTTCGCAAATTTGTTTTACAAATGCGCTAAATTTATGGAAGGTCGTTTTAAATGTTTTTTGAGTATATTTTATAAGATAAACTTAAATGAAAACTAACATAATTTCATAACTAACATATTACGAAAGATTCCAATTGGAATAAAATTATTAGACTAAATTAATAATGTGGAATCTTATGTTTAATTTCTTTGACCAAAAAAATCAATCTTTTTTCAAAAAAAATCTTTTTTTTTTTTATCTCGATCAATTTTTAAATTTCTTTGACCAAAAAAATCAATCTTTTTTTCAAAAATCTCGATTTTTAGCAAGATTTACTGCTCCATTTACCAAACCAATATACTTTTTGGTAATTTATTTGAAGTTTCAATTGCCAGTGTCCGGTGGTATAGTTAAAAAAAAAAACTAAATTTATTTTGAAATTAGTGTTTCTCAGAAAAGTATTGAATATTAAATTATAAATTAACTGAATAAAGATAGAATGTGCCTTAGTTGAAATATTTACTTCTGCTTTAACTTAAATCCAACTGTCAAACCACACAAATACAAACAGAAAAAAAATCAATCTCGTCGCAAATTTCTTTGAACACATAAAATCTCAAATTTTTTGATCTGGTCAAAGAAATTTAACATTATATGGCTATTATAAAAATAACACTGTTTTTGATAGTTTTATCCTATGGAACAATAAGTATTTGGAAATTAAAAGCTTGTTTATTATATTACTTAAGTACTATTCAAAATGAATTTTATTAAAAAAATGTGAAATTTTTTATATGAGCGTCCGTCTTTCAGTTACCAAATTACCCAATCTTTAGAATTAATAACAATAAGCATACCGTTAATGCTATTTTTTGTCAAATATTTTCTATTTATATAAATAAATTACTATATATATAAACTACTATTACTCGTTTTTAAATTATTAGTTTATATTTATTGATACACAATTTTAATATAAAAACCCAGAATCATAAAATATAAAACAAATTTTCTATGTCACAATCACAATGATCTTACAAATCATATATACATATTTACATTTTTACTATAGGAAATAGCCTAAAAAACAAAAAATTATTACTTTTGGCCGAACGTCGAAACAGGAAAAAATTGTAACAAGATTGACAAAAGGTTTTTGTGAATCTTCAATGTTGTATGACATATATTTTGAATATTTATTGAAAACTTATACTTATATAACTAAATAGTATACTTACTTTGCCTTTTTACTTCTTTTTTCTGTTGTCGGTGTTACAAATAATTTCTCAAATGTTTCATTATACTTTTGATATAAGACAAAAGAAACACCAAAACTTCTTTCTAATCTTTCTACTTGAGTTAGAAAATGCTGGGGTGATGAGGTAAGATCAATCCATTTTTTAATTTTAACAAAAAAATCAAAGATGCTACAAAAAAAATATTAAATAGTTAAAGTATTATTATAAAATAATATACCTTATGTGGCAACTACGTAGTAATTTTGTCAAAGAAACACAGTTTCCTTTTACCACAGCCGTAGAATTTCCTACGGTAGGTGTAACGGCCTCCCTGCATCCAGTATACAATGTACAACAAAACCAATGTTTCGGATCTCCCTATAGTTACAAAATATTTTAGTTCATTTTAATTAAATATTGTTTTATATCTATCAGATACTTTCACAGGTTTGTAGATATTATTTTCTCACTGAAAAAAAAAACATTTTTTCGGTGAGTATATACAAACCTGTGTATATAATGACATTTTAAGTCACCAACTGGATTCAAATATAGTTTAATTATCGTAATGATGGTTATCATTTCGTTTATAATTATATTAAGCTACTGTATTTATAATTTATCACTCTTATAATTAGAAAATACGTGAATTTCAGAATTGCAAAATTTATTTAATGAAATCATAATAACACACATTAATGTAAAATTTATATTTGCAAATTATTTAAGACATGTTTTAAAATTAATAGCCTACCTCCAATGTAAAATTTTTCGATATATTTTCATAAGCCCTCCAAGAGGTTCTTTCAGTTTCTTTGTCCATATTCAATTCCCGACAAATATCTAAATACAACATTTCTATTGAACTAACTTTTTCGCTTTGCACATTTGCCATTGTTTTATTGTTTTTTCAAAAAACCACAAGTTAAATAAATATTTTACTATAATAATAATTTTTAGACGAAATCTAAATTTACAATTTACATTATTTTATTATATTACTGTCATTTTGCTGACAATAGAAAATCGCGCCAAAAAAAATACTAACTAAACGCAATATTTTGTACTCTATTTAGGTACATAGCACAATACACAAAACACAATACACATACTTAATTTATAAGTCGGAAAAGCAAAACACAATATATCGATATATTAAGAATCGATTCATGAAATAAAACTGGACGCAATTGGGACTAGGTAAAGTGATTTCCACGCTCCAAGCGGAAAAAATTAGCACTCAAATTCAGAGATAGAATTTTGACAACCGATCGTTGTATATTAATTTATATGGAGATATTTAAAAAACCATAAGCATTTAATTAAGTAAATATTTGTTTTAAGTTTTGGTAGAGTGGTAAAAATAAGTGGAATGGCTTCCAAAAACATGTAAGTATATTAAATAAATACATGTTTAGTGTGACACAGCCAAATTTCTTCTAAAAATCTTAATTAAAAATGTAAACAAATAGTACATAAGATTAACAATCCAATTATATTTTTAATTTAATGAACTGCATATATGTTCTTAGTTTTGATTTTTAGGAGGTAATTGTTTTAGTTTAATTAATTAGTTAATGTATTATAAATAGAGCCAGGCAATAATACTAATTTAAATATAATTCTTTTTCAAGTTTATTAAATAATAATATCGATGGCGGAATATTAATGAAATTGTATTTGGACAGCATCGCAGAATATTTTAAAGGAACGGTACGACCGCTACGAGAAGAAGAGAATATTGTAGATGCTGGTTGGATTTATTTGTTAGGTGTTGCACCTTTACCTGCCAAAAACAGAGTTTTGGGTTATGTCATCCAAACATCTGAAATGACCAAAAAGCCGCATGAAGTTAAACTTGATAACCTTTTGTCGCAAGTTTCAGAATGGATTTGTACTTGTTCATGCAAGGTTGGCATCGGCGAAAAATGCAAGCATATTGCAGCGTGCTTGATTTTTATTCATAGGTACTTATTTTTTTTAAATCAATCTGTTGTAATGAATAATAACTCTTATGTGACATATTATCGTATCCATTAGAAATCCAATTTTGTACCCACTGAGCTGCACAGATTTAAAGCAAAATTGGGGAAAAATTGGAAAATGGATTGCCTCTGCATATAGTGGTATAAAAATAAAGAATATGTGTCACGTCCAGAAAAAATACTCTAATCCAGAAACCGTATCTGATGAAATGAATCATCAAATTTTTGCAAAATTGCTTCAAGGTAAAAATAAAAAACAACAATTATTATTATATTTCATTACTTTTTAATTTGTAGGTGCCCCTAAATCAGAATTAGCACGCATGAAAAATCGTTATAGATCGGATATTATATTGACCACACAAAATAATGATAATAAAGAATTTTACGAAATGTTATTTTCTGAAAATGAATATTTAAAACAATTTGTTCCTTTTATGAAGAAATATTTGGATGAAGATGAATCTATAAAGTCCAAATTTGAAAATAAATTAAAAAAAAATATTGATGAAGCTATATTGATGGATTTTTATAACTCCGACAATGTGGCACTCCGCAATATTGTGTTTTTGTTTTTTCCATCTTTTTGGAAATTCTAAATTTGGATATAAAAATATTTTGATTATAATATATATATTTTTTTAGTATAAGTTTACCACTTACCAAGTATTTAGACCAGTATATATTTAATTTGATATTTATTTTTATCAAAATTATTAAAAAATGCCAATATTTGGCGCAAATAATATTATTAATTTATTTATTTAGATATCTCTATCAATTTTTCAATACAAAATTAAAGAATTTGACATATTCAATCTAGTTATTCGGGTTTCACAAAATTCCGCTAGGAGTCATGTTACCTAGTCTCAATTTATCAATTGAGAATTGAGATTAAGTAAAGTGATTTCCACGCTCCAAGCGGAAAAAATTAGCAGTCAAGTTCAGAGATTGAATTTTGAACAACTAATTGTTGTATATGGAGATATTAAAAAAAACATCAGCAATTGATTAAATAAATATTTGTTTTAAGTTTTGGTAGAGAAGTGGGATGACTTCCAAAAATATGTATGTATATTAAATAAATACAAGTTTAGTGTGACAGCCAAATTTCTTCTAAAAATCTTAATTAAAAATGTTAACAAACAGTACATAAGATTAACAATCCAATTGGATTTTTAATTTTATGAACTGCATATATGTTCTTAATTTTGTTTTTTATAGGAGCTAATTGTTTTAGTTTAGTTAATTAGTTAATTTATTACAAATAGATCCAGGCAATAATACTAACTTAATTATAATTCTTTTCAAGTTTACCAAATAATATTGATTGCGGAATATTAATAAAACTATATTATTTATTATTTATTTTATTTATTTTTAATAAAACTTATTATGAAAAAGAGACTTATTACATTTAATAAAATCTAAATTTGTTAATAGAACATTATTTTTAAAAATTTAAAATTTGTTATCATTTAAAATAGGTAAGCTTAAATTGGAAATACCACATATATAATAGTTCTTATATCATCAATGTAGGAAAGGTTTGAATATGAAATTTTTACTGATTGCCAATAAATAGGGGGTTTCAATGCTGTTGCTAATAATTGAACACAATCTTTGAAGTAAAAACTTGCTGTTTTTTGTGACAAGTTGAACAAAATCGCTGTTTGAGCATTCGAAGCATTTGTTTTTATTCGGTAAATCCGATATTTCAAATTCATACTAATATTTTTTTTCTAATGGACGAAACATTGCACAACATTCGACAATTTTTTCAAGTAACATTCTTATCGGAATTCCCGTCATAGTCTTCAATTTATTATCCGAATCAATTTTAAATGGTACGTCATTTAAATATCTATTCTAGATCTGCTGCCACTTGGATACATTTATTGAACATTAAATTCTTAGTTTGTACTCCAACAGATTGATTAACTTGGTGGTAACATTCATAGTACCAAGTCAACATTATTATTATTATTTAAACATTTAGCTTGAACAATAAAATTAACAAAAAAATATATGTTGAAATAAAATACAATTTAAACTAGATTACATATTATATATACCTTGAATTTCGTTTCATTAATCTTGTGTACATATCTTGTTTTGATCTTATCGATACATCGCTTTGTATTTATAGTTGATTGTGGTAAATTTTCCGTTGGAAAAGCTAAATCTAAAAGCTTTGCTTTGGGCTTTTTGTTTCTCAAAATCGAAACTGTCACTTTTAAAGTGAAGGCTCCAAATCACAAAATAATGACAAGTTGAACAAAATCGCCGTTTGAGCATTCGAAGCATTTGTTTTTATTCTGTTCATTTTATTCGGTAAATATTGGAACTGGTTTCCCTATTTTTAATGCAATCTTCCACCTTAGGAGTTCCTTTTTATTATTCAGCACTTTCTTGCATCGAATTCGTTAGATTTTTATGACTCCTACTGTAACATCGGAAATTTGGCTAAAATGAAATAAATAAAATTAGGATCTAATTAGAAATATTTTTAAATATAATTACCAGTTTGTTTACCTTTTTGTTCTCATCATGATGGCTGCACATGCACTTTGTTGACGGCCGATGACATATTTATTATTTATTTATTTATTTTCATTAAGAATGAAACACCTTGCGGGAAAACCATATATTAATATATAGGCGCCCACCACGTATACTAATTATACTATTTATAGATAGATGTCGCGGCACTACATCTAGTAAATATAGATTCGGTATCAATTACTTTAGATCAATTTCCCCTTTTGTAACCAAAATTGAATCCGAAGTTAATCAGCCCTTCGGATGAAAATTATTTCTGATTGGAAGAAAAATATTGAACGTCCTGGATATTTAACCCTCACCATTCCTTTTCCCCATCCTTTCCTTTTCTAGGTGATCTTATACCCTATGTAAGTATTATTCTTGAACGGAAAAATTTGGCCCTGGATATTGCTCAGCCCACGCCCAACCGCGTAACTAGGCCTGGCTGAGAAGGAGGACGTGAGCAATATCCTAAATCTGTTTTTGTTGTTGAAAATATTCCTCCCTGACAGAATTTTATGGCGTGGAAAAGGGACCGCGGCCTGGTCATTTTTATTCCAACAGTTCGAGCATCATCTCATGAGGAAACTCGCAAGGTGACCTCATGAGACCACTTTTCTGCGTTACACTACATTGTGGCACTCCGCAGTACTGTGTATATATTTTTCCCATCTTTTTGGAAATTCTAAATTTGGATATAAAAATATTCTGATTATAATTTATATTCTTTTTTAGTATAAGTTTACCACTTACCAAGTATTTAGACCAGTATATATTTAATTTGATATTTTATTTTATCGAAATTATTATAAAATGTTAATATTTGGCACAAATAATATTACTTAACTATTTATTTAAATATCTCTGTCAATTTTTCAATACAAAATGAAAAAATTTGACATATTCAATCTTGTTATTCAGTTTTCACAAAATTCCGCTAGGTGTCATGTTACCTAGTTCATACCGAAATGTTACACAATTAATGGTGAATTCGTTTCTAGCGAATAGATTCTGCATTTTCAAATGTTACATTTTTACAGTGTAGCATACAGTGTTCCATTCAATTTTATAAACGAACAGAAAAAATTCTACATTTTATTTTTCAAGTTTGCTAGACTGCCTTGTATTTATTTATATTTTTATTCTTGAATTAAATATTTTATTATAAAATCAAAATATCGATGGTGAGCAATTTTATGAAGGTAAAATAATTTATAATTGTGTAGAGTGTGTAATATATTAACTATAATTTAAATTTGAATTAAATTTGGAATATATACAAGTTGAAGATCAAATTGTTTTAATGGAGCAAAATCAAATTACAATTTATCCTTCATCTTCAGGTGCAGTACAAGTATCAACAAAACACAGAAGGTAATATTAATTTTATTTGCCAAAAAAGCTTCGTATTATAACAACTTATTTTTTTTTTAGTATAGAGTGGACACAAAAATATTGCTCGATAAATATTATGAATATTATTGTATTGGACCTTTAAAACGCTTCCGAAATAAGAAACAAATCTGGATGGCAATTGCCATATTGGGAAAAAAAATAAATTACAAAATATTCTATTACTATACTCTCAGTGCTTTTATTTAAAATTTATCTTTTAAGAAAAAATATAAAAATAATTGTTTAGTAAATAATTTTATAATTATTTTTTATACTTAATTTTTCTAATGCAAATTAACAAAAAAATTGAACTTTCGAACTTATAATAAATTCTAAATTTATGTTAAATATTTATTATTTTGTTTTTGATTATTAATTTTATTATATTGCCTGAAAATTTACAAATTACATAAATTCAATTTATATTTTTATTTTTATAAATTTTTAACACGATGACATAATTCTCTGTCTTTAATTGTATTATAAATCTCATCATCAGATGAAGATGAAGAATTATCCAAAAGTTGAGAATTAGCTAAATTTATCCCATAAATAATTACTGCGTTATTTTCTTCCATTTTTATTTTTTGTTTATGTTTAGAAAATCATCCACAAATTGTCATTTGAATTTTTTTTATTTATTTTTTTATTATGTTGCCATATTGTACGAGGTAAAAATTCTGCAAAGTCGAAAATTTAAATGCAGAAAATGTTACATTTACAGGCAGAATTTTTAAGAAACGAACACGAAATTATTTTCAGTTCAACATTTTTTCGAGAAACGAACGGAAAAAATGCTGACCTGTGAAAAAAATGCAGAATGCGGGCAACATTTTTTTTTGAAACGAATTCACCATAAGTGTGGGCTACAGAGTTTGGATCGGTGTAGTTTCGATTCGTTCCCCAAAGTCCGAATTTGATGTCTTCATATATTTTGTATGGGAAATCGATTGACTGGACCAACGAATTAGAAATATATGGAAGGAGCATAAAATAAAATAATTGAAGTCTGTCTGGGTATATTCGTCTCTTTCTTAGCACGTCAAGTTGTCAAATTTTATATTTGAGAAATCAGGGACAGATTAAGTTTTCGTCCAATTAAGGCTGGCTCCTAAATATATGCAAACATATAATTTAAATTAATTTATTATATTTGTATTATTTTCATGAATTTCATAAGTTTTAAAGAAATAAAACTTATGAAATTATTTAAATATATTATTTTTATTGTAAATTGTATTATTGTTCCCTAAAATAGAACCTTAATAAAACTTAGAACTATAATGAAACTTAAGAACTACAATTTATGATAATTGTTTATTAATAGTTAATTAAAATGAGTTAATTTAGTGAACTGATTTCTTATTTTATTTTCATTACTTTTTGTTTTCATTTCGTAATTAATTCTAGTATTAAAATATATTTCACAGATAGCTTTCAAGACTAAAATGATTATCTGAAGGATCTTGTTTTATAATATGTTCATTTAAAATTATAAAAAATATTATCACCTAAAAAGTTAATAATTGTCTTAGATGTTAATATTAAAAGTAAATTTTTTTCATTAAAGTTACCAATTTGCCTGAAGAATAGTTCACAATTTTTGCTGCCAATTTAATGAATTTGTTAAAAAATATGCCACTGGCAACTTCTATGATGCATTAACCGCAACCACCATAAATACCAGAGCTTCTTTAGCTACTTCAGTAGTGTCTGCAAACATATTATTGCGTAAATTAATATAGCCATGATTGATTTTTCCATCCCATTCCACATGTCTTCTTATAGTTATTTCATCAATAACTAGCAAGCACAATAAATTCACTGTTTTACTTTGATATAAAGTATTGGAAGCATTTTTCAATGCTTGAAAAGCTTCACAATTTTCATATACGATTTGAAAATTGTTTTTGGGTGCGGCAAAATCAAATTAAATGCTTCTATAACATATTGATACGCTTTTGGCTAAAAAAAAATTAGCGTTAAGGCAAATGAACGAAGCTTGGCTGAATACTGTTTCAGTATACTTTGTTTATGAGACTTCATACCATACTATAACTTTCAAAAAGTTCTTTCATTATTGAAAAGCTTGAGCTCAGTAATTCATTTATATCTGCAGATATTAATTTTTTTTCTTCTAATTCGAGAAGTAATTTCTGTAAACTCTCTATTTTTGTCTTATGACGCCTATTTCGTTGCTGTACGAATCTCAAACGCTTTACTTTATCACTATATAATTTTCGTATTTTACTGTTTTTCCCCTTTTTATTTTGATATTCTTCTTTAAGTTTCTGCGTTGTATTAGGAGTTGCTAGAATTGTCCCAATGGAAGATGAAGATGATGACCATAATGTTGGATGGTACTCTACTCAGTGGTTCCATCCAACGGTGTCCAGGTGCAGCTGTTCTTATAATTTCCTAATGCTCCGACGCCACATATATCTAGTAACTTCCTAATGCTCCGACGCCACATAAAGTAATATATATATATATATATGTTCGAGTCAGATTTAAAAGTGGACTGTATAAAAAAACTAATTGTGAATACTTTAACTCGAATCTAATATTTTAATTTTACCATTAAAGAAATGAAAAGAAATAAAAAGGCGATCTATTTGACGGTTTAAACGTTATAATATTTATTAATTAATGATAACTTGACAATTTTCTAAAACGAAAGAGAGTGATTTTTTAAATTGTCCAGCAATTTATACATTTCAAATAAAATTTAAATTACGTTATTTTACATAAATATAATGCAAATTAAAAATACAATTGATTGTGGTGAATTAAGTTTCCCGCTGTTGCCTTTGTAATGTTTTCCAAATTGCAGATAAGTTGTGGCTAACTTCACTTCTTAAATGGTCGATCATGACCCGATCAGCTGTTTGATGTGTCAATCAACATTCTCCGGCGCCTTGAACAATTAGTTCGAAAAAAAAAACAATAATAAATAATAAAGTTTTTTTTCCTCGTGCGCGTACATGAAAATAAAAAATAAAAATTATATTTATATGTCGTAAATTAAATTAATTAAAATAAGAAAATAATAATATTCTTATTCGGTAGTGTTGTGATTAGTGTTAATAAATGTTTATAATTAATTTCTTAAGTTTTTATGTGTAAATAAATTGTTTTTATTTGTATTCTCACTAATCACTAATAATAAAAAAGTTCAGTGTTTGTAATTGAATTCATAGATATATATATTCTTAAAATAAAAATAAATAAAAGTTCATATATTTTTTATTTTATTTATAACACAATTATTAAATGTTGTTTGTTTTTTATGTTTATAACACAATAATATTAAATTAAAATATTTGGTTTTGTATTATTGTTATTATATTGATTAATTTGTGTTATCATTAATTATATTTTGTTCGTCGGAATAATTATCTACGATCGGTAATAAACACACCTTTTGTACCGACCGTTTAAAGGTATTTTGCGCAGTCCGAACCGATACAACGCGAGTTAGACCATCTTTACCGGGATGGATTTCAGTAATCCGCGCGAGTGGCCAGTGCGTTGGCGGTGAATTTTCGGATTTTAATATGACAATATCTCCAATTTTTATATTGTCATGTTAGACGTTCCATTTTGGTCGACGTTGTAATCTGGATAAATAATCATTTTTCCATTCATCCCAGAAATCTTGGTAAATTTTCTGTATATATTGCCATCTATCTAGATGATTTAATTTTATATTATTTAAATCAATTTCAGGTGGCGTGTTTAAAGCATCCATAATTAAAAAATGTCCAGGAGTTAAGACGTTAAGATCGTCTGCGGACGATGTTAATGGACATAATGGTCTAGAATTTAAAGCTGCTTCAATTTGACAGAGTAATGTACTGTACTCTTCAAATGTTAATTTTGCATTACCTGTTAAGCGCTTTAAATGAAATTTGATAGACTTGACACCAGCTTCCCATAACCCGCCGAAATGGGGTGAAGCTGGAGGATTAAAGTGCCATTGTGTACCTAAAGTGGTCAGTTTATCAGCTATTTCGGTTGACCATTGTGATTGGATGAGCTTCATGTCTTTTAAAAATTCATTATTTGCTCCTACAAAATTTGTACCGCAATCGCTGTGAAGATTTTTACAAATTCCGCGACGTGAAGTAAATCTTCTAAAAGCCGAAATAAAAGCTGCAGAACTGAGTTCACTGACTAGTTCTATGTGAATCGCTTTGGTACACAAACAAATAAAAATAGCGATGTAACCTTTTAAAAAGGTTTTACAGCGTCCTTTGTACGCTTTAATTTCCAAAGGACCAGCATAATCGACGCATGCGTTGTAAAATGGTCGAGCAACTTGAACGCGTGATGCGGGTAAGTTTCCCATTAATTGTGTTGATTCTTTAGCTAAAAATCTAAAACAAATCAAACACTTTTTAAGATTTTTCTTGATATTATTTTTTGCATTTAAAATCCAATATTTTTTTTGTAAATATGCCGAAACTAATTTAAGACCACCGTGTTGAGTTTTTATATGTGCGTCTTGAATAATTAGATCAGAAAAATGCGATTTTTTTGGTAATAATATTGGATGTTTTTGTGCAAAAGGTAAATTTGAGTTTTGCAATCTGCCACCAACTCGTATAATTTTGTTTTCATCCAAGAAAGGACACAAAGTTAAAATATGACTTTTTTTTGAAATTTCAGTTTTTTTTAGTAAATTTACCTTTTCTGAACTAAAATGATCATCTTGAATGAAACGAATGAGAAAATTTAACGAATTTTCTATTTCTACAACAGAAAGTGGATCAGTTAAACGCTGTTTATGTGTGCGTTTAAAATTATGCACAGCTCTAAAGCAATATGAAACAACTCTAATTAATTTGGTAAGTTGTGAATATTTATTTATAATTTCGTGAATATATGAACTTGTTATTGTATTTAATAAAATTTTAATTTCCTTTTTTTCTAAATTTGTGTCGTTTATGTTTTTCTGTTGACAATCTATAATAGTTGGATTTTTTAAAAAGTTGGGACCATTCCACCAGATATTGCAGCTTTCCATCTGATCTGGAAGTAATCCACGAGAAGCTACATCGGCTGGATTTTCCTTAGTACCAACATGACCCCAACAGCTCGGATTGGTAAGTGATTGAATTATGGAAACTCTGTTCGCTACAAAAGTTTTCCATTTTGCAGGTGGTGACTGTATCCATGCTAAAGTTATCATAGAGTCTGTCCAGGCATATGAATTCATATTTTGAAGTTTCGTCGCTTGCTGCACAATTTTCATCAGCTTCGCCAACAGAACCGCTGCCAACAATTCTAAACGTGGTAATGAAATACGTTTTAATGGTGCTACTTTTGTTTTAGCTGTAATTAATTGGACTTTAATACTTCCGAGTTCATCTTCAAAACGCAGGTAAATAACAGCAGCATAAGCTTTTTCCGATGCATCGCTAAACCCATGTAACTCAATTTTTTTAGATTCTTGTGTGGTTTGAATCCAGCGCGGTATGTGAATTTTTGCTAAGTTCGGAAGTTGTTGACGATATATTAACCATTTTTGTTGTATATCAGATGAAACAGTATCATCCCAGCCGCATTGTTGTAACCATAGTTCCTGCATAAGTAATTTTGCTGACACTATGCAAGGAGATATCCAGCCAAGTGGATCAAACAATCGCGCTATATCCGACAAAATTGCTCGTTTTGAAATTATTGCTGGTTCGTTGGGTAAGTTAACTTTGAACTGGAATACATCTCTGGCTGGATGCCATTGTATGCCCAACGCCTTGATGTATTCTTCTTTTTCGAAATCTAATGGTAAATTAATTTCTCTTTCATTTTCAGGAATCTGTTGTAATACCTTTTCGTTATTGCTGGCCCATTTTCGCAATGGAAATCCAGCTCGATTTGTTGCAGCTATTAATTCTGCTTGAGCATCAATGGCATCCCGAATCGAATCAGCTCCATACATCACATCGTCGACATAAAAGTTATTTTTTAAAACGTGCGATGCAACTGGAAAATGTGGTTGTTCATCATCAGCCAATTGATGTAAGGTGCGTATTGCTAAATATGGTGCACATGATGTGCCAAAAGTTACTGTTTTCAATGCGTACGTTTTGATCTCCGCTGCCGTATTATCTCTCCAACATATGATTTGATACATAGAATCTTCAGGATGTATCCAAATTTGTCTATACATTTTGGTGATGTCAGCTGAAAATGCAATTTTAAACTTCCTCCATTCCATGATAATGGTAGTTAGCTCATTTTGTAACTTAGGACCGTTTAATAATTTTTTATTAAGAGAATCACCATTTATATCTTTACAGGAAGCATCGAAAACAACACGTAATTTTGTTGTTGTGGATTCCTTGAAGACTGCGTGATGTGGGAGATAATACACTGCTCCATCTTCAGCAGCATGAACTTCTTGCATTTGACCTAACTTTAAATAATCGGTAATACAATCAACATACATTTCTTTTAATTTTGGATTAATTATAAATTTTTTTTCTAATTGCAGCAATCTCATTATTGCAGACTTCTTTGAATTTTTGAACACTGGTCGTACCTCCTTTCTGAAAGGTAAACGAACCTCATAACGACCGTCTAATCTACGGTTATGCGATGTAGCGTAATGATTTTGGCAATATTTTTCTTCTTCGGTGAAGATACGACCTTCTACTACTTCTTCCAATTCCCAAAATCGTTTAAGTTGGGCATCTAAATCAATTGACTGATGATGAACCGCAACACTTTTACGATGGGAATTGACTACCTGACCGGAAAGGATCCACCCTAATTCAGAAAATTGCGCTATAGGCGAATCTGGGGGGCCTTTGATGAGACCATCTAAAATAATAGCTGAATATGCATCGGCTCCTAATAAAATATCGATTCTACCAGGTATATAAAATTGTGGATCAGCTAAATCTAAACCATTTAAATGATCCAAATTAACAAAATTCATTTTTTCAGATGGCAGTTCATTGGTTAAATTTGGAAATACGAAAGCATCTAACTTTAATTCGAAATTTTTATTGTATTGCGAATATAATGTAAGTAAAACTTTATTTTTTACTGTACCAGCAGACGTTTGTCCTATACCTGTGACATTTAATAACGTTTTAATTTTTTTTAATTTTAGATTTTGCACTACGTGTTCTGTGACAAACGTAGCTTCGGATCCTGGATCAATCAATGCTCTATACGTCTGGACGTTTCCGCTGGGGGATAAACAATTAATTAATGCTGTAGCTAATAGTACCCTTGACGTACTAAAATTTTTTGAATAATAATTTTGTATTGTATTTGTATTTTGACTGGTACCGGGTGTACCAATATATGTATCAGAATTTGTGGGTTGAAAACCAGGATTATTATTATTTGTATTAGCATTAATTAAATTATGTTGTACCATACGTTGTGAATTGTTATTTCGATTTTGATAATTGTTTTGTACATTTTGTGTAGAATTAAAATGTAATAATGTATGATGTCGTTTGTTGCATGTGAAACAATTTTTTTTGCTAGGACAATGTGGCTTTATATGATTATAAGCCAAACAGTTTGTACAGGCTGAGAATTTTTGAATAATTTCTAGCCGCTCTTTAGCATTCATTTTTAGGAATTTTTCACACTTATAAATTTGATGATTGGCGTTACAAATACGACATAGGTGAGTAGAATTTGTTCCAATATGAAAATTTTTATTAACCCTTGAATAATTTATAGGTTGATTTATATTATTTATTTTATTATTTTTCTTAGAAAATGACTGAGTTTGTTCAACCGATTCTAGTGTTCGAAAACGAGTTTCTAAAAATTTTCGAAAACTTTCAAATGCTGCAGGAAGTTTGCTACCAGCTTGAAATTCTTCCCACAGTTGCTGAGTGTTAGGTGGTAACTTAGCAGCCAACATAAAAACTAAAATTGCATCCCATGAATCCACAGGGATTCCTAGATTTTTAAGAGAATGTAGACATTCTGTTGAAGTGTCTAGAATTTCTTGAATTCCCGCAGCAGATTCGAAGGAAATATTACGTACGTTGAATAATATTTTTAGTTGCGTATTAACTAAAACCCGTTTATTTTCATATCTTTCAGTTAATATCTTCCACGCCGATTCGTAATTCGTTTCTTCTATGGAAATATGCTGCAGAAGCCGAGCTGCTTCACCTTTGAGTGAAGTTTTTAAATAATGAAGCTTTTGAATAGTTGGAACCGAAGTATTTAAATGAACAAGTGATATGAATAAATCAGCAAATGGTTTCCAATGTTCATATCCACCTGCGAATGGTGGTAATTCAATCTGACGTAATCTTAATTCACCAGGTTTTTCTAACGCTTTTGGGACGATTGTTGCTGCGTCGTCGAGCAACGCTTGTTGTAGTTCACCACTATAATCTAAGTAAGTGTCTTTTAAGCGATTGTAAACTTCTTTATTTAAATATTTTTCTCTAATACCGTTTTCATCTGTTGCAGCTAAGATTCTTACATGAAGAGTTTTGGCATCATTAAAATTGGTTTCAAGTTCTCGTAAACGCGTATTGATATAAGCAGCGCGACGTTTTTTTGCTTCAGCTTTAGCAAACGATAGTGCATCAGCTTTAATTTGTTCGTATAAATTTTCTACATATTCAATACCACCGGATAATGTTTTTGCCATTGTAAATTATGATTTTTTTTTTCTTTTTTTATTATTTAAATAAAAATAACTTTAAAAATGTAAAATATACTATTTATTTATTTTTGTTATTATATATATTATATTTATAAACATTAATAAAAATAATTAATTATATGAAATAAAAATAAAACACCAAATTTATTTTTTATTTATTATTATATTTTGAAAATTTTTTTTATTGTGATTAAAATATATTTTAAATTTCAGGAACACAAAAAATTCTAAATTATATATATATATCCTTAACCAAAAACCTTAGCAATGAAGCCGCTGGTTTATAATGAATTGGCTAAAAAGCTTAGTTCATTTAAGATAATTTAAGCGAGTAGCGTATAATTAAAACAAACTATGACTTTAAAAGTAAAAGTGTATTGATGATCCCTTATTGGAATTCTTAGGAATTTCATATTCTAATTACATGGTAAAATCATCCATTTTTGATGATTAATTCATTATATGTTTTGTGTGGTATACGTCACATGACGTTAAAATTTTATTAATCATAATTTTTTTTGGCGAACATTAATTTTTTCTGCAATAACTGGAAATACTTCTTCGCCATAATTTTCCGCACCAATTTTAACAAAATCTTCAATATTTTCTGTATTATAATTGTATTGCTGAAATTTAAAAATAAAAAATTTATAAATATATAGACAAATATTTTTAAAAATAACTAAATTTACTTACGTTTGAGGGTTTGAGATTGGCATAGCATCTTGTGTTAAAAAATATTTATTTTTACCAAGCGTTTTCAGGTACTTGGGTTCAAAATGTGCAGAACAAATTGTACTTCTTTCTGTAATTTTTGCAGTCCAATATGGAGTACTAATATTATAAATCCACTTCTGTTTAACATCCTTATCAAGTGGAAATATATATATAAAAAAAAAAAAAATTACAATTAATAAAAATAAATTATTTTAACTTAATAATAATTTAAAAATAACTCTTTGAATAATAGCCTGTCATACATAACCTAACATAATTATCTGTCTTGAATTTAAGAAAAATGTAAAATTACCAATAAAAAAATATAGTTTTATACCTTGTTCAGACAGAAATGTTTAACTTGAATTAATTACGTTTAAGAATCTAGTGTTCACACAGATAAACGTAATTAAGGCTGTCAGAAAATAGTTTTTTTTTTTAAATTTTTAAATGAAAAAATAATGGAGTGTAATGAAAGTTTATATTTATATTAAAATAATTTATTAAATAAACTATTATATATAGATAATACAATAAATGAAAAAAGACTAGAAAATATATTATTAAAAAAAAATATATTTTTAAATAAATCCATGATTTTGTATTTTTATACTCAAATGAAATTTATTTGTTTGGAAAAGATGAAAAACTCGCATAGAAATATAAATCTTTTTCGTTTTTTAACATTATCCATTTTGAATTTATATTTTAAAAAAAATATGTTTTGAAAGAAATTACCTGTAAAATGACAATTGGTTTGCAGGATTGTTAAAATTATTTGAAAAAATATCGAATTTTACCAAAAGAATCGAAAAAAAGTCATGGCAATCCCTTACACTAAACGTAATTAGTTGCTAAACACTTGTTTAGCTAAACGAAAATTTGTATGAAAATAATTACGAACTAAACATGATTAAGGTTTTAAACATGATTAAGGGCTCTGTCTGAACATGGTATTAGTAATTTTGTAAAGTTATTCAGATAATTTTATTATTTATTAAGTAAAATCAGTGAAGTAATTAACTAACTAACATACTTGTGTCTGTGCATAGAAACCTTATTTTCAATATTTATATGTGATTCACAGTTCGGAACAATACACCGCTTTTTCCTTACACATAAATTATAATTTTCACTCATTTTTAGTCTCTTCATAGTTTTTTTTAAATTATTTAATTTAACACTAATGTTTTTTAATTCAATAATATTTAATTTCACTAATTTTTTTAAAACACAACCGTTTGTTTACAAATTCTTAACCAAATTACTTTTGACAATTTGACGTGCTAAAGAAAGAGAAATACCTGAAAGAGAACTCTTGGCTTCATAAACACTTTTTCGATTTTATGAAAAATCGTATGAACCAGAAAGAGATAGAAAATTTATGCTCCTTTCATAGTTTTCTAATTCGTTGGACTGGACACATCGAATCGAATCGAAAGAGTTTTTAATCGATTGCGATCGGTAACTATGTGTTCAATATACTTTACCGTCGAATCAAATTGAATTGAATCGAAACTGAACTGAACTGATAGAAACTATGTAGCCCAGACTTTAGTATTATGTTAATAAGAAGATGATTCACACTTTAATTTAAGTAATCGATATGAATTATATCATTGTTTATATATCTTTATAAGATATATAAACAATGATTATATATAAACTTTGTGTCCTGGTCATAATGTGTATTGTCGAAATGTTGTTTGATAAAATTTTCACAGAAAAAATGTTGTCTGAGAAAATATTGTTCGAGAAAATATTTCAACCTTCGCTGACGTTGCCGCCATAATGGCCGCAAGTGTTGATGCCAAAATCGCGACAAAATACGTCCACGAAAACATAAAACAAATTAAAAATTGGTAACGAACAATAATGTCCACCAATAACCTCAAATTGACAGATTATACAAAGGCTGATGAAGCTAAATATTTTGGCATGCATTTGGCGTAAACATATCGAAGCGAAAAGAAAGCAGTTAAACTTTCGTACTTTATTCTGATTAATAGGAAGACATTCTACATTATCACTAGATAGTAATAGTAAATTGCTAATCTATAAGACAATATTAAAACCAATCTGGACCAATAGTATTTAGCTCTGAGACTTTCTTCGAATATCGATATAATACAATTATTTCAAAGTCTTAACTTAAGAATGGTTGGTAGCAAAATGCTCTAAAATATGTATCAAATGCAGTAATGAGATTATAGAATTTTGCAAAAACTATTAAACTAGACTACGAATTCGTCCTAACATACTTGCGGTAAAACTACTGAATGTGAATGGTAGATTGAAAAGATGCAGAGTATTAGATATCAAAATTTAATTCATATTAATAGACATTATTACATCAAGTTAAAATTAAAAGATTGATTTCCACTGGGAAAGATCATATATGAAAACCAAAACCAAAATAACACCATTTACTGTTCAGTTTAAAGTGAACTTCAAACTGATTGTACTTAGACGCTTTAAATTTAAACAAATAAAATCTCAAACAATATTTTTTTCCAGTAAAATAGTTAAATGAGGTTTTACCAATTTTTATTCAACATTCTAATAAAATAACCATGCTGTTTTTTTATATGCAATCTAGTTTTGCAGTATGAATAAATCATTCAATAGAATTTAGAAAGTACCTTTATAAAATAATTTATTAGAAGGGTAAAAACATTCATAGTAACAAAAACGGTAAAAAATTACTATTTGGAAGATATATATTTCATCGTCATAAGCTGAATTTGGTTAACGAAACTAAAGGGTATCGTTGGCGTTGTATAAAGAATTAAAGACAATCTTTTCCCGCTACAATATCAAGAACAGAAAAGACAGTTATTTTACACATATCTTGAAATCTCTAGCAAAGGAACACAGTCACACAAAAATTGACCTTTCGAACTTATAATAAATTCTAAATTTATGTTAAATATTTATTATTTTGTTTTTGATTATTAATTTTATTATATTGCCTGAAAATTTACAAATTACATAAATTCAATTTATATTTTTATTTTTATAAATTTTTAACACGATGACATAATTCTCTGTCTTTAATTGTATTATAAATCTCATCATCAGATGAAGATGAAGAATTATCCAAAAGTTGAGAATTAGCTAAATTTATCCCATAAATAATTACTGCGTTATTTTCTTCCATTTTTATTTTTTGTTTATGTTTAGAAAATCATCCACAAATTGTCATTTGAATTTTTTTTATTTATTTTTTTATTATGTTGCCATATTGTACGAGGTAAAAATTCTGCAAAGTCGAAAATTTAAATGCAGAAAATGTTACATTTACAGGCAGAATTTTTAAGAAACGAACACGAAATTATTTTCAGTTCAACATTTTTTCGAGAAACGAACGGAAAAAATGCTGACCTGTGAAAAAAATGCAGAATGCGGGCAACATTTTTTTTAGAAACGAATTCACCATAAGTGTGGGCTACAGAGTTTGGATCGGTGTAGTTTCGATTCGTTCCCCAAAGTCCGAATTTGATGTCTTCATATATTTTGTATGGGAAATCGATTGACTGGACCAACGAATTAGAAATATATGGAAGGAGCATAAAATAAAATAATTGAAGTCTGTCTGGGTATATTCGTCTCTTTCTTAGCACGTCAAGTTGTCAAATTTTATATTTGAGAAATCAGGGACAGATTAAGTTTTCGTCCAATTAAGGCTGGCTCCTAAATATATGCAAACATATAATTTAAATTAATTTATTATATTTGTATTATTTTCATGAATTTCATAAGTTTTAAAGAAATAAAACTTATGAAATTATTTAAATATATTATTTTTATTGTAAATTGTATTATTGTTCCCTAAAATAGAACCTTAATAAAACTTAGAACTATAATGAAACTTAAGAACTACAATTTATGATAATTGTTTATTAATAGTTAATTAAAATGAGTTAATTTAGTGAACAGATTTCTTATTTTATTTTCATTACTTTTTGTTTTCATTTCGTAATTAATTCTAGTATTAAAATATATTTCACAGATAGCTTTCAAGACTAAAATGATTATCTGAAGGATCTTGTTTTATAATATGTTCATTTAAAATTATAAAAAATATTATCACCTAAAAAGTTAATAATTGTCTTAGATGTTAATATTAAAAGTAAATTTTTTTCATTAAAGTTACCAATTTGCCTGAAGAATAGTTCACAATTTTTGCTGCCAATTTAATGAATTTGTTAAAAAATATGCCACTGGCAACTTCTATGATGCATTAACCGCAACCACCATAAATACCAGAGCTTCTTTAGCTACTTCAGTAGTGTCTGCAAACATATTATTGCGTAAATTAATATAGCCATGATTGATTTTTCCATCCCATTCCACATGTCTTCTTATAGTTATTTCATCAATAACTAGCAAGCACAATAAATTCACTGTTTTACTTTGATATAAAGTATTGGAAGCATTTTTCAATGCTTGAAAAGCTTCACAATTTTCATATACGATTTGAAAATTGTTTTTGGGTGCGGCAAAATCAAATTAAATGCTTCTATAACATATTGATACGCTTTTGGCTAAAAAAAAATTAGCGTTAAGGCAAATGAACGAAGCTTGGCTGAATACTGTTTCAGTATACTTTGTTTATGAGACTTCATACCATACTATAACTTTCAAAAAGTTCTTTCATTATTGAAAAGCTTGAGCTCAGTAATTCATTTATATCTGCAGATATTAATTTTTTTTCTTCTAATTCGAGAAGTAATTTCTGTAAACTCTCTATTTTTGTCTTATGACGCCTATTTCGTTGCTGTACGAATCTCAAACGCTTTACTTTATCACTATATAATTTTCGTATTTTACTGTTTTTCCCCTTTTTATTTTGATATTCTTCTTTAAGTTTCTGCGTTGTATTAGGAGTTGCTAGAATTGGCCCAATGGAAGATGAAGATGATGACTGTAATGTTGGATGGTACTCTACTCAGTGGTTCCATCCAACGGTGTCCAGGTGCAGCTGTTCTTATAACTTCCTAATGCTCCGACGCCACATATATCTAGTAACTTCCTAATGCTCCGACGCCACATAAAGTAATATATATATATATATATATATATATATATATATATATATATATATCCTTAACCAAAAACCTTAGCAATGAAGCCGCTGGTTTATAATGAATTGGCTAAAAAGCTTAGTTCATTTAAGATAATTTAAGCGAGTAGCGTATAATTAAAACAAACTATGACTTTAAAAGTAAAAGTGTATTGATGATCCCTTATTGGAATTCTTAGGAATTTCATATTCTAATTACATGGTAAAATGACCCATCCATTTTTGATGATTAATTCATTATATGTTTTGTGTGGTATACGTCACATGACGTTAAAATTTTATTAATCATAATTTTTTTTGGCGAACATTAATTTTTTCTGCAATAACTGGAAATACTTCTTCGCCATAATTTTCCGCACCAATTTTAACAAAATCTTCAATATTTTCTGTATTATAATTGTATTGCTGAAATTTAAAAATAAAAAATTTATATATAGACAAATATTTTTAAAAATAACTAAATTTACTTACGTTTGAGGGTATGAGATTGGCATAGCATCTTGTGTTAAAAAATATTTATTTTTACCAAGCCTTTTCAGGTACTTGGGTTCAAAATGTGCAGAACAAATTGTACTTCTTTCTGTAATTTTTGCAGTCCAATATGGAGTACTAATATTATAAATCCACTTCTGTTTAACATCCTTATCAAGTGGAAATATATATATAAAAAAAAAAAAAAATTACAATTAATAAAAATAAATTATTTTAACTTAATAATAATTTAAAAATAACTCTTTGAATAAAAGCCTGTTGTAGTGTACAAAATGGTACACTCTGTAATAAATTATTTGTAATTAATTAATGACCTAATTTATTTTGTCAAATTGACAAAATAAATCAATAAATTTATTTTAATTAAATATTATTTAAATTCAAAATTGCTTAATTAGCAATTTTGCTAACTAAGCATGTTATTATTAATTATTAAAGGTAAAAGAATTTATTACAAATCAATTATTATTGATTTTGTATAACTGAAAATCATATAAATTAAATGTAAATCGATGGTTAAATGGTCAGTCGATCAATATCAACAACCAGAACAATTTCAAGGAAAAAGCTTGTGCTTTATTGAAAATTGTTTCACGCATTGTTATATTGTATGATATCTAAATAGATAAAGTATTTAATTTTTAAATAAATCATAAATCAATAATTTTTAAATAAATCATAAATCAATAAAAAGGAAAATATCGTTTTTGTCAACATAAAAACCACATTAAAGAGATTGTATCATAAAGAATAACAAATAGGTAAAGTAATTATATTATTAAATAATTAATAATATAACATATGGCGCAGCCGGTTGCGTAAAAATTACCATTTTTACGTTAACCAAACCTTCGTGTTAGAAAAAATAATTAATAAAAAGATCTAAAATCACCTTAAAAAGCTTATGCTTAAGGTGGAGTCAGAAGCATTTTTTTGCTAGACTCAATTGATCTTTTTAATGTCAACATCATATAAAAATAAGGAGTCGGTTTTTGAAGAAATTAGTAAAGACAACGGAGTAGGACCAAAACCGATAACGATAGAGGAGTATAAGAAAAGAGCAACAAGGAAATTACCAGCAGAAAAAGTTAAGCAGCAGAAAAAACGAAGAGGAGGGAAATCAGCAAACAGGCAGCAGCAAATAAAAGATTTAAGGAGAATAATAAGTTTGGGGTGTTCAAACGAACATAAAACCCTGTTTGAAGCACAGATAAAACAATTGAAGAAAGAATCGAGAAAAAAGAAAAAGGAGAACATAACATCGAAGAATTTCAGTAGAATATTTGAGGAAAGCATACGCAGAGCAGAAGCAGCATTAAATTGTAGTTAAAGATTTTTTTTAAATATTTCTGTTATTAAACAATAAATTAATTTATTATCTCATAATGAAAATAGTAAGGGAGGATGAATTATTATATTTTTGTATTTTTATACTATCAGAAAATTTAGAAATAATAATTGAAAGGAATAACATTGTAGTATTTAGTAGTAAAAATAAACATGATTAAAAAATAAATAATATTTTTTTGTCTATTCTTCTTGTAAAAAAAAAAAAAAAAACAATCATTGACTATTGGGTAGTTTATTTTTTTTTTCTTTCGCATTTTTGCCAACTTATTTTATATCCTTATTTCGCTTTGTTTGATATGGGTAGTTTTATTATTTGGATTTTTGTAGTTTTTTATTTGATTTGATTTTTTTTTTTGTACTTCTGGGCTTATAAGTTTTTCTTTATATAAAAAAATTATAATAATTAATCCATGTTGAAATAAAACATAAATTAATTAGTTAATTTGTTTTTTTTTTGAATATATAATATTAATGGTAGGAATTCGAAATTTTGATGTAATTGTACATCACTAATTGTTTAATTTCTTTAAATTGGTAATTTTTTTTTTGGAGTGTCAGTGCTCCAATATTTCTGTTGGAAGTTAGATTTCATAAAGTTATGCTTAACAGGTTTTCTAGAATCATTGATTCGTTCTCTTTTGATAACTCTAGTCCAACCATTTCAAATAATTCGGATGAAAGCCGGATTATTGAAATTAGGAACCCAATTGCTTCTACGCCACAAAATTTGGTGCCAATAGCAAGTACTAGTGGTACAAAGAAAAGAGTAACCTTTTTAGAAGAAAAAAAGAAAACTTTGGGAAGAAAAAAGTTCGAAAAAACAAAATCTAATCATAGATATCCTACAAGAGGTAGATTAGATTTATTAAAATCGGCAGTAACAAAGGAAATGGAAAATAACGAAGCCGAACACATATATGATGAAGTACCACAAGAAAACGAAGACAATTTAGAAAATATAGAAAATCAGAGCCCTGGGGCCGGGTTATTAAATAATAATAATATAGAAAATAATAATCAAACTACTAAAACTCCAGAACCAACTACTGCAAATTTCTTATATCAGGATAATACTTACGATTTACGTTCCAACATGACATTACCACTAAGCACCACTTTTGGATTATATTTAGCGGGAGTACCAATTTTCTCTGCGGAAGGAGATAGGGTAGTCTTGGAATTACAAAGTTTTCTGGACCTAGCTAATGAAGCATATTACAGAACAGACGAGATCGATAGGAATTCGGTTCTAAGGCAATTAATTCGGGGTAAGCTCAGAGGTAGAGCAGCCGAATTATTTCAAGACAGAGCGATACTTAGCTTTGAAGAATTTAGAGAAATTTTGGAAGAAAACTTTATTCCTAGAAAATCAATTGCTCAGTTAAAAAACGAGTTAGAAAATTGTTTTCAAACAATTGATGAATCCATAAATACATTCGCAGACAGGTTACAACGCAGATATGCATGTTTAATTTTAGGAATAAAAAAGAAATATATTAAAGAACCGGGATCAATGTTACAAGATGCAGAGGAAACTGCACAACGAGTTTTTATTAGAGGTTTAAGATCGGAATCAATAAAACAATATGTTTTGGGACAGAATTATAATAAATTCGAGGATCTTTTAAGAGGCGCGAAAAATTTTGCAAATCATTTAGATCAGGTAGCACCTACAAGAAATAATGATACCACACAGTTAGAACAAATGTTCCAAAAATTCTTGTCTACCTGTCAAAATCAAAATCCAAACCAATTTAACACTAGTAATTCTCCTCAATTTAATACTAATAATACTAATAATTCCTATCCAAACAATTCCTACAATCATAGTAGAACATTTCCACCTAAAAATAATTATAATCCTAAATTTAACAATAATAACCAAAATCAATCTCCACGCTATAACTCTAACTATCGTAGTGCAAATCCACATAATCAAAACACTAACAATTCTAACAATTTCGTTAAAAGTAATTTTCGTAATCCCAATACTAACAATACTAATCCGCATGTATCCTTTAATGGCGCAAGGAATACTGGAACAATAGTTTGTTTTAAATGTGGAAAACCGGGACACATTAGTAGGGAATGTACAGTAAATAACATAGTAAATAATCAGAACAGACAAATACCTCAAATAAAATGTAAAATTTGCGGTAGCAATGGTCATTACGCAGCAAGTTGTAATGCTCAAAGAATTCCTTCATCAACAGTAAACATACTACAAATGGAAAACTGTGAATGGTGTGGTGTAAAAGGACATAATGAATTGAATTGTGAAATAAGACAAATTTATCAAGCTAGACAACAATTAGAGTCGGGAAACGAGTCAGGGGCGACTCAAAACCCCAGTCGTTCCTAAATCAAGAGCACAGGGTAGGCTCACAAAATGTTATGGTCGGGCCTAAGTCGTTAGTAACGCTACCATTAGATATTAGTAACAAAAAAGAAGTTACATTACTTGTGGACACAGGTGCCCAAGTTAGTTTATTAAATAAAGATAGCGTTGCTGACATAAGTAAAATAAATAAAGGAAAACAAATGACAATAAGAACATTACATGACAAAAGTACAACAATGGGAAGTTGTAAAGGAAAATTTGGAACTTATAGTAAATTAGATTGTGATTTTCAAGTTATGAATGAAAATTTGAAATTACCAGTAGATGGTATTTTAGGGAATGATTTTTTGTCAAAAAATTGCGACGCTTTAGGACCACAACAAAAATTACGATTTCCAGTTACACAGGACAATGCAAATGAGTTTAGTATACCATTTTCAAGTGAAACAGAAAATGAAGAAATAATGTATAATTATACTGAGAAACCTTTAGAGAAAATATCAAAAATAACAGGGAATGTAGAAGTTAAAATAGAAAATACAGAAGTTAAGGTAATAAATAATAAGTTGGAAGAATTTAGAGAAATAATTAAAAAGGATATAGAAAGGATCGTGGAATCCTATATAGTTAAAGGAAATAATTTGACTAAGGAGTCAATAATTAATTATGTAGAAAAAGAAATTGTGAATGATGAAGTTAAAATAAAGGAATATACTATAGAAAAAGGAAATAATTTGACTAAGGAGTCAAACGAGAATAAAAGTTATTATGTAGAAGAAGAGAAGGAAATAGTGGATAATAATAATGAAAGTAAAATAAAAGAAGAAATACCTGTTAAATTATTAATAAAAGGTCGGTCAGAACAAATTATCAACGTAGCGAGTAAAAAAAATGGGGAATTCATATGTATAAAAAAAGAAGTTCATCCTGAAATTTATCTTGGGAATTGCATAGTAAAAACAAACAATGGTCATGTAACTGTAAGTCTTATAAATAATGAGGATATAGAAATACCAGAACCTAAACTTGAGCTGGTACCATTACAAAATTATAATATATTCAATTTCAAAAGAAAAAAAAAAAACGGGAGTTAGTACCATACAAAAATTACGATTTATCCAAATCCAAATTACGATTTATCTTTAAGTCCACAAACATTATCTTTTAGGAGTTAATTATTGTAGTTATTGAATTATACAATCAAATTAAATAGATACAAAAATATTAATGGATCAAGAGTAAAAGGGGAGGCAAGGATATGAAATAAGTTTTTCTAAAGGTAGTCTTTTAAATGTAGTCTTTTAAATGAAGTCTTTTAAATATAGTCAATGGTTGTAAAATGTAGACAAAATCTAATTTATGTAGTCAATCATATAAAAATATAAAAATGTAAACAATAACAAAACAATTTTAGAATAAGATTTTTTTGTTTACATCAGGAATTTTGGGTATAAGAATTATTTTACACTGTCAAAAGAAATTTTTGAATTTATTTACACGGTAAAAAAATTAAAAAATAGTTGAATTATAAATTTGAAAAATTAATATTAAGTTTTAAAATATAATATTTTAAATTATTAACTAAGAGTTTTGTTTTGGGTTTTTAAAATTATATTCAATTATATTAATATTATTATTAATTTCTATATAAAAATTATTAAAACTATAAAATGATTGGGGTTATTAAAATATATGAATTATTAAATTGTTTGTAAATTAAGAATTATTAAATTATAAAATAATATTGCTTTTAAATTTTAGTATGTAAAAAAAAAAATATATATATTTGTTAATTGATCAAGTGTAAAGGGGAAGGAAAAGGTATAAGAATATGTTTTATATGTGTTGAAAAAATATTAAAATACAATAATAAAAAAAAAAAATTGTAATCAACATAAGAATTTTTGTATACAGTATCAATAAAATCATATTACACAGTAAAAAAAAAAAAGAATATACATTTTGAATTTATAAAATTTTATATTATTACACAGTAAAAAAAAAAAGAAATAAATATTGAATTATTGAATTATCAAATTACTTATAAATTAAAAAATACTTTAAATTATTAAATAATATTACATTATATCATACAGAAAAATTGTATTTCTTTTAAAATTTTAAAATTCTTTGGAAAACATTTTGTAAAATACTATGAGTTATTAAGATTAAATTTTGAAATATATAAGATTGTAATTTTTTTGTAAAAGCAGTAAAAAAAAATAAAAAAAAAAAAAACTACCGAGCCTAATCCTTTCAAAGGAAGGTGAATTATCTCAATAAACTATTGAGAGTGCGAAATTCGGTAACTGCAATTATATACATATGTTTTTTGTAAATTGTAAATTGAAGAGCTGATTAATTTAACCATTAAAAAAATTTTAAGATTCAAATACTCCGTAGTACCGGAAAAAGACTAATTTGTAAAATGAGTCTTTTTCATCTGGGAATGGGAGGTGTAGTGTACAAAATGGTACACTCTGTAATAAATTATTTGTAATTAATTAATGACCTAATTTATTTTGTCAAATTGACAAAATAAATCAATAAATTTATTTTAATTAAATATTATTTAAATTCAAAATTGCTTAATTAGCAATTTTGCTAACTAAGCATGTTATTATTAATTATTAAAGGTAAAAGAATTTATTACAAATCGCAATTATTATTGATTTTGTATAACTGAAAATCATATAAATTAAATGTAAATCGATGGTTAAATGGTCAGTCGATCAATATCAACAACCAGAACAATTTCAAGGAAAAAGCTTGTGCTTTATTGAAAATTGTTTCACGCATTGTTATATTGTATGATATCTAAATAGATAAAGTATTTAATTTTTAAATAAATCATAAATCAATAATTTTTAAATAAATCATAAATCAATAAAAAGGAAAATATCGTTTTTGTCAACATAAAAACCACATTAAAGAGATTGTATCATAAAGAATAACAAATAGGTAAAGTAATTATATTATTAAATAATTAATAATATAACACTGTCATACATAACCTAACATAATTATCTGTCTTCAATTTAAGAAAAATGTAAAATTACCAATAAAAAAATATAGTTTTATACCTTGTTCAGACAGAAATGTTTAACTTGAATTAATTACGTTTAAGAATCTAGTGTTCACACAGATAAACGTAATTAAGGCTGTCAGAAAATAGTTTTTTTTTTAAATTTTTAAATGAAAAAATAATGGAGTGTAATGAAAGTTTATATTTATATTAAAATAATTTATTAAATAAACTATTATATATAGATAATACAATAAATGAAAAAAGACTAGAAAATATATTATTAAAAAAAAATATATTTTTAAATAAATCCATGATATTGTATTTTTATACTCAAATGAAATTTATTTGTTTGGAAAAGATGAAAAACTCGCATAGAAATATAAATCTTTTTCGTTTTTTAACATTATCCATTTTGAATTTATATTTTAAAAAAAATATGTTTTGAAAGAAATTACCTGTAAAATGACAATTGGTTTGCAGGATTGTTAAAATTATTTGAAAAAATATCGAATTTTACCAAAAGAATCGAAAAAAAGTCATGGCAATCCCTTACACTAAACGTAATTAGTTGCTAAACACTTGTTTAGCTAAACGAAAATTTGTATGAAAATAATTACGAACTAAACATGATTAAGGTTTTAAACATGATTAAGGGCTCTGTCTGAACATGGTATTAGTAATTTTGTACAGTTATTCAGATAATTTTATTATTTATTAAGTAAAATCAGTGAAGTAATTAACTAACTAACATACTTGTGTCTGTGCATAGAAACCTTATTTTCAATATTTATATGTGATTCACAGTTCGGAACAATACACCGCTTTTTCCTTACACATAAATTATAATTTTCACTCATTTTTAGTCTCTTCATAGTTTTTTTTAAATTATTTAATTTAACACTAATGTTTTTTAATTCAATAATATTTAATTTCACTAATTTTTTTAAAACACAACCGTTTGTTTACAAATTCTTAACCAAATTACTTTTGACAATTTGACGTGCTAAAGAAAGAGAAATACCTGAAAGAGAACTCTTGGCTTCATAAACACTTTTTCGATTTTATGAAAAATCGTATGAACCAGAAAGAGATAGAAAATTTATGCTCCTTCCATAGTTTTCTAATTCGTTGGACTGGACACATCGAATCGAATCGAAAGAGTTTTTAATCGATTGCGATCGGTAACTATGTGTTCAATATACTTTACCGTCGAATCAAATTGAATTGAATCGAAACTGAACTGAACTGATAGAAACTATGTAGCCCAGACTTTAGTATTATGTTAATAAGAAGATGATTCACACTTTAATTTAAGTAATCGATATGAATTATATCATTGTTTATATATCTTTATAAGATATATAAACAATGATTATATATAAACTTTGTGTCCTGGTCATAATGTGTATTGTCGAAATGTTGTTTGATAAAATTTTCACAGAAAAAATGTTGTCTGAGAAAATATTGTTCGAGAAAATATTTCAACCTTCGCTGACGTTGCCGCCATAATGGCCGCAAGTGTTGATGCCAAAATCGCGACAAAATACGTCCACGAAAACATAAAACAAATTAAAAATTGGTAACGAACAATAATGTCCACCAATAACCTCAAATTGACAGATTATACAAAGGCTGATGAAGCTAAATATTTTGGCATGCATTTGGCGTAAACATATCGAAGCGAAAAGAAAGCAGTTAAACTTTCGTACTTTATTCTGATTAATAGGAAGACATTCTACATTATCACTAGATAGTAATAGTAAATTGCTAATCTATAAGACAATATTAAAACCAATCTGGACCAATAGTATTTAGCTCTGAGACTTTCTTCGAATATCGATATAATACAATTATTTCAAAGTCTTAACTTAAGAATGGTTGGTAGCAAAATGCTCTAAAATATGTATCAAATGCAGTAATGAGATTATAGAATTTTGCAAAAACTATTAAACTAGACTACGAATTCGTCCTAACATACTTGCGGTAAAACTACTGAATGTGAATGGTAGATTGAAAAGATGCAGAGTATTAGATATCAAAATTTAATTCATATTAATAGACATTATTACATCAAGTTAAAATTAAAAGATTGATTTCCACTGGGAAAGATCATATATGAAAACCAAAACCAAAATAACACCATTTACTGTTCAGTTTAAAGTGAACTTCAAACTGATTGTACTTAGACGCTTTAAATTTAAACAAATAAAATCTCAAACAATATTTTTTTCCAGTAAAATAGTTAAATGAGGTTTTACCAATTTTTATTCAACATTCTAATAAAATAACCATGCTGTTTTTTTATATGCAATCTAGTTTTGCAGTATGAATAAATCATTCAATAGAATTTAGAAAGTACCTTTATAAAATAATTTATTAGAAGGGTAAAAACATTCATAGTAACAAAAACGGTAAAAAATTACTATTTGGAAGATATATATTTCATCGTCAAAAGCTGAATTTGGTTAACGAAACTAAAGGGTATCGTTGGCGTTGTATAAAGAATTAAAGACAATCTTTTCCCGCTACAATATCAAGTACAGAAAAGACAGTTATTTTACACATATCTTGAAATCTCTAGCAAAGGAACACAGTCATGAACCAGCAGCTTATGAAATGGATGTTAAACAAGTGAACAGCTTGATCAGCAAGAGTGCAGCAGAATCTATTAGAAAGCTTTGCAACATATTACAATCAACGACATGTGTACAATGCACCAATTTTTCGAGCTTACTTGCTCTAAAATGAATTAATTATGCTTGTTTTGAAATGACTAAAATATTATTTAAAATATACATTCTTAAAAGTTTATTTTGTACTCCCGCACTCAAATTGATTAATTGAATTTTTTCTTAATTATTTGGTATTAGTAATTCCCGCCAAAAAATTATGTTAATTCAAGTAGTATCAACAAATCTAACAATTAAAAATAATTGTTACTATCTCTAACACTCAATAAATCAATTTGTTTGTGTGCATTTCTAGTTAACTTATTGTTAAATTCTTGTCTTATTCTCATATAAAGTTATATTTCTTTAACTTGATCAATAATTACACTTTCTATAAAAAATTACTCTTATTTTGTTCATAGAGCCAGATAGTTGTGCGGTATTAGAATTCAATCTTTAAATTAAAAATCAATCTTGTAAATTAAAAATAAAATCTTGAAATAAAAAAAAACTATTAAAATAGTGTACAGTCGAACAATTATTTTTGTAATTATAAAAAATTAAACTTACAATAAACTTAATTTCAATTATATAATTAACTTAAATTCAATAAAGATTATTATTAAATAAAGATTATATTAAAATTTCAAAAGTGAAGCTTAAATTTAATATAACTTCTGGTCCTTCAAAAAATAGAATATTCCAGAACATTTTTGGTCCAAATTCGAACCGGATAAAGACGCGGATTAAAGTTAAAAGTTAAAATTTGTGTAAAGTTAATTGAACAGTGAAAAACATAGTTAATTGTGTAGTAAAAACATTTAAAAAAAAAAAAAGAAACATTATCATACATCGGTATACTTTCAACATTTTCATCACTCAACAATCGTCATTATCATCAATCAAGATACAGAAATTTTCGTGGATTGTCATTACAAAAAAACAGGTTAATTAGAGTTATATTAACAAAAAAATAGTAAGTACATTTTTCAGTATTTTACTAATCAAATAAATATAAAGATCATTATAAAAAGTGCGGAAAAAGACTATATACAATTACATTATATCTAGTACATATAAAAAAAACCATAATTTATAATTGCAAAATTGCATAGTTGCTAACCAAATTTATTTAAAAGAAATTTCAATACAAAATCAAAAATTAAAATTCGATTGATTTATATGTGTGGCACTGAGAGAAAAAAATTGGTATAGTTTTAAATTATAGTGTATGAAAATTAATATACTTCTATGCATATGTAAACTACTTCTATGCATATGTATTCCATATTGAAATTTAAAAAGTGCACACTGAAAAAAATAAAATATATAAATAAAATTATTGGTATTTTTTTTAAAAAAAAAGGACAAACAACATTATTGGTACCACAAAATTTATATAAATAAATAAAGTATATGTGAATATTAAAATTTAATAGTGATCTCAAATCTATATTGTACTAATATTATTATTTTATAAATATTTCATTAAAATATATTGACTATAAAAACTTATAAACATTATTTATTGAGAAAAATTTTTATATCCAATATTTATTCAATATCGTTCTATCACGCACCGGGTGCTTTACTAATTTACGATATTAAATTAGTTATTTAAGAAATTAGTGCGCATAAATTAAACCAAATATTAAGTAGAATATTTACAACAAATCAAAATATTAATTAAAAATATTTTAAAATTCGAATCAAATTATTCATTGTTCGTGTCAATCTGTATTTCGGAAATAATACTTAAAAGAACTTAGATAGTCACGTTTTATTTGGTTTACGTTATTTGAATAACAATAATTAGTCCAAATGCAATCATTAACAGTTCGTCGTGGTCGCGTAAAAGGCGCGCTAACTCGCATTCTCGCGTATGCTACGGATATTCCCGTTGAGGCAACAATGACAGATATAGATTTAAAAAGACAGAAACTTGAGGAAGTATGGTCAGATTATCATAAAATCGATCAGGCGATGATCGAGACCGCAACTGACCCGAACACAGTTAATGACGTTGATTTAATAGATCTTGAAGAAAATTATTATCAAACTATGAAATTATTAAACGATCACATTAGTAATCTTTCACGTCAAGAAACTTACAATAACACCGCTCAAGCATTAAATAATACATCAGCCATAAACGCATCATCATCAGAAATTCGCACTGAAAGACAATTACCCAAAATCCAAATTAAACCGTTTTCAGGTGATTTAACAGAATGGGACACATTCCGTGATCTTTTTATTAGCACTGTCCATAGTAATCAAAATTTGTCACCCTGTCAAAAATTTTACTACTTAAAAAGTTTTTTAGTTGGTGAACCTTTCAATCTATTAACCCATATTTCAGTGACAGATACCAATTACACAGAGGCATGGGAGAAGCTGGACAAGCGATACAATAAAAAGGGTCACATTGCCACCGCACTTGTGAAAAAATTTATAAATTTATCTAGCTCAACTCAATCAAACTATAGTGGTTTACAAAAATTAGTTGATAATGTGGATGAAATTATTAGAGGTTTGCGTGCGTTAGGTTCTGAAGCTGAAACCAGGGATATTGGCTCATTCATTTATTACTAACAAAATTAGATTTCGAAACTCAAAATGGTTGGGCTAAGTTGACTGTTGATAACCAATATCCGAAATTTGCTGAGTTCCTTGAATTCCTTGAGAAGAGATTCGATATTTTAGCAACTAGTTATTCCACTGATATGCACCGCAAATCATCAACTAATACGCCACGTACAGGTCCACAAAACTCTACTAATTTTAAAAGCTTTCATACCGCTACTAATACTGTACTATCTTGTTTGAAATGTCAATCGGCTCATGAACTGTATCAATGTACTCAATTCGCTAGTATGTCGCCACAGTTACGTCGTACATTTGCTCAATCAAACTCTCTTTGTTTTAATTGCCTGCGGGCTGGTCATCGCTCAACGATTTGTCGCTCACTCAACTCTTGTAAGCAATGTCATAGTCGACATCACTCGTTACTTCATCTTGCAACAAATCTCAATCGTACATCATCGTCATCAACACCAACATTATCGTCATCAAATCGACAACGAACGCCTAACACACCAAATACAATGAATGGTACACCGACGGAGACCTCTACTCAAATTCGCTCAAACCACTCAACATTTCACTCGAGCAACTCCTTGAAAATTGATCATTCTACGCATACAGTCGCAACTACTCAGGTTCGGACTTATTTACCAACAGCAGTGGTAAATACATTAGATAGATTTGGAACGAAACATTCTGTTCGTATTTTGCTCGACTCAGGTTCTGAATGCTCATTTATATCTGAAGGTTGCGCTGATAAATTAGGTCTTATTCGCTCTCATGTAAACATACCAGTTTTAGGATTATCTTCCACAGATGCTGGACACACAAATGGCTTCGTTAAACTCAAGCTACAATCACGATACAGCGAGAAATCACTCACTCTAACCGCTTACGTGATGTCAAAACTGACATGTTTGCTACCAACGTTCAAGGGAACTTTCACTCATTGTCAATCACACGATATGCTCAAATTAGCTGATCCTGAGTATAATCAACCTGGTCCAATAGATATTCTCGTTGGTGCTGACAGAACATTCTTATTGTTTGAAAATCAACTATTAAAAGGTACACCTGGGACTCCAAGTGCTATGCTAACCTTTTTTGGTTGGGTAATCGCTGGTGAGCTTGCTTCTAATTCTATTAATCTCGATACCTATTCTGCTCGAATCACAACGATACATTCAACAGTTCACTATGAACTTGATTTAAAACATTTTTGGGAGTTAGAAGAAGTCACCTCTCACTCGCAGCTCTCTGAAGACGAACAATTCACAGAACATCATTTTGCTTCCACTCATTCTAGGTCTTCAGATGGCAAATATATAGTTGAACTTCCATTTAAAATTGGTGAGCTCAACTTCGGAAATACTCTAGCCAGTGCCATTAGTCGGCAAAAATCCATGGAAAGGAAATTCGCTCAAAATTGTACACTCAAGCAAAGATATTCTGAATTTATGGCTGAATATCATAATTTAGGTCATATGTCGCTGATTCCTTTCAATGAACTCAATATCGCATTGAACAAGTGCTATTATATACCTCATCACGCAGTATTCAAAGAGGATAGTAGTACCACAAAACTTCGTGTAGTGTTCGATGGATCATCCAAACATGGTCATGAATTGTCCCTCAACGAAACACTTCATATAGGTGCTCCAATTCAACGCGATCTATTTTCTGTGTGCTGTAGATTTCGTCGCCATAAATATTGCTTTTCAGCTGATATTCAGCAGATGTTCCGCCAAATTTGGGTCGCTGAAAACCACCGTGATTTCCAAAGAATCGTGTGGAGAGACGATGTTACGAAACCTTTCTCACATTTTCGTCTTAATACGGTTACATATGGTACATCACCAGCACCTTTCCTATCAGTACGAACACTTATACAACTAGCAAAAGACAACGAATCAACGCATAACGATATCTCTGATATCATCTTAAATGATTTTTACATTGACGACATACTGTCGGGTGCAGACATCATTAATAATATTTTTGACGTTCACAAAAAATTAGTGTTGGTTTTATCATCAGCAGGGTTCAACCTGCGTAAATGGAGTAGTAACTGCGTGCCGTTTTTTGAATCAATACCCGAAGATCAAAGAGAGGTATCACCATTATCACTTCAAGAGTCTGCAAAATTTTGGGTTTGTGCTGGTATCCCGTCGATGATTATTTCTCCTACAAAATCGTCTTGCCTGAATCGTTCCGAATAACTAAACGTTCAATGCTCTCGGAAGCAGCTCGTGTGTTCGATCCGTTAGGTTTTCTCGCTCCGTCAATTGTGTTAATTAAACTTATGTTTCAAGAACTTTGGTGTCGTAAACTAGATTGGGACGAATTGCTACCGGACGATTTAGCAAAACAATGGACATTATTACGTTCCGAAATATCAAAATTCCAAGCCATAAAAATTAACCGTCGTATTTGGATATATAATAGCGTTGAATTTCACGGTTTCTGTGACGCGTCGCAAAAGGCATACGCCGCCGTGATATATTGCCGAAGTCAAGATAACGAAAAATTACACACAGTTTTAGTCACCGCAAAAACTAAAGCCGCTCCGTTAAAACAAATCAGTCTACCGAGACTTGAACTTTGTGGTGCTGTTTTATTAGCCAGATTATTTAATAAATTAATAGTCTCGTTCCAGAATAAAGCTTTAACATTATATACCTGGACGGATTCACAGTTAGTTCTAAATTGGTTGTCTTCACCACCAAGACGATGGTCTACCTTTATAGCCAATCGAACTTCTGAAATTTTGACCATTGCTCCACGTCAACGTTGGTCTCATGTTCGGTCAGCACACAATCCAGCTGATTGTGCTTCTCGTGGATTGCTGCCAGCTGAACTTATTGAATCGAAAATGTGGTGGGAAGGTCCTGAATGGTTGCGCAAAGCAAGATCTGATTGGCCGTCAGAAGTTGCTCCATCAGTTGTCGACGAACTATTATTAGAAGAGCGTAAACCAGAATCTAGCACATTGTTTAATTATACCGCATTAACTAACAATCATATTTTAACCCACTTGCTTTCAAAGGTTTCGAACGGTTGCTTATTGTTATCGTTTTTGTCACAACCTTAGGAATAAAAATAATCGTATGTCTAATTCGTTGAGCACTGCTGAAATAATAAAAGCGAAAACATATTGCGTCCAATTCGCCCAACGCTCCGCCTATTACGATGATATTTCTCGTCTAATTAACCAACAACAACTATCATCTAGCAGCTCGTTGCTGAAGCTTAATCCGTTTGTTGACTCCGACAATGGAGTAGGTGGACGCATTAGTCGCTCAGAATTGCCATACTCGGCCAAACATCCGATTATTTTACCAAAAGTTAATTCCGTCACCCAATTAATTATCAAGTACACACATGAAACACATTTACATGCGGGAACTTCTGGTCTGTTTTTCATCATTCGTCAGCAATATTGGATAGTCGGTTGCCGCAATTTAATTCGTAAATTAGTTCATGATTGTACCATTTGTTTTAAGCAGCGTAGATCTACTAGTCAACAACTTATGGGTGAACTCCCTGCTCAACGGGTTCAATATACTAAGCCATTTACTTGCGTCGGTATTGACTACGCTGGTCCTATAACTTTAAAAATGTTTCGCGGCAGAAATCCCAAGTATACCAAGGGATATATTTGCTTATTTGTTTGTTTTGCTACTAAAGCATTACATTTAGAATTAGTTACTGATCTAACCACTGATACTTTTATTGCAGCTCTAGATCGCTTCTGTGCTCGTCGTGGAAAACCGAGCGAAATTTTCTCAGACAATGGTACAAATTTTCAAGGCGCTGCTCGTAAATTAAATGAAATGTACCAGCTGCTTACATCACAACATCATCATGATATAGTAACGGATCACCTAAGTAAAGATCATATCAAGTGGCAGTTCATCCCTCCAGCCTCGCCACACTTCGGTGGATTGTGGGAAGCAGGAGTAAAATGCGTCAAGACCAACTTGAGAAGAGTTCTTGCTGACCACATTCTAACATTTGAAGAAATGTATACTCTATTAACAAGAATAGAATCCATTTTGAATTCACGACCATTAGTCGCAGTTGATGATGCTGATGTTAATGCACTAACACCTGATGTTAATGTCCAATTTTTTAATTGGACAGCCGTACACCGCTATCGCCGAACCACAATTATCGTCCGAACCAACATCGCTTCTAAAGAATTGGTCATTAATTCGTAGTCTCATTCAAGGGTTCGTGAGTACATCACATCACTACAACAACGACCGAAATGGCAGCGACCAAATTGTAACATAAAAGTTGATGATGTGGTAATGCTGTACGAAACAAATCTTCCTGCTGCTACGTGGATTTTAGGGCGTATTGTCGAGGTTTTTCCCGGTAGTGATGGTCATGTGCGAGTAGTCAGCGTAAAGACTCCGATGGGAACATATCAAAGGCCAATTACAAAAATTTCAGTGTTGCCGTTTTGCTGAAAGAAGTCTTTCAGGGTGGGCCGGGATGTTTTGAAATGACTAAAATATTATTTAAAATATACATTCTTAAAAGTTTATTTTGTACTCCCGCACTCAAATTGATTAATTGAATTTTTTCTTAATTATTTGGTATTAGTAATTCCCGCCAAAAAAATATGTTAATTCAAGTACTATCAACAAATCTAACAATTAAAAAATAATTGTTACTATCTCTAACACTCAATAAATCAATTTGTGTGTGTGCATTTCTAGTTAACTTATTGTTAAATTCTTGTCTTATTCTCATATAAAGTTATATTTCTTTAACTTGATCAATAATTGCACTTTCTATAAAAAAATACTCTTATTTTGTTCATAGAGCCAGATAGTTGTGCGGTATTAGAATTCAATCTTTAAATTAAAAATCAATCTTGTAAATTAAAAATAAAATCTTGAAATAAAAAAAAACTATTAAAATAGTGTACAGTCGAACAATTATTTTTGTAATTATAAAAAATTAAACTTACAATAAACTTAATTTCAATTATATCAATTAACTTAAATTCAATAAAGATTAAAGATTATATTAAAATTTCAAAAGTGAAGCTTTCATTTAATATAACTTCTGGTCCTTCAAAAAATAGAATATTCCAGAACAATGCTCTTTAAAAAATAGCTGGTATTGGGAAGCTTACATTTTAGATGAATTGGAAATAATAATATTACTATAAAACCTAATAATTTTACTATACTTTCCCTTTTACTATACTTTACCTTTACTGAATGTTTAATCTAGTACGTTTGCAGTTAACCCTGCTACAATTTACTATTACTGATACTCTAGATACAAGAATATAAGATATGTTGTTACGACCGGAATTTTATTGTCACAGATTATATACCGACCGCTTATTATATTATATCAAATTATAATGTATATAACATTAGAAATTTAATAAATATTATTTATTATATAAAAACATGACTATGATTTTTTTATTCAATCAATATTCGCGTTTGACGTTTAGTTTAGATTTGAATTTTCGAATTTGTAATAGTCAAACTGGCCGTGGTAGTAATATTTGTTGGACATAAATTATTGATTTCCATTGCAACATCCGAGTTCCGATAAAATAAGGATAGGAAAGTTTTAGGAAATTATCGAATTAAGTGGGATAGCAATTTAGGAAATCAAAAATTGAGAAAGATAGTAAATTATACAATTGATTTGAAAGGATTTATATAAATAAGGAATCGAATGATTATGAGGGGAAAAAGATAAATAAAAAAGTAGGTAGAAAATAATTAAGATCGGATGGAGTAGAGATACCCAGCAAATTTTCTGCGTTCAAGACAAGGGCAGGAACTGTCACTAGCATTTCCTCACACATATAAAACTATAAGAGAGAAAGAGAAATGTGATGCATAATTATTCGTTCGGTATATAACCACAGCCACACCAGGAAAAAGTAAACAAACAGCACAGCCACACCGGCAATGACAACATACACTATTGTTTTATCGTTTTACATGTAAATTTAAAAAAAATTGTTTTAAATCGAAAATTTGAAAATTTATTTTACATTAAAAAATTTAAATTCATTAATAAAAAATAATATATAGTGTTAACCAGTCTTTTAAATACTTTAAAAATAAAAAGAAAATAGTGTAAGTGTTAGACATAGTATCTATAATATTAAAATAATTAAAAAAAAAAATATTTTATATATACATATATATAAATATATATACCGTAAGCCAAAGTTATTTATTTAATTCGAATACTTTTTTATTTAATTCAAATTTGAACAATATTTTCAGACAAAATTCTTTATGAAATATATGCCATCAAAAACAAAACACTGTCCCTCGGGACTCGCTAAAATATTTACAGACGAGCTCTTATTTTTGTATAATTGGGATGGACAAAATAATAAACCTGCTCTAAAAAATACAAAGTTATTTAGAAAAAATATATTTGGTAAGCGTTTGTATAACACTATGTAAATTTAAAATAAACTGAAATAACTCATTTTCTTCAATATAGATTCTTCAACGTAGTTTTTTTCCGATTACGTGGCATCTATAAAAATGCAGGTCTACGATGCTCATAATTGCGAGAATAAAAGAAGAAGTCGCTTAAAAAAATGAAAATCAAAATAAATAGTTTTATAAGTTACAAATAATGTAACTTAATATAGTAATGGACTTGTATTAGGTATTACATTTTATACTTAAAACTCAATATTATTTAATTTAATATTTACTATTTTGTATTTTTTAATTTAAATACAGTTTTAATTAGTTTATTTTTTTCTATAAATAACAATTATTTTTTGTTAATTTTATTTATTTTGTTAATTAATTATCTTTTTTTAAAATGAATCTAAATTTTTTAATTGAATTATATTTTTTTGTTTATTACATTAACAAAGAATTGGAATTACTATTTTATTTATTTACATTAGCATAAACAAAATTTATTTACTATTTTTTAATTTAAATTAACAATGTACAAACTGAAAAATTAAATGATGTTAAATGTTAATATATATTATTTAAGTTAATTATTTTTTTATATCATGCACAAAAATTTAAAACTTAAACTTAATTAGATTTATAAAAATTAAAACAAAAAGAATAAAAAATTCTGTAACGTAATTAAGTAGTTAACTTTAAATAATAAATTTGACACTTTTAAAAGTAAAATTAAACGGAAAAATTAATCAACTAGGAGAAAAATTTATAAAGAAACAGCAGAGAGATAATTTTCTATAAGAGATAGTACAGAATTATTATAAACTATCATTACATATAATAATTATAAAAAAAAAATCAGAGATGTTAGAAGGAAAATTCTATCGTAATAAAAAAATCAGATCATCAGAAAATTGTTCTTCAGGATATGACCTCTTCGAATAAAAGAGGACAATTTAAGGTCAAATAGGACGAAATAGCGAAAGTAGGCCTCCGGAGGAAAATTGGAAAAATTCAGGAAATGTTAAACTAGGAAATAGATTGTTAGAAATCAGATATTTGAAAGTTGAGTATTGTCACTAAATAAAGTTAAAATTTCATTATTTTATTAATATATTATTCATAAAAAAAATTATACTAATAAATAAAATTTAAAATTTAGAAAATTTAATCAAAAATATTAAAAAAAAAGAATAAAAAAATTGTTGGTAAAGTAGCAACAGCTGAAAGTCCTGTGCACATGATCATCGGTGGAAAAAAATTGCAAGGAAAATTTATCCAAAACAATATAAAGAAATCAAAGTGAGTTATCTTAAATTTTATTTTGGAGTTATATTTATTTTTTTGAATATGTTAAAATGATGAAAAAAATTGATGAAAAGTGACAATATAAATTAGGTAGATTTCAAGTAAAAAATTAAAAATAAACAAAAAAACTAAATTTAAAATTGAATTTATCCAATTATTATCATAAATATATAAAATAATTTACAGTGTAGACTAAAAAAGTATAAAAAAATCGATATTTTCTTATGAACTAATTAATTTTCTAATCACCGTTAGATGCCTCTAACCACAGATGGTGATAAATATTGAACTTGATATATTTAATTTTATAAATAATATTGTTGAATTATTTAAAAATTTAGTTAATCAAAAATAAAATTATTATTGAATATTCGATGTCAAGAGAAAAGTTGGTGATTTATATAGTTGTTAAGTTATATTGAATTTAATATTAATCTAAATATTAGAGTAAATTTTTGTTATATAGTGTAAAATTAAGGCAATTTTTTATTAATATGAATAAATTATAAAATTAATTGTATATGATTGAACGAAATATGGTTGTTAGTTTTACACTTTACAATATTATTAAAATTTATTTAATCTTGAGTAGCTTAACCATGAGAGGTTACTAATAATTTAGGCTGGTGGTGATGATGATTTTAGTTGGTATTGTAGGATGAATAGGTTGCATAACATCTGGCACAGATCTTTATGATAGTCGCATGCAAATATAACATTGAGAATTCGGCATGAATTTTTTTGTTGGTAATAGAAGTGATGTAAATACCCACCCCACCGACTAGCTATGCCCTTGCAAGCATGCCGACGTCACGATATCCTGGTTTCGGCTCCATAATTTGTAATGATTTAAATTAAACAAGGCCGCAAGGAAATATGTTCAATTGCGAAACGAATTATGTAGAAAATAACAAAATGGCGCCCAAACATAAGGACTAAATTAAAAAAAAAATAAGAATGAATAATCCCTGAGGATTAAATTTGTATTGGTTAGGTTTAGTGTAACATCTAGTCGTCGCGAAAGAAATTGTATGTTATGTCAAATTATGTCGGTTTATCATCAGCATAATTCGTTGCTAAGAAACTTTAAAATTTAAAACACCGATACTAAATTTAAATAAAAAATTAATAAAATTCCAATTTGTAGTCCTTGCGACAGCATTTTAGCGTGATTTATTATAGTATAGTTAAATAGATAACATTGAATCAGATTATTTAATTAAATTAGAGTGGTCCTAATTGTAGGTCTAGAACCAGCAAATTGTGTGCCCCTATTTATAATGATTAATTGTTGTTATTGCAAGCTCGTATTCACCTCACTAAAATAAAATAATCAATAATTAAATTTAAAAAAAAAAATATAACTATAAAAAAAAAATTACAAGTACCGACTGATATAGTATATTAGTTGAGATAGAGTTGAATTATATTATACAAGTAGAAATTTAAAAAATTAATCTAAGTGAAATAAAGCTGGAAATTAAAAAAAAAATATAAAAAGCTGAAAATTTGATGATTAGTTCAAATTCAAAGCTGATATCAAAGCTGAAAAGATCAAATTATTAGAAATACTTAAGTGAAAAATAGTTAATATATATAGAGTTGAAAAGAAAGCTGAAAGATAATAATTTATCGCACAAATTTCAAGTTTATCGGATGGTGTCACATTACCGCGTATAATAGAGATTGTGTTACATTTTTCGATTCCGTAGCTCATTCTGATGTCTTCACAGAATCTCGCTTCTTTTTCGATCAGGTGTTCTAATTGGTCTCTTGTAGCAGCATATATCTTCAGGTCGTCCATGTATAAGAGGTGGTTGATTTTACATAGTACCCGGCTTTGTGCTTTAATATTGAATCCGTATCTGGTGTCGTTCAGAATTTTACTACATAGTGCACTCAAGCAATCACCTTGGAAAATCCCACGTTTAATCGGTATTTTTTTCGTTCTTACCCTCCCTTCTTCACCATTCACTTCAATACTTGTTTGCCACGTTAACATTGCAGTCGATAAAAACTTGATTAAGGTGTTATCGATTTTGTAGATTTCCATTACCTTCAGTAGCCAGTAGTGCGGTATGCTGTCGAAGACCTCTTGGTAATCTACATATCCACAATATTGGTTCCTGGTCTTGTGGGTAGCTTGAGCGAGTACTATGAGTTGTTCTTTACATCCCCTTGCTCCACTTATGCATCCTTTTTGCTCTTCTGATAAAATGTTGTTAATTATTAAGTGTTCCTAAATCATGCCATTTACACAAGATGTTAATATTTTATAAAGGGTGCACAGACAGGTTATTGGTATTCCATTGGCTAGGTTTTTTTTTCAAATTTCCCTTTCTTCGGTAGCAGGTATGTTACACATTCGCCTAGCCATTTTGGAAATTGTTCCGGATACTTGATGCAGTTCGATAGTTCTTCAGCTAATTTTTGGTGGATTGCTGTGAATCTTTTGTACCAGAAGTTTTGTAACCTGTCGGGTCCAGGGGATTTCCAGTTTTGAACTCTTTCAATCATTTTCTTTAGACTATCAAGTGATATTTCAGTGAATTCCATTGTTGGTGTATTTGCGTAATTAGCTACTTCATGTTTGATCCACTCTTCATTTTGATTGTGCTGTTCTGCATTAGCCCACATCGATGCCCAATATTTCTCGATTCTCTCAATTGATGGAGTATCATTTTCATCCAAAGTGTTATACGGTTGCTGTTTTTTCAGTTGCCTATAAAATCTTTTTCACTCGAGTTGAACAGTTTGTTCTTATTCTTTTTGTTTTCAGATGTTAAGTATTTCTTACGTTTACTAATTTCAAGCGTAAATTTTTGTTGCAGTGTATCCAGGACTCTTACGGATACTTCATGATTCCATTCTCTTCTTGGATTTTTTCTTAGTATTTTTCCAACTCTGTATTTCAGCCTTCTCGAGTGGTTTCCACTTATGAATTCTTTCAATTGTCTAATTTGTCTTGTGATCTTGTCAATCTTTGTATAGATTCTTTTAAGCCAAGGTGTATTTGTTCTACGCGTACTTGCGATTGTATGTTCAGTTTCTTTGATATTTTTGCCTAGCAGGTGAGTCGTGGTTGCGGCTGCACAATAAATGATGGTCTGTAGATATTCAAGGCTAATGTCATCACTATGTAATAGTTCCGGAATTGTAATTTTATTTATTAATATGTTGAATGATCTTTCATACTTTTACAGAAGTTCGTATTGTTGGTAACATTGGCCTGTGTATAGGGTTTGTTCCAATGAATTTTGCCAAGTATTATCTAAAGATGTGTGTGATGTCGGGTTCATTACTTGGTATTTCTTTTACGTCATTGGTGTCATGTTGCTGAGTTATTGTGTCCGCAGTGTTGTTTTCAATGATATTATCTGCACTGCGTAGATTAAGTTCTGCTCGGATCATTAGCCTTCATGATTAAGGCACTAGGTTATTCTGCTGTATGGCTCTTACCTGGTCTGATAATCTCTGTTCGGTTACATTTAGTTATGTATATCGGGCACAGAACATTATGTGTAATTGATTTCGATATCTTGTCATATTAGTTTCATTTTCTGTAATTTGATAGTATAGGCGCAATAAGGTTTCGTTCATTTCTCTTGTCCATTTCCTACGCTGTCTTACTCGGTCAGTACCTGTGGGAGCTGCAACTTGTGGTGCCTGCTCTAAAATTAATGTCTGACGCTGGTTAGTTATATTGTCTCCAGAGGTTGGGAGGTTGTCAGAGGCTATATCACTCTGGAGTCTAGGTGATGAAGTCTCTGTATTATCATTTCCGAAGAAATTATTATTGTAGTTTTCCGAGGCTCTTGTATTTCTTCTATACATGATTATTATTTGTAAAACATTCTTTAGTTGACTTTGCATTCTCTCTTAGACGACTTACGTAGGTATAATCTACAATCCTACCACGTTTCCGCCCATTTTATTCAGTTGGCTTATTCTGGCTCGGACGTGGAGATGCCTCGAGTGACTTATTATTATTATTATGTAAAGTTGGTATCTTATTACCAACCGTTGTGCAGGTCTCAACTCCCTAACGTATTTATATATATATATATATATATATATATATATATATTTATGTGGTTCTATTCCAAACAATCGTGGCTGTTTGCCTCTGATTGTGCAGGACTGGCTAATAGTGCATGTCCAATTTGGAAAGAAAGTTTAGTTTAGTTTGTTTTTATTGGCGAGTAGCCTATAAGTTTTAAATTAAACTATTGACTTTTGATTAATAAGTGAATCTTTATTACAATATCCATTAATATACCCTAAAATTACCCCTACTCCTAAATTTAATTATTATAATTCAATATTACTTATTGGTAATATTTTATAATTCTAATATTTGCTAACGCCAGTGAAATACCTTTAAAATTCTTTAGTAATTACTTTCATGTGCAATTATATTCATGTGCAATTCGACATTTTTGGGTATGCATTTGTTATTGTATGTAAACAAATAACCTAAACGCAACAATTATAAACATAAACATAAATATGTTTGTTTTTCGTTTGCACATGTGATTCATACTTATGATATATGTACATAATTTTGTATATCTATTTATACATAAATATATACATATATATATTTTTGATTCTTACTTTATGAGAATAAAGTATCTTGCCAGATAATTCGTAGTTAGTTAGTAATATTTTACATAATATATAACATAATATTTACATAAATAGTGATGGCATTTTCAGTTTTTCATATGAAATATCAGATATGTTTGTTTCATATTACCAAAATTAATGATTTTTTTTTCAGATTCATTTCATACCCTGCCCAATAAGGGTTTTAATTTGATACTACAAACGAGACCCTAGGAGGATTTATATGGAGAAGAAAATAGCTAAAAAAACCGTCACAAATTTTTATTCTATTGGTCACCTGAAATTTGTATGTTGGCTAAACTGAAACTGGCAGTGGCATAGTTAATTCCAAATTTTTTGCGAGAAAATATTTTTGCACCCCTAGTAAAATTTTATTATTTTTAATTAAATTATTTAAACATTTAGGGGAAAATTTATGAAAAATAGGTACAACATTATAAATAAGATATATATTTTTTTTTTTTACAAGGTGAACATCATCAAAAGACACTGAACCAACGCTGTGGTCAGTAGTGTGGGACTTTAACCCACTAAAAACACCTTTATAACGTTAAGTTATATTTTTTTACATATTACTATGTTTGAAAATGAAGTTCTTTTTATAGTTATATACTTTAATAATTAAATTATCTACATCCCCATACATATAACCATTTAATTCAATTTGTGTCTAACTGAAACAACTTGAGATTTTTTATTTTGCAAGAAAGTAAAATCGCGTTTTTAAATACTTTTCTATTACAAGTATAAATTTTTCAAAGTCCCCAATTTATTCAAAAATATGCCACGCCACTGTGCAAAATACACAAACAAAATATACAAGAAAATGCATTATGACACAAAATTTTTATTTTCACATTTTTTATCAAATTCAATCAAAAAATGAATTAAAAACTGATAAATTTTGTGTGCCACTAAATAAAAATTACTTATTTTATCTTTTACATACTTATATTACACAATTGGCGTTGTATATTTACCAATGCATATACACCAATATCCTTGTTACCCTCGCTAGAAACACAGTTTTTTACACAACACTTCATTTTTTATAGTATATTTTGAATTATTATAATATATTTTGTAATTATCTTTACTTAGTTTATTTTAATTTTAATTTTTTCACTTAATATATTCACTAAAACTAAACACATCAACTTTTGCCGCTAAAAAAATTTGAGAATTTGACAGCCTTTCACAGAATGAAAATTTCTGACGTTTTGAAAATCTCTCTTGTTTTCTTACTAAATTTTGTGACGCCTGTTTGTATGAAAATAGTAGCTATTTTCTTCGCCATATATAAATACTCCTAGACGAGACCTTACCCTCTTCACAATTTCAGGGTCCTATATAGTCACATAGAGTGCCGACCTCAACAATCGAAGTCGATTTTTTTTACTTCAAAGTCCGTCACAAACACTCCTAATTGATTCCATAAAAACTTAAAATTCTAAAATATGAAAATTAAATTCTTCAAAAATAAATTGAAAAATATTTCTTTCCTCTTTCTCAACATGTTTTTTATCCCTTACTATCGTTTATTTATATTTTTTTAGTTATATAGCAAAAGCAACTAGAAGGACTTTTTTATGTTAATGATGAAGTACTTTTGCGAATGACTGAAAAAGAAATATATATCTATTTTTAATTTTTTTTTCATATTAGTAGGGATACAAACCAATTTATTTAGACAACAAAAACTAACAAGAACTCTGCCGCTATAGCGCAAGAGTCGAAATTTAATGAACTGGAATTACTATTACATTCTATATACAAAGGTATAACTAATGTTAAATTTTTTTGACCAGAGCAAAAAATTTGAGATTTTATGTGTTCAAAGAAATTTGCGACGAGATTGATTTTTTTTCTGTTTGTATTTGTGTGGTTTGACAGTTGAATTTAGTTGAAGCAAAAGTAAATCATAGATAAAATATATACTTAAATAGATGAGCAATTCCCCAGCGAGAAAATATTTGACGTAAAATATTTGAGTTAATTTCGACTTGCATATTTTACGTAAAATGAACGTTGATCAATCGACGTAACCGAGTTTTTTCAGGAAAGTGTGTTGTCAATTGGAAGAGTTTTCGTTATAGTGGTGCTATTCTTTGTTTAAAATAAATTTAATTGTCAAATGTGATGAAATTATTTGCGTTGTTTGTTATTTAGAGTTCAGGTAAGATTGTTTTTATATTTATAATACAAATATATATTAAATATATATTTTATTTTATAAAAAAATATAAATTTATACTATATATATAATTTTTATTATTTGTTGTTGTAAAAGTAAGTGTAAAATTTTTTAACAAAACTTAAAAATTATATTTATAATGTATGTATATAAAAAATATATGTATATGTACATAAAAATATATGCATATAAAAAATATTAATATTAAACTTCTAAAAACATTATTTTAAGGAAAACAACGTAAAGCCTTTAAGCAAACGCAAAACTGTTGTTGAAGCACAATTGGATTAGCAAAAATCTTTACGGATAGTTTCATGTCTTAATACAATTGGGACGGCTCTCATGATCGAAAAGAATTTCGATCATTGAAAGGTTTAAATGAAGTATTACTTGGTAATTTATTTTTAATATTTATTAAAGTTTTCCGAATACTAATACTAATTTTTTTATAGATGCTTGGCAATATAATTGCAAATGGGCACACTACTTCAATCACATCCACAACACATATGTATTTTGCACAAGGCAGAGACGTTTTAAAATGATGAAAAAGAAAAGCCTGAACAACAATTAAGACTGTAATTTTTTTAGTGTTTTTTTTTTATTTATTTTTTAATGAATTTTTTGTAATTAATAATAAAATATAATTTATATGAAAATATGAATTCTGTATTATTTCACAATATTTTAAATTCCAGGTATTATTACGTTAAAGGTCCACGTACATTTAACGTCAAGAATTGAACGTTCTTTCGACGTAAAATGGTCCAAGTGTATATATCGTCAACAATTAAACGTTCTTTCGACGTAAAATGGTCCACGTAATTATAACGTCAAAAGTTAAACGTTCTTTCTACTTAAAATATGCACGTTGAAAAATTGAAAAAATGTACTGAAATTTGCGGACATCGTCGAAAATTTTATATGGGCGTTTGACGAACTTCCGACGTGCGTTTGACTTGAAACCTACATGTAATTATTACGTGAAAAGCACGTCGATTTTCTCATTGGGTCTCGAATATCTACAGCAGCGCCAGTTGACTTTTTTTTGGAAGGCGAACTAAATTCATATTTCTCTCCCAAAACCCTATTTTTTTTTTTTTTTTTTAATTATAAATAAAAATAAATAAAATAAAGTAATTTATAATAAATTTTTTATTTTATTAATTTTTCTTGTAACAATTGTTCTTGCAAAAATATGTCGTGCAACAACTAGTAATTCTTTTCGTAAATTTGCTGCTTGTGGACATAATTCCATTAAGCTTAACATAAACATTGCTTTGACGACATGAGGTGCATGGGTTACTACAGCATTCTGAATGATTATTAAAGTTTTAAAACATAAAGAGAATAATTAGTAAAAAATAGTTTTATTTATTTATAAATTATAATTTTAATGACCTTTTCATAGAATGATCTAAATATTTTCATAGACTGATCTAAAAATGTTAGAAAAATTTAACGAAATCGAGCCAAATGCAAATTTAGAAATGGTGAAAAGAAAATTTAATAGTTTATATATGTAGGGTGAACAAAGTTTTAAAAAAGCGAAAAATCATGTTGCCGGTACAGGTACTGAAGATAAGATATTTATGTGCCAACATTATGGTATTTCGAGTAATTAAGTTTCCTTAAAGACCAAGAAACATCATTCATTATTAAACATAAATTATTGTGTGTGTCAATTATTAAAGCACACACAAAACTGTCCGACCTTTCGCTTCGAAGTTTAATAATAAACTGATGTTTGACAACATATGTGACGGTGTATGAAAAAAATCTTTTTTGCATGACACATCGAGTTTGATAAAATGTGCGATTGTGTATGGGGCCTTTTATTCTTTTAATATTTTTTTTTCTTTTTTGTAGTAACCATTCATACGTCAAAATTCATTTACGTTTGCTTTTCCAACCTCAATACTTTCAAGAATAGTATTGATAATTAACACAGCAGCACGTCCTATATTTTGCTTTGAATTTTAATTACTATTTGATGTTTAGCAACATGTTGTGCAAGTTTGTGGAGATAATAAATGTGTTGGATGGACAGCATGTGTGATACGCCCAAGTTGGACAACATGTTTGATCGGTGTAACGGCTAGGTAGGCTACTTTATTTATCAAACAGTAAGTATATGCTTCAAATACATGTGCGTTTTTTTGGTGCTTTGAGGCATGCAGCAAAATTTAGAAATAGAGATATCTTGCTTCGGCGCAATGCGGTGCGTTGCAGCCATGTAATTAGTTACATAGAAAACTCATTTGTACTAACTTGCGGTTTACACTAGACTTTTTCTTAGACAGAATATATGTTCTGTCTACGAAATGTCAAGTGTAAACCAGACAGAACTTCTGTCTCGACAGAAAAATCACGATTTTTCTCTAGACAACTTATCATATTTTTTTGTAGATTTTTTTTGACATTTGTTAATTTGCAAATGGCGATATTTGATAAAAATGTAAGATTTGCTCCTGAAATTTAAAATTTAATTACTTTGCGGTGATTTTTTGAGCGAAAAAAATAGTTTACTACTAAATAAAAAAAAGGCATATATTATTGAGGTGTTAACAGCTATATTATTCAAAATATTTTTATTTTAATATTTTTATAGCTATAATTGCTTTCTTGTTGACGACATGATTACAAATGAAATGTTAGACAGAAATGTCTGACATCAAATAGCCAGCGTGTTATTTTTACCTGCCAAAACAATCTGTTAGAGAGACAAGTCTAACATTTCTATCAGACATTTATGGTTAGTGTAATCACAGCGTAAAGATAAAGTATGAGTCACATACTTCCGACAAGTTAAGTACCGACAAGTTAAGTAAAGTAGCCATTTTGACGTCTTCATATAATTTGTATGAAAAATCGATTGGTCAGTCACATAGTGCGATTCGAAACGAATTGAATCGAGAAAATTGAATTGATTTCTACTTTTGCGATTCCACTTTTCCAAACTTTTGAATTTGACAGATAATTTCAATTTGACTTTTGCCAAAAAATTTTATAGTTTGGGTGTTCATACAATAGTTTTTTTTTTACAATTTAAAATTTAAAATTCACTTTAAATTAAAGAATTCTATGATAACTATTTAAATATATTTTTAAATGTATTTTATCGTGCATTGCCAGAATTACGGATGATTTCTAGAAATTGCTTTGATATTTATTGTGATCCAGTATTAAATGGTACAATTGATAGTAATGATGTTACAAAATTATGGCGTAATATATCTGGTCCTTTAAAAACAGCATTATCGTCATTTAATATGAGAACTGATAATTCCTTAGATGTAAACTTTATAAATTTTAAAAATGACTTATATATAATGTAAAATATATTTTTATTTTGTAGTCAAAGGAATATGTAGATCAAAATATTGAAGCTAATCAAAGTATTAAACGATAAGTACAACCATATCATGCAAAATTTCTTTTGATTGCATCTTTTTTGGCTAGTCACAATGCACCAAAAGATGATAAACGTTTATTCGTTAAAAGCAGTAATAAACAAAGAAAAGACTACAAACTATTAATGCTAATGCTAAGGTTATTTAATGTATATATTGGTACATAATTTATTTTTATTTTTCTATAGATGTTAGGTTCAAGATAAAATGTCTACATCACTGGGTCCTAAATCATTTACAATTGATCGCCTTTATTACAAAATAAACTGCATTGATACGGAGCAATTTTTCTTTGTATTGAAATTTTATCATGTTTAGTTTCCTCAATTGCATCAAATAAAATATCTGTAACAAAAAAATATTTAATACAAATTTTCAATTGATTAATTAAAATTATACTTAAAACAGCAGTTTCTACACATATTTCAGTTCTTATTATAGATGGAGTAATATTTTTATTTAATCGGTCATCATTTACATTAAATTTTGGTTGATTTTCGAGTAGTAAAGCTTTAATTGGTATAATTTCTACATGTTCTAAATCTAAATTACCAAAATTTCAAAAAGCTTATTTGTTATCTAAATCAACAAGGTATAATCTTACTAATAATTGAATAGTCTTGCTATCAATTTCGGTTGATGTTGTGTTATCTTCAAAGTACGAATTTATTGGCTGTTGTGGTACTTTTGTTTCATACTTCAGTTTTTTAATGGATGATGTTTTCAGACCAATTCTTTCGGATAGTAGATAAGTTGTTGTATTTGAATTCTTTGTACTACAAAATAATCTATGTAAGAACATTAAAGATTGTTTTGAATTTTTAAACATAATTAAGAGAAATCTTGCAAGAACACTTCTGTTTTTTAGTCAATTACAATTAGTAAATATTTTCGTTTTCATCAGCTGATTTTGATCATCTAAATAAATTTACCGATTTTATAATTCTCTTTAAATTAAAGAATTCAAAGCAATATATTCACAGAAACCAAATTTTCGATATCCCTCTAAAATATTTTTGGCAGTTACTTGTGATTGCGATCGATAGCTATGTGACCAGTCTACTTAACGAATCGAAAGGCTACTTTACTTAACTTGTCGGTACTTAACTTGTCGTAAGTATGTGACTGTAGCTTAAATAATATTTTTAGCAAAGTATGCCTCAACACACCTAAAAACGCACATGTATTTCGGCCATTATTCGTTTAGCATGTACTATAGTACGCAAACTCCTCGTTGTATTCATATTCATATTATCTGAAATATGTAAATGTATGTACTTTTAATGATGTACAAGGGGACGACTGTATCCCAAAATAAGTGATGTCATAATTATAATTCGTAATGTAATAGAAATAATTAGTTTTAAGAAACAGTTATCTTACTAAAAAGTAAATCAAAAAACAAAAAATTGACGCAATAACACAAATAGGAACATTTTATATATAAACATTGTATGGAAACGTAAGTAGTGTGATAATAATGTTATTATTGTAATCAAAACATCACAATATTGATGGGACATGGAAGTTTCCTGCTATAGTTTTTTTAACAATTTTTTAATAATTTTTGTGTTAATAAATCTAATTTGTGTATGTTTAGTGCAAAATAATACGCAATTACTTCGTAGCTCATAACAAGGTCATAAATTGCTATAAAGGTGATCAATGAATGGGTGTAACCGTTTTGTATTGTGTTAAGATTCAGTACACCACGGTTTGTACTGTCTAATGTATATAGCATAGAATCTAGATTCCAATTTAGTGAGATCACTGATCAGTTGTCAAAAGTCAAATGTTAATTAAAATAATTGTCGATGTTTCACGTAAGAAGAGTATACAATGTTTAATATTTAATGAAGAATGGTACTCATTTCTAAATATAGTAATTTTTAATCAAATAAAATATTAATTCACAACACTTAAATTAAAAATATGAAATTTGTTACGGATCTCTAATTAATGAAAATTTACCACAATGTCGCAGTTGTAAACTATTACAACTTGGTGGATCTACTAGTTTTTAAATTTTTAAAGTGAAGAAATTTTAATAGTAACAAGCTAATAGTAAATGTTTATAAATCTACATATCTTCATCACATTTTAAATATGTAGTAAAATTGTAGAATTTCAAAAATATTTAGAAAGTTTTCAGTACTTCTTCCTTTAAGTATCAACATGTTTCCTTTAAGAGAAACAATAATTACTAAACTTTATGGCACGACAAAAATCTAGATAAATTTTTTGTTAGTATGTATAGTATGGACTTTTCCTACTTGAAATTACAATCATAGGCGATTTATGTGAATCTGAAATGAAATCTTTTATCGTATTACATGTCGCGGCTCTCGCCCATACAGTGCTTTAAAACAGCACTGTATGCCGTTTTTTTTAAATATAGATAATTACATATTGGGAATGGAATGAGCTATATGTATTATACAGTGACTCACAGCTTAAATGATGCATTTCAAAGTTAAAAAGATTTTTTTCAAATAATATGATTTTAATCAAATAAAAATAATAGGTACCTAGTATAAGTAATTTTTTATTATTAATTTAAAGTTTTAATAACATGGGGGGGGGGGGGGCATTTATACAAGAGTCATTCCCTAACAATATGTGATGCATGTTTGGGGTCATTATCTTGGTAAAAATAAAAACAGGAATACCAAATATTAATGTGCATTATTTTATTCAAATTACCTCCTATAAATGAAGACTACATATACCGCTGAACTACTCATACAACCCCAGACCATCACATGTCCTCCGCCGTGTTTTATTGTAGGTCGTAAATTTTTTGAGCAAGTTCCTGGTTAGGTTTGCGCCAAATGTTAGCTTCACTATCTGATCCGAACAAGTTGCTCTCATCAACAAAAATAACCGTTTTCCAGAAGTCGAAATCTATATTTTGGTACATTTTACCAGCTTATTTTTCTTGCTAATGTAATGTTTTTTTCGAGCTCTTCGGCCATTAAAATTAGCTCTTCGCAAAACTCTTCTTATTGTTTCAGGGTTCGACTTCTTTCGCAATGATATTTCAATCTCAAGAGATAATTTTGGAGCGTTTAATTTTGGATTTTCTTGTAACTTTTCGCACAATTAAGCGTTTTCCTTTTCAGTAAAAATTTTGTTTGGAGCTGTTCTGGATTTGTTTGATAAACGACTCTTTTTTACAATTTTAGCAATTTTCCGTTGAGTTATCCCATTATTGTGGTGAAATATTATTAATTTGCGATCTTCAATTGTTGTTCTACGGCCCATTGTAACAAATGATGTTTAAAATTCTTAACTAAATTTACAAATCTTGTAATGTGAAATGACGTTATACAAACATATAATAAAATCGTTAATTTTTAAAAATATTTTGCCTGCTTAAATGATGCAGGCGAAATATTTTTAAGCACAAAATATTTTTGTGAGCTAATTTTGAATTGAATTTACGCATTTTATTTACGCATTTTATTTATTTTTTATTTGGTTATTAATGATTTTTTTTTTTTTTTACTTGAAATTAATAATAAAACTATAATCTAAAAATTACTTATACTACCTATTATTTTTATTTTATTAAAATCATTTTATTTGAAAAAATTTTTTTAACTTTGAGCATCATTTAAGCTGTGAGTCACTGTAATTAGTTGTTTAAAGATTCTGCCAGTAGGTTTACGTGTAATTGATATACAGGGTTTGCACTTCAAATTTGCCATTTTGCAAATCAAATTCATCCTTTTGCAAATCAAGTTCACCCTATTGCAAATCAATTTCGACTTTTTGCAAATCAAATTCATCCTTTTGAAAATCAATTTCAAATTTTTCAATAAGTTATTATTCTAATTAACTGCTAATAATGAAAAGACTATTTTCACAATCTAAATACCAATCTTTATTAGTTGGAAGTTCAATATTAAAGTGACACAAAATATGAAATAAAATTATAATATTTTAATTAATTATACAGTTACTTGCAATGAATATGTATTAATGAATGTGTTCGGTATTCGAAAGTGGCGTGACTTCCGACTCAACACCTCCTCTTTTTAAGATGTTTTTAATGTAAAATTAATACATAACGAATTCATTGAATCTTCTTGGCACTCGTGATTCACGTGTTGGTCTAACTGAATTCAACGAAGGTTGTACGTCTTGAGCATAACTAATGGCAGGCTCACTTGCTGGAATGCAAAGATCCGCTACTTGTTCATTACAAGATGTAAACGATTGATTTCCGTTGTCAATCAGTTAAGGTTCAAATAATGGTTCATCTGTTTTAGAATCAATATCTAAAAATGTATGCCACAAATTACTATAAGTATTCGGCTGTTCTGAATCATGCTTCGTTAATATGATTCGCAATTGATTTGTGTGTGATCTGAGAAGTCTTCCATTTTCTAATACAACATTGAACATTACGTTACCAATACGTTCGATGATTGAACCAGCAACCCAAGTGAATTCGTTATTGTTATAAATTTTTGCGTAAACTAAATCTGAAGCTTCAAAATATTGTCTTTTTGCACCATACTTACGGTGACCATATTTAAAAAATAGAAAAAGAACAATTAAAAAAATAATTATTAATTAGAATACTATTATTTTATTTTTATATATATATATATATATATATATATATATATAAAGGGTGTTCAAAATTGAGGTATCATTTTAATTTTAATAAAAAAAGACTTTTTTTTTAAATATTAAATATATTTTTATTTTAATTTACATATTACAAATAGGTTCCGGTTAATAATGAAAAATTATGTCGGCCAAGTGGCCCCCCCCCCTACTGGCTCGACAGGCTCCCAAGCTTTTACGGCATGCTCCCAAGCTTTTACGGCATGCTCCCAAATTAAAGAAGGGCCCGTGAATTTAAAAATGTATGGGTTACTAAATCATTATACTGTTCACTTGTTCGACCGATCCTTGAATATGCGTGTCCTATTTGGGACCCTGTTTTTGAAACACATTCCAATAGAATCGAGTCAGTGCAAAAACAATTTTTATTATTCGCCCTAAGAGATTTACATGACCCTAGAGATTATGAAAATTTGCCACACTACACAAATAGGCTCAAAACATTAAATCTTGTATCTCTCTCGTCTAGAAGGACCCTACTTACATCATGCTTCACGCTAGATATCTTAAAAGGTGATATCGCCGTTGAGTACATATCTAGTAGAATAATACTAAATGACGGCTTTCGGCAAACTAGACATACAAAGCTTCTCAAAGAATACCCGCATAGAACAGAATACGCGAAAAATGAACCAATTAATAGATGCTGCGCTACTTTCAACAAACACAGCGATCATTTTTCACCATCTGTTACAAAACTCACGTACAAAAAAAGACTGCTTTCCGTCCTCAAATAATCATGACAAATTTCATTTCCATCCCATCCGCCATATCCCATTTATTTTATTTAAAATATTATTAAGTTTTTTAATTGACGATGTTAAAATTAATAACTAAGAAAATGTACCTTGTTTTGGTTAATAAATAAATAAATAAAATGATACCTCAATTTTGAACACCCTATATATACATATATATATATATATATACAGTGTCGGACAAAACTAAAGCACGGACTTTACCTTGTTCGCATTTTGTTCAATAATTTTTTAAAACATAAATTGATTTAAATTTTTTATATTAATAATGGAAGAACATATACTTGTTTAACAAAATAGCAAAAAATTTAAAATTAAAATTTATTTAAAACAAAAATATTCATAAAAAAGTAGCAATATGTCTAAAAATCCCGCGACAAAACTAAAGCACATAATATCGTTTATTTATTGTTTTAGTTAATTGTTAAAAATTATCCACAATAAGAACCGTTAAATTAGAAGACCGTTATTTTTGAAACACAAGAAGAGTTTTAAAAAGAATTTTTGAATCGGTCTACTAGTTGTTATTGATCAAACACCGTCTCCGTTTGTTATTCAAAATTTAAATAATTAAAATGGCTCGAAATAAGTATTCTGCGGAATTTAAAGAAAAAATTATAAATGATTTTAATAAAGGTAAATCAGTGACATCTCATGCAATAAAATTTAGTATTCACCATTAGCGTAATAAATGTTTCTAAACCATTTTCCACAGCTCATCGTTGGATGAACCGGTGTGAAATATGTAACTGCAATTCACTTCCAATTGACTTTGCTGATATAAAAGGATCCTTTTTAACAAGTCGTATGATTGCTTGGTCCTCCGTTTGGTGGTTTTGCGTGGTCTACCACCTCCATGAATTGTATTAATCGAACCAGAAGAACGAAAACGGCTTATAATTCGGGAAATTTCGCTATGGTGAATACTAAATTTTATTGCAAGAGATGTCACTGATTTACCTTTATTAAAATCATTTATAATTTTTTCTTTAAATTCCGCAGAATACTTATTTCGAGCCATTTTAATTATTTAAATTTTGAATAACAAACGGAGACGGTGTTTGATCAATAACAACTAGTAGACCGATTCAAAAATTCTTTTTAAAACTCTTCTTGTGTTTCAAAAATAACGGTCTTCTAGTTTAACGGTTCTTATTGTGGATAATTTTTAACAATTAACTAAAACAATAAATAAACGATATTATGTGCTTTAGTTTTGTCTCGGGATTTTTAGACATATTGCTACTTTTTTATGAATATTTTTGTTTTAAATAAATTTAAATTTTAAATTTTTTGCTATTTTGTTAAACAAGTATATATTCTTCCATTATTAATATAAAAAATTTAAATCAATTTATGTTTTAAAAAATTATTGAACAAAATGCGAACAAGGTAAAGTCCGTGCTTTAGTTTTGTCCGACACTGTATAAAACTAAATAAAAAATTAAAAATAAACAGCAGTCTTCTTGACGAATAAAAAGTTATAAAACAAATAATGTAAATAGGTATTTTTATATGAACTGTTAACATGAATATAAAAAATGTTCCAAATAAATATAAGTCTATTAAAATAGTAATTTTAACTATTTTATTTTGGTTGTTATTTTATTATAAACAATTGTGGACAACTGAAAAATCACAACTTGAAGCATTAAAAAATATTATTAATCGCAAGAGCTTATTTTTTTAAAATATCATTTTTGTTTTTTAAATAATCAAAAAAATCGATACAGGAAAAATTATAGTTGCATTTACTAAAAACAAATATTTCTACAGTCTACTTTAAGCTGTGATTTTCAGATGTAAAAAAAAATTATTATGAACAAATTTGAATATTCTGTATATTCACAAATTAAAATATTATTTAATACACATCCCAGTAAGAAATAATCCTATATGGAAATTCGCGGGTATTGGATATGGAAAACCATTCCATCAATTTATTGGATTTTTTTCCGATTAAGAAAAATTAAATAACTGAAATCAAATTTTACATAGGAAATATATTTTTATATTGGACTTTAAAATGACAAAACTTATCTTCTTCTTCTTCTGCGATCCACAATGGATGTTAGCGACTAATAAGGCAACTACTGAATAGTGTTGTCCAAACTATCTATTAACTGGCCGAACCTCTCTCGATTTTCTGCAATTCTAGTCAGATCATATAATGAACTTAAGCCAGTCCATTTTTTATTGTTTTCAAGCCACGACATTTCGATCTTCCAATGCTTCTTCTACCATCTATTTCGCCTTGGATAATCAATTTCAGCATTTCGTATTTTTTATTTCTCATTATGTGCCCGAAGTATGCTGTCTTTCTACGCTTAATTGTTGCTCTTAGCATTTGAGGTTGATTGATGCGACGTAGAACTTCTACATTAGATATTCTGTCAACCCAGGATATTTTTAATATACGCCTATATGTCCACATTTCGAAAGCTTGCAGCCTAATAATGATGATTTTTTCAATACCCATGATTCCATGCCATATAGTAAAATGGACCACACGTAGCATTTCACAAATTTCAATTTTATTTGTAAATTGAATTCATTATTGCACTTCAGATTTCCAATCATCGCTTAATAAACAGCCGAGGTATTTGAATTTCTTAACTCGCTCAATACATTCACCATTAATCAAAATTTTACCATTTCTGTATTTGTTGGTATTTTTACAAATAATCATGTATTTGGTTTTCTTTATGTTGAAATTCAGATCATACCTTTTACTATACTCACATATTCGGTTTAAGAGACTTTGTAACTCAGTTAAATTTTCAGCTATTATTGTGGTGTCATGATCGTATCTAATGTTTTTTATATTTACATCATTCACTTTTATACCTTCCACGGAATCGTTTAGACTTTAGAGCGTCGCTGAAGATTTCCTCAGAATAGATATTGAATAACAATGGTGATAAAATGCAGCCCTGTCTGACTCATCTGCAAATTTCAATGTTGTTCGTGACGGAGTTACCAATATTGATTATTGCACTCTGTTGCCAATATAAGTTTTTGATGCATTGAATAATATACTCGTCGAAACCATGTTTTCTTAAAATTTCCATCAGTTTATCATGTTGAACGCTATCAAAAGCTTTTTCAAAATCGATGAATCCGATACAAATGTCCTTGTTTACTTCTTTACACTTCTGCACTAGTTCTTTAGTACAGAAAAGAGCTTCACGAGTTCCTAAACCTGAACGAAAACCAAATTGAGTGTCACCTGCCGCTTTTTCACATTTATCAACTATTCTTGAGTGAATTATTCTTAGAAAAATTTTGAGAGCGTGACTCATTAGACTAATGAGGCGGTGATCACAACATTTTCTAGCATTACTTTTCTTTGGGAGTGTAATGAAAGTAGAAACTAACCATTCGTCCGGATATTTACCAGAATCATATATTTTATTAAATATTTCAACTAAAATATTTAGATTATTGTCATCTATTACTTTCAAAATTTCGTCCGGTATTTCATCTGGACCAGTCGTTTTTTTATTTTTCATATTTTTTACTGCTTTGCGAACCTCATCTTTGGTTATTGGTAATTTTTCATTCGTATTTACCGTTACATTTGTACCAGGATGTGCTGATCTATTATTATCTTGAATAAATTTTTGATGTAATTTTCCTAGACAATACCTTTCTCATCATCACCAACAACTATTTCATCATTATCGTTTACTAAAATTGTAGTAATTGGTTTTCGGTTTACACCTGCTACAGCTTTCAGCTTCTTATGCGTGTTAAAATCATCATGTAAGATTTGTAGTTGTTCAATTTCACAACATTCTTTCCTTAACCACTCATTTTTAGCAATACGAATTTTATATTTTATTGTACGGTGTAAATTTTATAATTCATTATTTTTACTGATTTTAACATATCTCCATTAACATATCTCCATTAATTGAAATATTTCTTCATTCATCCAGTTTTGTTCATAATTTCTTGTTTTTAGCCTAGTTTGCTTTTTGCCACATCTTTTAACACTGTTTTGAAATTAAGCCATAAGTTATTGATGTCATTATTTTCACTTTCAATATTTTGTAGTTTAATGTTAATTTCTTCTTCAACGCTAGCTTTCATCATATCGTTATTCAGCAGCTCGTAATCGATTTTCCTTTTTTTCTTGTTATTTCTAACAGATAATTTTATTCTTAATTTAGCAACTTGAAGATTGTGGTCTGATGCTACATCGGCACCAGGGTATGTACAAGCATTTATTATTGACGAACTGAATCTGTTATTGACCATGATGAAATCTATTTGGTTACGAATTATTCTCTCTACTCTATGCAATGGTGATGCAATCTTCTCGCTGGCAGGTCGAACCAGATATTCATTATTTTATTCTTGGCAGAACTGAATTAGTCTGTCACCTCTCCCATTTCTTGACCCAATACCGTATTTCCCAACAATTCTGTCCACCTCTTGATTGCCCACTTTTGCGTTAAAATCTCGCATGATTATCGTAACATCATGTTTTTTTTGTTAATTTTAGCAGTTCTTCAATTTCAGCATAAAAATTTTCAATATCAATATCATTGGCGTCAGCAGTCGGTGCATAAGTTTGTATAATATTTATTTTAACTGGCTTAGTGTTTAATTTAATTAGCATAGTTCTGTCAGACATATTTATAAAATCTGAAATATATTTTACCAATTGTTTTTTAATCTTATATCTACTCTTTTTTATGTCTATTGTCATCGCTGCCTGAAATAGTACATATTTACTTTTTCTTTTTGTATAATACCGCTAGATGGCCACAAAGTTTCACTTATACCCAATATATCCAGATTCAATCTTTCCATTTCCTTAATTGTATTTTCAAATTTACCAGTCTCAATTAGACTTCTAACATTATAAGTTCCAATTTTTAAATCATTTCTATTTTTTTGATTAATTTCGTTTTTGTTTTTAGTTTTACCTCCGGGGATTCTTAGCACCCTCTTGTTGCCGGAGACTGAGGGCCGTGACTTATTTTGTAGTTCCATAGTTAACTAGGGATTAGTACTTTAGTGGTTTCCCGTTCCCTTCTAAAGGGTTTGTAGTTTTCCTTCTAAAAATTTAGTTTGAAATTTACGTTGAATGTGTTATTATTTGTTCTTATTATGATACTATGGATTATATACATCAATACAACCGGAGTTAACCCAACTATGTTGAGTATCCGATGTGCATTGACGTATCCCATTAGTACACAAATATAAAACGAATTACTTTATATATAATTTATCTTATTTTATTTAGTACATTTACCTTTATATATATTTTATTTTATTTTATTTAGTATATTTACCTTTCAGATATAATTTTATTACTAATTATTATTTCCTTAATGAATTTAAATTTTAATCGTTTGGTCCAACTATTACTATTACTTTATTGTTCTTGATGCTGACTGATTTACCCTGACCTTCCAAAAATTTCATGCTTGAAATTGTTTGGCTCGTTCAGCTCTTTGTTTCACAGAAAAGTCTTTTTTATGAACCAAGGTTTTCCAATTAATGTTTCTTCTCAAGTATTTCCTCTCTTTTTTCCCAGGAATTAAATTTTATTATTACTGGTCTAGCTTTGGATTTGTCAACAGAGACTTTGCCAATTCTTTTGGAAAATTTAATATCAGAGTGCGAGATCGAAATTTTAATTTCCGTTGTTAAGAATACTATATTACTTCATCCATTAAATTTTCATCATCAATTTCAAGTAAGTAAGTTAAATTATTTTTTTTTGTTCTCTCGAATTTTTCTGATAAATTTCCAATCAAATCACCCTGTTGCATAACTATAGTATTAAGTATCTCAACTTGATTCTTTAGAGTTTTCGATTCTTCATTTATTAAAAGTTGATTATTTGCTACGACATCTATCGCTTCTTTCATTTTATTGTTGTTCGCTTTAGTTTCATCAACTAGGTTGGAAATGTCTGTTTTAAATTCGACTTTAACTTTATTAAATTCTTCTTTAAAATCGGATTTAATACTACCTAATTCTGTTAAATTGGATCATAAATTTCGTATCACAGAGGTGGATTTCCGTGAGGTACAAAAACATAACATCTAAAGTTTAAGAAACCGGATTACCGCAAGGATCAGTAATAAGCCCAATATGCTTCAATGTGTGCATAAACGATCTTCCAGAGACCATAAACAATACTCGCATCAGATGTGCAATGTTTGCTGATGATGTAGTTATTTGGACAGCTGAAAATAATATGAGTAAAAAACACATTAAAAACATAGAAGAACGGGTGAACAGCACGTTAGAAATATTAAAAAACTGGACAAAAGAAAACTTCCTGAAAATAAATACTTCAAAAACAGTGTGCCAATATTTTACGCTAAAAACAAAAGCAGCAAGTATTAATATTAAATTGAATAATGAAATTTTGACTAGAATTAACTACACAAAATACTAGAAGTAACTAAACAAATTAACTTGGGAAAATCATGTGGAAAGTACGACAAAAAATACTGTGAACAAGACTCGTATAATCAAAACATTAGCTGGAAAAAAATGGGGTAGTAGCCTGGAAACACTTAATAGAACATATAAAACGTACGTTAAGCCGTGTCTTACATATGGTATGGAAACACTTATTACAGCGGATAAAAGAGTTAAACAAAAGCTTGAAACTACACAGAATAAAGCACTAAGACTGGTAACGGGAGCAGTATAAACTACACCTATAATAACGCTGCAACAACTAACACACAACAAACCAATATTAGTGGAATTGGAGAAACAAGCTGCCATATTAAACATCAAAACGAAAGCACAAAATACGAAACTTTGGGTCAACAATGGTAACCAGGAACAAACTTTAAAAACACAAACAACGTTTATAAAAGCTACGAATAACATAATTGACAAATATAAAATAAATACTGAAAGAACCACAAATATGCCATTAATCAATCCATTGGAATACCAGAAAATCGACGTACACCTAGAATTAATGCAGCCAATAACAAAGCAAAACACAAGTACGGAAGTTATGAAGCAACTTGCAATGGAAACAATTCAAGAAAGATATCCAGAAAGTGAATGGCTACAGATGGCTCCAAAATTGGTAAACAAGGGGGAGCAGGTATTTATTCACTTCTTTTTTCACAATATGTGAAATTAGATGCAAATTCGTCAGCTTTCGATGGAGAGATAATGGTAATTGACGTAGCACTAAGCAAGCTGATCACACGACATCGTGATTTTAAAAATGTAGTATTACTAGTTGACTCGACATCAGCAATCCAAGCAGTAACATCAAACCATGCACCAGAAAGCAGGGAAGTTCATCAATGTAGGCAAAGAATAAAATTGTTAAAACAGCAGAATAAAAATGTAACACTCCAGTGGATCCCGTCACATGTGGGCATAGTAGATAATGAAGAAGCCGATTTATTAGCAAAGAAAGGTACAAATATAAGATATCCAGTAAATAAACAACTCACCATAACACAAAAACTAAATTTAACAAAAAAGATATAAACGACATACATAACAAAAACACGAAAGAGCTCATAATTGATAAGAAATGGAGAGATATTGATAGATTTAGAGATGAAATATTAACAGCAAATAGAGAAACGGCAGTAGCGAAACTTCGACTATTTACTCGTCATGACTGTTTGGGACACCATTTGCATAAATTTAAAATAACAACATCATGTTCTCTTTGTAATTTGAATGAAATAATGGATGAAAAACATCTAAAAGTCTGTACAGCATTAAATAAAGAAGCTCAAGAACAAAATAAAATAGTGAAGCTATATTGAGAAGCTAGAAATAAGCTAATAAATAATCTCCAATAGATAGTCATTAGAAAACAACAACAAACAACTACCTAATTCTTCTTTAAAAACTTTAATTAGTTCACTAATATCTGCTGGAGTAGCCATTATTATTCGTATTATGATTGAGACGTTATCGAGTACTATTGCAGACGCTATGAAGTAATATTTATGATTATGATTAATTAATGCGTTACGTTGCGTATCATACACGATTCATTGAACTGAAGTTGAGCTTGTTTGTAGGGCGCTTAGATTTTTCGATGGGCGAAAATTGTTTTATGCTTAAATTATCTATCAAACTCAATTTCGTTTGTATAATCTCTCTAGTTAATTTCTTGTGTGTAGGTTTTTTTTTATTATGTTACTACAATACCACAGCGGCAAATTAATTTTCTATGTATGAAGTTCTATATAGCAATTTTTCAACTGATGGTTTGCTGACTATACAATTTTGGAATGGGGGACTTGTTGATTTTTATATTCAAAATTCAAAACTTATAATAGAGGACAAAAGCATCATTTCGAAAAATAAATACAAAGAACAGGAACTTAAAATAAAGGACTTGAAATTAAATTGTAAATTTTGTTTTATATTAATATTTACCTCAGTTTGAGTAACTGGTTTTAGCAATTCTAATTCAGTTCTTGTGTTCCTGCCAAACATTAATTCTGCTGGTGATTTACCATCTTGTACACTTCGATTTGGTGTTGCTCGATAACGTTGAAGAAATAATGATAAATTTTGCTTCTTGTTCCTTCTCCTTCCAATCTTTTTAACGATTTCTTATGTATCTACGAATCTTTCAAGTTTATTTGACATGGGATGATATGGAAAAATATGATTTATACTATAACCTAAAGACTTCATTTCAGAATCGCATAAGTCGCATATGATTGTAATTTCAAATTGGAAAATTCCAAATTATACAAACTAACAAAAAAATTATCTAGATTCTAGATTCATGTTCTGTTGGACCAAAAATTTATATAAAGTTATAGATGGACAGTAATATATTTTTACATTATTTTTCACTCAAAACTGCCGAGGAGCTTTAGCCAAAAAAACAGCTTTGTAATAAATTAATATGGTTTGAGAAGAATAATTATTATATATATGGTTTTGATTTTCGGTAAATTTTTTTCGTTATATATTTTTAGAAAATAAATGAATGATGATAGTAAGGGATAAAAAACATGTTGAGAAAGAGGAAAGAAATATAAAATATATTTTATAATATTTGAACCATATATGCGTTTTTAACCTAAATTGTTTCTTCTTACATTTTTTTTTTTTTTTTTTTTCACAAGAAATTTTCAAGGCCAAATTTTTCAATTTATGTTTGAAAAATTTAATTTTCATATTTTAGAATTTTAAGATTTTATGGAATCAATTAGGAGTGATTTGTGACGGACTTTGAAGTAAAAAAAATCGACTTCGATTGTTGAGGTCGGCACTCTATGTGATTACATAGGACCCTGAAATTGTATGGGATTACTTAGGTGAAGAGGGTAAGGTCTCGTTTGTAGTATCAAATTAAAACCCTTATTGGGCAGAGTATGAAATGAATCTGAAAAAATCATTAATTTTGGTAATATAAAATAAACATATCTGATATTTCATATGAAAAACTGCAAATGCCATCACTATTTATGTATGTGAATATTATGTAAAATATTACTAACTAACTACGACTTATCTAGCAAGGTACCCCTAATTTATATAAATTTATATAAAGTTATAGAATTTGTATGTATGTATTGCAAAAATTTATTTGTGTATAGCGCGAAATAGTTTTCTATATTTATTTCATATATCATTCAATCTGCTAATTAGGGGTACCAGATAACTCGTAGTTAGTTAGTAATATATTACATAATATCTACATAAATAGTGATGGCATTTTCAGAACATCGAATTATCTAATATCAAAACCATATATATAATAATTATTCTTCTCAAACCATATTTATTACAAAGCTGTTTTTTTGGCTAAAGCTCCTCTGCAGTTTTTAGTGAAAAATAATGTATAAATATATTACTGCCCATCTTGATATTAGAACGTCTTTGGTTGGACACAAAAAAAAAAACTGAGATTCCGAATATCCAAAGAAAAACTGCATTTAATAGATGTATTATATAAACAGTTTTGTCTTTTGGACATAGTATTTTTTGTCGTGCCATAAAGTTTAGTAATTATAGTTTCTCCATATGCTTATACTTAAATATTGTTTAAACATGATAGACGCAAATTGTGTTCCATTGTCCGAAACCAATTGTGGAACATTGACAATACGTGTAAATATTTTTTTTGTTTGTTCCAATGGATAAGGGGTAGGCTTTATGCCATTTTCTTCCGGGCCACCCAATATAAATGTGCTATATTGTTGCACTTTCGCCTTTCTGAGTCTAGCGCTGGACATACCTGGAGATCTTCTTCGTTTTGCGTTTCGTCAAGATCACACAAACTACATTTGTTTGAGCTTAGTACCTTGATTTTGTAGGTGATCTGCTAAGCAACTGTGACCAGTTTTTAAGCGAAATAACGCAACTGCTTCTCTTCTGCTCAGGTTAGACCACTCATCATACTTTTGTGATATGTTTTCGTATTATTTATTTACAAGTTCATTTTCTAATGCTGCATTTTCTTTTTTCGACAAATACGTTTTTAGATGTTTTATTCTGGCTGAGATTGATGTGGCGCTTCTTTGACTTGATGGTAATAATACTCCTTTTTTAGCCAATAGATCAGCCATTTCATTTCCACTCATACAAACATGGGATAAATAGATAGATAGATAATAAGGGGGTCGTTAAGGCAGAAGTACGAACTTCCGCCTCACTGCACTGCGACCTAAAGAGATCTATTTTGCATACCCTACTGATGTTTGGTCAGTCAATACCCAGGCTTCTGTAGAAGCGGAGGGTTTTTCTGACGGCCAGACCCCTGAATTCGAGAGGGGTCAGAAAACCCATACCCAGGTGTGTCAGCCTTTTTCGGGCAACAGCCTCGCAGTCGCAGATAATGTGTTCCGCAGATTCGTCAACAACCGAACAGAACCGACAGTCGCTGTAATCAGACTTTCCGATTTTGTTTAGATAATACCTAAGCGCGCAGTGGCCCGTGAACAGGCCAGTTATTGCACGTAGCTCGGTTTTTTTGAGTGTGAGGACCTCTTTAGCCCTTTTGTTTGAGAAATCAAGGAATCGCTCCCCTTGGCGTATGCCTGGGATGTTGTTCCAGTAAGTAGATTTCTCTTTCTTTTCCCATTCCCTAATTTCCTCATTATGTGGCTTTTTGAAATGCCACAGAAGGGTTCGGGTCCGATGAAGGGCCGGTCAGCCCCTGTTCTAGCGAATTTATGGGCAATCTCGTTACCACTTATTCCCTCATGCCCCGGCACCCACATCAGAGTGACTCTGTTGTTAGTAGCCAGTTTCTTGACCGAGGATAAGCATTCCCATACGAGTTTGGATTCAAAGCAATATGAATCCAAAGCTTTGAGGGCTGCTTTGGCTATCCGACATAATAATTATGTTCCTAGGGATTTAGAGAGACGAAAGCTAGATCCGAAAACGCCGGCTCCAACTCCATAATTTGTTTTGGGCCCATCTGTGTACCAAACCATTGATCCCCTATCTAGTATGGGCCCCCAGGGCTCCACGTACTGCGGTCCGGAATGACCACTTTGTAGGGTTTGTAAAAGTTTAGCCTTTTTTACATAAAGTCAGACATGTTCATAGTCTCTTGAGACTTTTTAAATTCTGCCAAAATATGTAGATGTCCAATAATGTTACCTGTTTTAATATCGGTAGTCCGCTGCAGTCGGAGTGCGCCTAGGAGAGCCTCTTTTTTGATCTGCAAATGCAGTGGAGTGAGGTCTAGCAAGGCTTCCATAGCAGCCGTGGGACACCAATATGGGATGGTTTCCATTGTAATTTTATAGTAAATTTCATATTCTGCAATATTTTTATTATTTTTCGTATTTCTCGTATAATGTTGTTTTCTTTATTTAAATTAAATGATGTGATAGCTTGTATAGAAGATTTAGAGTCCGATAGTATGTATGACTATAAATTTTTTCATGGTTGTATTTCTTGCTAATATTTGTTTCAGTGCATATTCTATTGCCGATAATTCTCCTTCAAAAACTGTAGAGGATTCTGGTAGACTGAAGTAATGGCTAAATTGATTAGCGAATACTCCAACTCCCGCGCCAGCGTTGGTGTCAACTAGCGAACCATCAGTGAATATATGCTCCCAGATGTCTTTGTGATATTTGATGTTAATTGTTTGTAAAGCTATTTGTTTCATTTTATCTGCGTTATCTGTTTTCTTGTTTATATTTTCTATTAAATTTGTTTCAGCAGGTATACAAATAAATTCAGTTGGATTTTGCAGCGTAATGAAATTTTCTAGTTTTGGTGTTGGACCTAGTTGTTGTAGTAAAACTTTATGGTAGAGATAGTCTCAACATACGCAACGACAACGCGCTACAGCGCAACATTCACAACGACAACGCGCTACAGCGCAACATTCACAACGGCGTAACAGATAATCTCAAAGTTAAGTTATTGCGTAAATGACATAACACAGCTGATTTTATTCAGCTGTTTTATATTATTGAAAAAATTTAATAATTATTTTTGGCAGTTGTTGAATTGAAAAGTGAAAAATTTAAATTACAACTTATTATTAAAAATATTATTATTAAAATTATTAAAATTTATTATTAAATAATTACTTATTATTAAAATTTGTAGCACCATCAATTTTTGAAATTATTTGATAATGAAATTAGTTGTCAAATTCCTGGGTTGGCAACTTTACGCGCGTTGAAAGTTCAATTTTTCGAACTTCTGCGTTTGCGTTGTGAATGTTTGCGTTGAGATTAACTAGTCCCAAACATTTTATATAGGTTGAATATTTTTTTGACAGTGCGCTGTAGCGCGTTGTCGTTGCGTATGTTGAGACTATCTCTGGGGTTAGTTTTGTTTCTGAATGATGTTTGAGTTTTTAAATTATCGCTGATAAGATTGCTGATTGTATATCTATTTCGGTTGATGTTGTTCGTGTAACTTCTGAGAGCAATAGCTGGTGTTGTTTTTACTGCCCCAGTACCAGTTACAATTCTTAGAGCGTTGTTTTGAATGATTTCTAGCTTCTGTTTGTTCTGGTTGCTTACAGTTGATAATACTTCACCTCCATATTTTATTACGGGTTTGATATAACTTTTGTATGTTCTGTTAAGTACGACAGTAGTACCACCCCATTTGCAACCTGCGATTCTTTTTAGTATGTTGGATTTGTTTTAAATTTTGTTTCTGATGTTCGCATATTTAATTTGTTAGAATGATACCTAGATATGTTGTAGCGTTCGTTCTATTTATTTTATTGTTGTTTATTTTTATATCATCGGATTTGTGTTTTAAACTAAAAATTTGGTATGTTTGTTTTGTTTCATTTATAATTATGTTGTGTTCAGTTGACCTTTTATGTAACGCTTCTATTGCTTTTTCCATACTTTCTTTTAGCATTTCCGAAGAGTTTTTAGCTTGAGTCCATAAAACTAGATCATCTGTATACATGGCTACTTGAATGTTTTTTTGTTTTTTTTAGTCCTTTATTAGGTCGTTGATGTATATGTTAAATAGTAATGGACTAAGAATGCAGCCTTGTGGAAGTCCAACTTTTAATTGGCCCCATTTTGATTTAGTGTTGTTCCATCTAACTGATATCCATCTTTGGTTGGTAAAACGGTGCAGGGTATTAATGGAAAAAATGATAGCTAATAGGCTGAATTACTTAATATAAAAACAAAGAACATTAGTAAACGAACAAGCTGCTTTCCGAAGAAATTTTTCCACAGTACACCAAGTAATGAGAATAAAGGAAGGCATAAAGACGGATTCAAGCAACAAGCAGTTTTTTGTTCCTTAGCCATGTTATGGCGTTTTCCAATTCGGCTAAAGTAATATCTTCCATACATGTTCTACTTGTATTTATATTTGTGACTTTAATTTTCCCTGACTTTCTTTCTGTCTTTTTTATACTACTATCTATATTGTAAGCTGTTTTGTAATGAGTTAAAAATTTATTTTCTATAGTTTTATTGTTTTCCAAATTCTTGTTGTTGTGTACTATTATATTTTGTGATGAATTTATGTTTTCCGGGCTATTGTTGTTTAATTTATTAATGTATTTAAAAACTTTGGTGCTGTTTATTCTAAAATTTAAATTGTGCAGAAAGTTGTTAAAATTGCTTCTTTTAGATGACGTTATTTCTCTTTGAAGTTTGGCATCGAGGTTTCTCCACTGTGTTACGATTTTCGGGTTTCTGGTGGATTCAGCAAGGTTTCTTGCGCTGTTTCTTTGGTTTGTAAGAGTGTTGAGATCCTTATTCCAAAAAGGCCTGTATTTTTTTATTATCCCTATAGGTATAGCTTTCTTCGCTGCTTTTAGTATAGCTATTAAGTTTTTCCATTATTTTTTCAGCACTTTCCAGTAAGTCTATATTGGATAAATCTTTTGATAATAGTAAGTTGTAATAATACCATTTGGCTTTTTTAAAATTCGATCGCAGTTTTTTCGTTTCTGTTAAGTTATTACAACAGTTCGTCTGGACTTTCATGGTTATGATCCTGTGACCGCTTCCTGAATCTTCTTTGACTTTTTTTACTACAATATTGAAACAATAGCTAGATCTGGTGTTGTTGAATGTCCAGTATAATGAATATATGTTTTGGGATCATTTGAATCATATTGCAGTTCAAAAGTGTTTCCGTTTACGAAGTTTTCCACCCCTCTTCCAGCATGGTTTTTATTGGTATACCCTCACATTGGTGAGTGACCATTGAAGTCACCCATGATGATCGTATTATCTTGTTTGGGTATGATGTCCAAGTCTAGATTGTTGTTATACGGTGGGCTATATATGCTGTAAAAAAGATATTTTTTATTATCTATCGTAAAATTTATGTTAATTTCGGACTTATCATGATCGTTCATTATTTTAATAGTTTAGAATTCTGCTGGTATTGATTTCTTTATGCCTATTAGTATGCCGCTTGCAATTTGCCTGTTTTTATGGAGGTGATATATGTTGTAATTTTGTATATTATAGTATTTTTCAGTTATTTCTGTGAGATTAGATTTGACTATACTGAATATATCAACGTTGTTGTTGTGTAAGTAATTTTCTACTAATGTTTTGTTTTGCTTGCTGGCTCATGCGACCGGCATTCCAGTGTAGTAATTTTATGGTGTTAATTTTTATTGTTTTATTTGTTTTCTTCTTATTTGTTGTGGTAGTAGTTTTAGTCTTTAAACAGACTGATTAATATTTGTATATTGTAATTTTGTTGTGTGTTGATGTTGAGTTTGTTTTTTGAACTTTGTTGCAACTTTCTTGCATACACTAATTCGCTGTACTAATTTCTTTATTGGCTCCCTTTTCATCCTTTTTTGTGGCCTATTTAGCATTACCCAGGAGGCATCGCGAGGAGGCGGACCACATTACCCTGATAATATCACTATGGTAGCTGTCGCTGTTATTGATTTTGTTGGTATGACTTCTAAACATTTTGAATGAACATCTACCGAGAGAAAAAAAATATTGACCGTAATTTGGACCTGCATAATCAATGTGTACCTTTTGCCACCCACAATTTTGCAGGAACCGGCCAAGAATGCAATAATGTTTTTGTTGTTGTTGTTGTTGTAGCAACTCCAAGTCTGTAAGACCCGTTGTTGGATTGACGTTCCTTGGCCTGATGTTTATCGTTTGATTTACACCGGGGTCCCATCGGTGCGTCGAACCGAACGTCGTGGGAGGGATAATGTTTAATTTGTGATTTTGCTGCCATTGTACATTTATTACATCGAAGAACCATATTTATACATCAATATTGGGAGGGGTAATGTTTAATTTGTGATTTTGCTGCCATTGTACATTTATTACACCGAAGAACCATATTTGTACATCAATAGTGGGCCAATAATTGAAACTACCTACCAATGCTTTCATCCTTTCGATGCCTGGATGATGTTTATGAAATTGTTTCAATACCCTAGAACGAAGTACTTATATATCTGAGCAAAGATGATTATTTCTCCAAAAAATAAGCAATTATTTACTCTTAAGAAAGATTCTACGGTGATAAAATTTATTTATTTCTAAATAATTTTATTGTTGGTAATTACACCAATTACTTTGTACAAATTTCATTACCTGTTGTAATAAGACATCTTTTTGTGTTTCAACTACTATCACTTTAAATGTTACTGGTAAATTGCTTATTGAATTATCTATTACCTGTTGAATCCTTTTTTAGTTTTTATTGATCCTATAACAAATTCTGCATCTGGTAAAATATTTTGATTAATTAATTTTGACAGCACATCCACATTTCAAAGATTCTGTTGATATATATTTATATTCTATTTCAAAATCACACGCCATTAAAATAATTCCCCATTATCTTAATTCACCTGTTCGTTGAATGCACCGGAATACCTTTCTTTTTACCAAAGCTGGCTAATAATGGTTTATGATATTATGATCCGTTTGTAATTTAAATCCGCGACCAAAAATCATTCTGTGGATTTTTTTTTCAGCGAAAATTAGCGCTATCTTTTTTTATCTGACTATACAATTTTTATGCTGGCTGTAACGATCTGGATGCATGATAAATTGGTTTAATTGTATCATCTGAAAATTTATTCATAATGCAGCCACCTAAACCATAATTGCTTGCATCAGCTGCTACAATAATCTCTTGTGATGGATCATAATGAGTAAGTAATAATTTTGATGAAATAATTTCTTTCAGTTATTTCATCAATAATCCTATGTGGGTGTTTATGGTCAACAATTGTTTGGATTCGTCATCTACTTCTATTTGAAGAAATGCATTAGAAAAATCGATATGGATAATAACTGCAGCATCTGACATATCTGCAAAAATGTCATCTGGAATAGGCAGTGGATATTGATGTGGTTCTTCTAAACAATCATTTAATCCTGTTGAATAATCACCACATATTCTGACATTACCATTTGATTTTCTAACCACCACTATTGGTGCTGCCACACTGAATGTTTAACGAGTTATTTTTCTGTCGATTAATCGTTTTAATTCAGCTTCAACTGTTGCTTGCATGGCATAAGTTATAGGTCGTTTTGCTCGAAATACTGCAATAGAATTAGTCTTTAAAAATAATTTTGCCTTACCATTTTTGTAACAACCAAATGATTCCTCGCAAATTGGGGAAACTTTTGTTTAATAAATGTAATGTAATCTGTTTGCCCCATTACATAATTGTTATCTGTAGTATGTTTTGAATATACGTTTGTAATATTTTTTCAAAATTGATTGACTGGTATATCCCACAGCTGAAATGCTTCAATCAAATCATTTCCAAAAATGTTTAAATTTTCAATATCTGAAACGAAACATAAACCTGTATGTCGCTTACTATTAAATTCAAAATTATCATCAAATTTAAATAAAAAAATTAACCAGATGCTGAATGAGTTTAGTTTAGTTAGTTTGTTAGTTAGTAAGGAGGGGGATTACATCCCCAACACTAGGCCACTAGTTGGCCCATAGGTATCCCCTTGAATAACAACAATATTTCCCTCTACTGCTCTTCAAGCCACCCCGCATTCTTAACAAACTTTAACAGATCCCTGACCGGGATCCCTCCTAACTCCTGAAGTCCATCGAACCGGTAATTACCCAAGATGCGATACCTACTTCTGCTCAATGCGGGGCAGTCACACAACATATGACTGACGTCTTCCGCTACACCCAAATCATGACACCCTCTACATGAATCCCCCGTGATGAGCCCCAGTCTCTTGGCCATCTTCCCTAAGAGACAGTGCCCTGTTACTATGCCTACCGACATTCTTAGGTTGCTCCTATTCTGCGATAAAAGCAGCTTTGTTTTACTAAGGTTTCTCTCCGGCCAAAGCTCTTTGGTCACCTGACAAGTATTGGTATTGACCCATATCTGCTTTACATTCCTTTCCGTAATCCTGTCAATCTCTTTCTTCACGACTCCCAGTGGGATAAGAATGGATTGATCAGCCTCCCTTATATCCTTCTCAGAGCCCTTCCTAGCCAGTTCATCGGCTTGCTCGTTTCCATGTATGTCGCTATGACCAGGTACCCAACACAGTTTTACCGTACTAATCCTGCAGAGTGTCTGAAGCACATCTCTACATCTCCTAACCAAGCTTGATTTTACTACCGTGGAATCAAGCGCCCTGATAGCGGCCTGACTGTCGACATAGATTGTGATATTCTCGTTTGATATCACCTTCATCATTGTCAGTGTTACCGCATGTTCTATGGCTAATACCTCCGCCTGAAACACACTGCTGTGGTTCGGCAACCTCACTGATTCTTCTATATTTAGTTTTGCTGAGAATACACCTGCACCAGTTCCACTGGCTGTCTTTGATCCATCCGTAAATATAGCAATCCCCCTATCCGGTATCACCAAATCCCTATCCCATTCATCCCTTGTCGGGATTTGAATGCTGTATTCTTTCTCAAAGAGCATCTGTGGTACTAGATAGTCTGTCTGCACTCCTCTAGTGTGCAATCGATATTCTCCCAGTATCTTACTATGTGTATACGGCTTAAATTTTAGAGCATAAGACTCACGAAGTCTCAGCGCCGCCTTTGCTGCGTTGTTTTTAACCACCTCGCTCACTTGATGTAAATCAAGAATTATCTCCATGCCTTTAGTTGGTGTGGTACGAAGAGCTCCCGTGACACTTATGCACGCCAATCTTTGTACCCTTTCTAACTTTTTCATCATTGTTTTCTTCTCCACTGCTGGCCACCATACTAGCGCGCCGTACGTGAGTATAGGTCTCACGGCGCTGATGTATAGCCAGTATGTTATGTCCGGTTTAATACCCCATTTCTTCCCGGAGAATCTCTTGCATGTAAATAATGCAATGGTTGCCTTTTTCACCCTTTCCTCAACATTCATATTCCAATTCAATTTGGAATCCAGTATAATCCCTAGGTATTTCGCACTGCTTGAGAGTGTCAGCTCCACTCCGTTCAGCGCTGGTAGATTAAAGACTGGGATTTTCCTTTTTCTGGTGAAAAGAACCAGCTCCGTCTTGGCTGGATTTACTGAAGCCCACAACTATCAGTCCACCTTGCTACTATGTTGAGGCCCGTATCCATCAACATGCTGATTGACTGGTATAGAAATTTTCCACTTACTAAGATCACAAGGTCATCCGCATATGCGACAACTTTGTACCCTTTCCTCTCTAACTCCTTCAAGACACTGTCCATTACCAGTAGCCACAGAAATGGCGATAACACTCCTCCTTGTGGTGTACCTCTGGTGACAGTTAAACTTACCTCACTAGTACTTTTTTTTATTGTTTTGACATTTTCGATTTTATTCTTTGGTAATGGGTGGCTCATCTTCTAAGGAAGAAGAAATACTTATTAACAATAATAGCGGTACGACCACCAATACGGATATTGGGAAAAGGTCGTATACCGATTTTCAGTTAATAATAATAATATTAACATTGGTAATTTTGATTTATTTTGCTTTCTATAAGGCAAAACAATATTTGAATAATAAAATTAAACGGCAATCACCATTGCCGCTGTATAGAATTTATTCAGAAAATATTTTTTTTTTTTAATTATTTTATTCAATATATAAATTATTCTTTACTTTAATGGCGGGTTTCGAAAGTTTTGATAGTAAAGATATCAAACAAAAAGTGTTGAACCCAAAAAGGGAAACATTTAGTAACAACGAGTTAGCTATACCAAGAAATGTTCTAACTCTAGAAGTTCTTGAATTATTCAAGAAAATTGACAAATTATAAATATTTGCGAACTCGGTAATAAAAGAAAAATTTTTCTTCAGATAGTTACGTATACATTTTCATATAAAGTAAATATACAAAAAAAAAAAAAAAGATTTTTTTTTAGGTGTCATTAATACACTTGGAAAAAATATATATATCATATATTTTTCATGCTAAATATAAATATTGTTCATTTTTCTTCTAGTGTATTTTTTTTTTATTAAATAAAGTACTGTTTAGGAAATTTGTTAGTTAAGCACTTAGCAGTGACATTTAGGAAAAAAAAATAATAATAAAGGAAATAATAATATAGGGAAATACTAATATAGGGAAATTTTGGAAGGTATGTTTATTAGATAGGTTGAAGTATAAGATAAGGAAATTTAGTAAATATTCTAGGGTTAGTAGGGAAATTTAGTAGAGATTCTAAGGTATAGTTTTGTAAGGAAATTTAGCATAGATTCTAGAATTTTTTTTAGTTTTGTGGAATTAAAAATATTTGTTTACCCAAGATCCTAGGGTAAAATTAACATTCTAAGTTTTATATTTTTGTACTAACATTTTAAGACTCTATATAATATAGAAAGACATTTTTTTTTATATATACATAATTTTTATACTAGCGTGATAGTAGTTTTTTTATATATAGGTTACTTTTCAGAAATTTTTGTAATTTAAGTTACTTTTTTTCCAGATTTTTTTTTAATTTTTAAGCTACTTTTCAGGAAAATTTTTATTTATAAGCTACTTTTCAGCAAATATTTGTAACATTTTTCAGGAATATTTTATATGAAGTATGATAAAAGTTCTTAATGAGGAGCTTCAAAAATTGCAAGACTTATTAAAGAATTTCAAGAAAACACCCAAAAGGACATACAGTTCGAGATATATCCTTAGTAAACTTGCGTATGTTGCGAAAAATAAGAGGAATTTTTCAAGAGCGTGGAATTTAGTGTATAACGAAGACAAGGATTTTGCACTACACTATAAAGAACGGTACGAGGAAGTATATAAAGAAGTGAAAGCAGTGTTAGACAGAAGCTCAACAGAAGCGTTAGCAACACTACAAGAGGAGGAGGAATCTGAAATAGAAACGGAAAGGCAAGAAGATATAGAGGAAAAACAGGATATACAACACATCACAAGCGAAGAAATAACAACAGTCGAAATGTCATTTTTTGATTATGGAGTAGCTCAAAAGCTACCTACATTATTAATAGAGAAAGAAGAAACTCGTGAAGAGAAAATTCGAGATTTTCTTAATAGCGTAGAATTTTACTACGACACCTTGAAATCAGAGGATAAACCCACTCTAATAAAATTTTTAATAAAATGCAAAATTCAAGGTAAAGCATTAACAGAATTGGGCAACATAGAAGCCACAACATTTATTGAATTAAAAACCTTATTAAAAACCAAATGTGGTTGTAAGGACACAATAGAAATTATTCAAACAAAATTGAATAACAGTCGACAGGGAAATAAACCAATGAGAGAATTTGTGAATGATATAGAAAGTCTGATTTCACGCATGACGGAACTAGAAGTTCAAGCACAAAATGAAACAGCAAGACCGGCATTGACAGCAGCTAACAACCGTAGAGGTTTAGCATTTATAAAAAAAGGAGTGAACGATAGGTATAAAATAATATTAGACAGTGCTCGACACACAGAGTTCGAAACTGCTATACAACATTTATTAGAACTTGATCCTAGTACGAGCGAAGTAGTAAGGTACATGGAACCAAATAGAAATAATAACAATAAAAATATTCAAAATAACAACAGAAATAATAATTATAATAATAACAATAATTACAACAGGAATAATCAAATTTATAACAACAATTATAACAATCGAAGTAATAATAATTATAATAATCATAATAATAATAACAATAATCATCGTATGAATAACAATTATAATAATAATAGATATAATAATAACAACTACTCATATAGAAATAATAATAATAGAACTAATAATAATCATAACAATAATACGAATTATAGAAATAATAACATAAATAATGATAATAACAGGAATAACAACCAAAATTTTAATAGTAATAGAAACTTTACAGGACATAATAATAGTAATAGTCAAAATTATAATAACGCTAATAATAATTCAAATAATAATAGAAATTACCTAGGAAACAGACGACAAATTTCAAACACCAGAACACCAGATACAAACACATTAAATTCAAGAATTTTAGCTATCACCGAGGGAAACGAACAACCCACCGAGGGGGAAGCCAACTCATCGGTAGGGGATTACACCAATTAGGCGATGAAGTAATTAATACAGCAAATATTTCAAATGGACTATATGTAGACATTGAAATAAATAACAAAATAGCAACATTTTTAATAGATACTGGCGCATCTATTTGCACCGTTAAACAACATATTTTACAAGACAATGATATAAATAAAAATAATGTTACGACAATTCATGGTATTTCAGGTCACCTCAAGACATTAGGCACTTGTAGTAAAAAAATAAATTTTCAATCATTGATAATAATTTCCATATTGTTCAAAATGACTTTCCCGTACCGGTAGATGGTATTTTGGGAGCAAACTTTTTAACAGATTATCAAGCCAAAATAAATTTAGAAAAATTTATTCTTGATATTACTATAAATAATGAACAAATAATTTTGCCAATAATAACTAAACAGAATTTTAATACAATTACAATAGCATCACGATGTGAAGCTACTTATTGGATAAATACAGAAATAAATGATACATGCATATTCCATCAAACGGAATTATGTGACGGAGTTTGCATGGCTGGATCAATATCCAAGTCCATAAATGGTAAAATACCAATAAAAATTTTAAACACAAAAGACAGTAATGTAAAATTAAACTGGGTTGAACCAGAATCATACAGTCTAAATGACCATTACATATTAAATTATAAAGAATCGACAGAGACTTCGACAAAACGGGTTGACAAATTACTAACAGAAATTAACTATGACACATTGAATTGCGAAGAAAAGAAATGCGTACAACAAATCTGCCCAAAGTTCAACGATATATTTCATCTGGAAGGAGATGAATTAACAGTAACAAACTCAGCATCAGCAAAAATCGAATTGAAAAAAGGAGTAGCACCTACATATACAAAACCTTATAGGATTCTACATTCACAGAAACAACCACTACAGGATGAAATACAGAAAATGATTGATCAAAAAATTGCGGAACCATTCGTATTAGCATGGAATTCACCTGTTTTGATAGTACCGAAAAAGAAGGATCCTGTTACGGGACTCCAAAAGTTCAGAATGGTAATAGACTACCGTAAGGTTAATGACGTAATAGAGGATGATAAATTCCCACTACCAAATATTACAGATATTTATGACATGGTAGGAGGTGCGAAATATTTCTCTTGCATAGATTTAAGCCAAGGTTATTATCAGATGGAACTTGATGAAAAAAGTAGACCATGTACTGCGTTCTCAACTGAGACTGGACACTACCAATTGACAAGACTACCAATGGGACTAAAAATTTCTCCAAGCGTTTTTTCACGGATTATGTCCATAGCGATGTCAGGTTTAACTTATTCCAGATGTTTCGTATATTTGGACGATCTAATAATTTTTGGGAATAGTTTAGAATCGCATAATAAAAATTTAATAGAAGTTTTCAGCAGGTTAAGGGAGGTAAATTTAAAAATTCATCCTGGTAAATGTCACTTTCTAAGGAAAGAAGTGCTGTACTTAGGGCACATTATTTCAGAAAACGGAATTTTACCTGATCCTTCCAAATCAGAAGCGATAAAAAATTTTCCACAACCTACGAACGCGGATGAAGTTAGACGATTTGTAGCATTTGCAAATTATTACAGAAAATTCATTCCGAATTTTGCATCAATCTGTATACCACTAAACAAATTGCTTAAAAAAGACGTTAAATCTAATTTCACACCAGACTGTATAGAAGCATTTAATACAGTACGAGAAATTTTAATCAGTCCAAAAATTTTACAATTTCCGAATTTTGACGAAGAATTCATTTTACGAACAGATGCATCAGGTTTTGCTTTAGGAGCAGTATTATCAAATAACGATGATAGACCGATTGCATTCGCAAGTAAAATTTTAAATAGTGCCGAGACAAATTATAGTACCATCGAAAATGAATTATTGGCCATAGTATGGGCTATTCGACATTACAGACCGTATCTTTTCGGCAGACGTTTTAAAATATTGACAGATCATAGACCGCTAGTTTACTTATTCTCACTGAAAGAACCGTCATCAAGACTTACCAAATTTAGATTGTTACTGGAAGAGTATAATTTCTACGTGGAGTATTCTCCAGGTAAAGAAAATTGTACTGCAGATGCATTGAGCAGAATCAAAATATCATCAGAAGATTTAAAAATGTTAGTTATAACCAGATCAAAAACAAATCAAGAAGAAAATAAACCAATAGAAGATAAAGAAGAAACAGATGAAGAAATTATAAAGGAATTACTACAACCACCATCAACAGGGTTGAAATTAATCGAGTTAAAAATAGTAAATAGTTTCAAAGAGGAGATTGAGAGGTTAAAAAATGAACAAGATATTATTATGGGTCCAAGCAAGGTATTAGCGTATATACCAAAGAAAAATTGTATATTAATGGTGAAACCAAACGATAGCATTGAAAGCCAGTCCGCAACATTCGGCAGATTGCTGTGGAAGGACGTGCAGAAAATCATGGTTCCATTAAAATTAGAAAAATTATATATCTCAAAAGGAGAATTATTGAAATTAAATGACGGCCGTCGACAAAATAATTTAAATAATATGAAGAAGAAAATAAATGAACTATTTAAGGATATGAATATAGAAATAATTGTTATGAAAGATTTAATAAGGATAACTGACCCAGGGATGAAAAAGCTATTATTAAACGATTATCACATATTACCAACAAGTGGACATGCAGGGATAAATCGAATGATTAAGAACATCAAATGCAAATACTTTTGGACAGGGATGCAGGAAGACATAACAACTTTCGTTAAACATTGCGAAACATGCCAACGAAACAAACACATCAATAGGAAAAGACAACCAATGGTCATAACATCAACCAGTGAGACAAGTTTCGAGAAGATTTATATAGATCTTGTGGGACCATTAGACGAAACAACAGAAGGTTTTAAATATATACTTACCATACAAGACGAATTGACGAAGTTCATAGAAAATGTTCCATTGAAAATTCTGTAGCGGAAGGATTGGTAGAACACTTCATTTTAAAATACGGAGTACCAAAGAAAATAGCTTCAGATCAAGGAACAGAATTTATGAGTCATGTTTTCAAGGATATGTGTAAAATGCTAAAAATAGATCAACTATTTTCAACCGCATACCACCACGAAAGCATCGGAGCTTTAGAAAATTCTCATAAAGTTCTAGGAGCATATTTAAGAACGTATGTTGCAGAGAGTCACACTGATTGGCATAAATGGTTGCCATATTACACGTTTTGTTACAACACAGCTGTACATTCTGAAACAGAATATACACCATACGAATTAGTTTATGGAAAGCACTGTAGATTACCATCAAATCTCACCAATAAAGTAGAACCACTATACAACTATGAAGATTATAGTAAGGACTTAAAAAATAAATTACAAGTAGCGCATAGGGACGCTAGGGAATTGTTAGGGAAGAAGAAATTAGAAAGAAAAGATAGATTCGATAAAGATTACAAAGTTAGAAATAGTACATATGAAATAGGTAGTTTAGTACTACTAAAAAATGAAAATAGAAAGAAGTTGGATCCAATATATATTGGTCCATATGAAGTAGTAAATACTGAAAGAGTGAATTGTGAAATTAAAAATAATAGGAAAAATATAACCGTGCATAAAAATAGATTAAAACCCTATTACGTTTATCTGATGATGATATCAGAAAACTAATAGATTACCAAGGGGGAAGGGGACGCCTGGACACCCTATAAAATAGAATATAGAATAAAATAGAATATAGAATAAAAAAGAATATAGAATAAACTAGAATATAGAATAAAAAAGAATATATAATAAAATATAATGTAGAATAAAATAGAATATAGAATAAAATGGAATATAGATTAAAATATAGTATAGATAAATGGAAAAATAGAATATAAAAGGATATATATATATAAAAGAATAGAATATAGTATAGGTATATATAGTATAGTTCTCAACTAGAACTACATTAGAGGATATCATTAAATAAAATTGAATAAAGTTTTTAAAATTATATACTTGAGGAATATATGATATAAAACCATAAGAGAAATGTAAAATGAATAAATGTTGAATGAAATACAGTATATATATATAAAAAAAAAATAATGAAAACAAAGATTTTGATAAAGAAAAAAAAAAAAAAATTATAATAAAAAAAAAAATATATAGCTAATGATTTAAAAATAAGAATTATATTAAGAAAGGAAATATATGTAAGAAAAATTTGAAGAATTATATTGAAAATAAAGGATAAATAAAAATTAATGATGTATCGTTTAAAAAAAAAAAAAAATAATTATATTTAAAAAGGAAAAAAAATTATTATGTACTGTTTTTGAAAAAAAAAAAAAAAATTATGAAAAAACAAATAAATAATTATAAAACAATTGTAACTCAAATAAAAAAAATTATATGTAAAGTAAATTGTATCTAAAGAAAATTATATGTTAACACTAGAAAGTAGGAATTTACTTAGGGTACATTCCTCCTTTTTCCGTAGGAAGGGTGGTGTCACGTATGCCGCTAAACATATCATGAAAAATATTCATCATATGATTAGTGTAGGTCAGTATTATATTTTGTTTATAAAATATAATATATGAATATGAATACTAGCATACGAAACCCTAAATAATAAAGAAAACACATACACTTGTGTGTGTTTATATATTTATCAATAATGCAACGAGTGCCTATGCACTTGTTATAGTCAAAATATTTCGGTAATTGCCCTAAACATTCTTAATATTGGAATTCCTAAGAATTTCAATATTATATATAAATTGCTAGTGTTAGCAAATAATTAGTAATAGAATATTAAGGAATTTATATTTGTATTAGTAAATTTTAGGGTATAAAAGAAAGCAATCGAAATTAAATAAAGTTACTTTTTAATTCAAAGTCAAACTGATAGTTTCTTTTAATTTATATGCAACTCGCTAAATAATTAAATTCAACTATCTTATCCCAACTCTAAATGAGATCGGCCTAAAGCTACAAACTCATTAGTGACCAGCGGCCATTAGAGCTAAGGTTCTGGAGCGGATTATATATAGGAATCATCAAGTATATTTATGTATTTGCTATAGGAGCATAATATATATACATATACATATATTAAGAAAGTAAATATTGTTGCACCTGGACCACCGTTGGATGGAACAATTCGAGCAGACCCCACCCAACATCACAGCTAAGAACTCTAAAAAAGCTAAACATGCTGATTTTTTTTATATTAATGAGCTCTTTTTGAATGATGGAAGCTTACACCCTAAACTAGTCTTAAAAACAAATATGCTGATTTTTTTAATATTCTTAGGGCCGTCTTTTCAATGAAAGTTTAAACTTGGTAATAAGTATAAGTAAACCGAGTTTAAATTTAAACTTGGTTTAAATTATGATTCGTTTGCTCAATAAAAATTTACCCTAGGTATAACTAAACTGAGTTTAAATAAAGGAAATATTTATTTCCCAGGGAAATTTAAGTTTGCTATAGCAATACCGGCAACTTTGACAATTGATTTTTAAAAAAAATTAAAACTGCCTATTTGTTTATGTTTTTATGGTTGTGAATTTGTGGTAAAATATAAATGTAAAATAATTAAATAAAAAAAAACAATGGAGTCCCGAAAAAGATGCCCAAAGTACAGTAGTGTAGAAATAGATAAATTAATTAATAGTGTAAAAAAATATAAAAATATAATTCAATGCAAAAAAACAGATACTATTTCTTCCAGAGAAAAGAGAAAAAATTTCATTTATTAAATTTAGCACGTATTGTACAGTTCTTTTTGACAACCGAAATCTAGCAAAGAAATCAAAGTCATCCCATTTATTAAAATGGTCAATTATTTCATTAAATGTTTTTGGACGCCAGGCTTAATTTAATGTGTTTGTAAAATTTAAAATGTCCTCATCAGAGCTCCAACATATCTTGGTAATCTTCCATTTAAAATAAATATTTAACTTTTTCACAATTAACTTTTCTTAATAATAATTTCTTTTCACAATTAATGCCAAAACAATAATGTCACAACAAAATTGTTCCAGCTGATAAAATTGACATACATACGCGTAAAAATACGCACACTATAACAGAATAAAGATAAACTGAGTTTAAACCACGAAAATCGGTAGTTTAATTTTATCTAAGTTTAAGGGAGATAAACTTAGTTTAAGCGATTGAAAAAACGAATTTTCGAATTAAACTTAGTTTAACTTTAAACTGAGTTTAAACTCGCATTGAAAAAACTTTTTCATATTCTTTTCATATTCCTAAAGGTTGTCCTAGCTCGTTTAATTCTAAATACAATTTCAGTTTTGTTTGTAACTTCACCCGCTGTAATTTTTGTTTATATACCATATATTTTATTTTGTTAAAATTTATGATTGTCAAAGACATTCTAATGTAAAAAAGTTCAGTAAAGTATATCTTCATTATTTTTCATTAAAAACAGGGAAGATCACACTTTGAAATAAATAAGCTTTGAAAAAAATAATTATTATAAATATGGCTTTTATTTTCGATGTTGGATGTGCTTTTTTTTACAAAAAAATATTTTTGTTTTCGGTCAATTTTTATTTTGTTTTTATATTTAGAGAAAATTAAGAATGCTAGTAAGAGATAAAAAAGATAAGAGGAAAGAAATATAATATACAGGGTGAACATGAAATACCTGATCCACGACACACTACGGTATTCCTTTCAAAATAAATATTCTGAGCAAAAAAATATATGAGCATTTTTTTTAAAGCGTGACCCCTGGGGCGGTACCCCCGTTTTTACGATTCTATGTTAAAAAACATTAGTTCATATGAATTAGTTCATATGGAAGAAAAATGTTTGAGGGGAGAGGTATTTTTTGGCGAAATTAAATTTTTTTTAAAAAAAAATTCAAGTTTGTGGGCTTGTAGTTTCCAAACCACATTTTCTATAGCTCGTTTTAAAGGGGATTTTATTACCAATCTAATGGGATATGAACCAAACTGATCCATTGATCCACTCCAAAGATATGAACCAAAATATGTAGCTACTTATTTTTTTAACATAGAATCGTAAAAGGGGCTTTCAAAAAAATTCCCATACATTTTTTTGCTCAGAATGATTCAAGGAATACCGTAGTGTATCGTGGATCAGGTATTTCATGTTCACCCTGTATATGAAATTGATGTCATATAAAAAATAGTGAAGATATACAATACTAAATATCTTGATTCATTGTATATTTTTCGACTATTAATTCTGGGCTACATAGTTTCATCAGTTCAGTTCAGTTCAGTTTCGATTCGATTCGACGGTTAAGTAGATTGAACACATAGTTACCGATCGCAATTGATTAAACCACATATATTTTGTTTTTATTGAAACAAAGTTATTTTTGAAACAAATTTCATTTCTCTTGACATTTCTTTCAGTTTGGATTATATTCGCAAAATTCCAATCGTTCCAAACTCTTTCGATTCGATTCGACCTATGTGTGCACTCAATCGATTTCCCATATAAAATATAAGAAGACGTCAAATTTGGACTTTGCGGAACGAATCGAAACCGAACCGATCGAAACTACATTTATAACACTTTACATTTATTACAAATCTATTTCAGATAACTGTTGAACTTGAACCTGGCTATGAGTTATTTGATCCCCCTACTTAGCAGTTTTTTATTAAGTATGAAATGTTCTAGTAAATTAAATGTGAAACAAAAGCAGTATAACTTTTTTAAAATCAAACAGGTCTGATTTCAGGTTTCAAAGAAAAATAAACACTTTTCAGATTACATACGATAAACAGTGCCATCAAATTATAAACCAATAATTTTTTTTTTTTTTTTTTTTTATTATTAAAACTGGTCTCACCGGACCAACCATTAATTTTATTTTCAAGAATCTTAATCTAAATTGAAACTTGATGTGATTTATACATTGGAGTTTTATGTTGACTTTTTTTTTTTTATAATTCAGGACTCATGTCCAGTCTAGTGGTCTTTTTCTCTTTAATCTTCTTATTGAATTGTCATTTAGGAGATTTGCTGCCTCTTCATTGTCATGACCGGTCAATCGAATGCGATGTTTTACGGCGAATCGTGCAATTTCCTCGTCAACTGTTTTTATTTTCAAGTCTCTATGAATATCTGAATTTCTCGCACACCATGGAGCGTTAATCATGTTGCGGATTACTTTATTTTGGAATCTTTGAATTTTTTCTATATGGCATCTGCTGCCACAGTCCCAGAGTTGTATACCATACAGCCAGATCGGTTTTATAATCTGGTAGTATATCAATATTTTATTTTCAACTGTTAATCTTGAATTACGTCCTATTAGCCAGTACATTTTTCTGTATTTTAAGTTTAATTCAATTAATTTGCTTTTTATATGATCTTTCCATTTTAGTTTTTCGTCCAGGGTCAGGCCTAGGTATTTTACCGTGGATCCATACGGTACAGTGTTTCCGTTTAGTTGAACTATATTATTATTGTTTATTTTCTTGTACGTAAAGTTAATATGTGATGATTTTGTCGCATTTATTTTCATATTCCACTTTTTTGTCCATTCATTGATGTTATTGTTTGCTACCTGCAATTTATTTGTTGCTTCTTGTTGGTTATTGTCCATAGCTAACATTGCTGTGTCGTCTGCGAATGTTCCAGTCATGATATCTCCTTGAACAGGTAAGTCACTAGTGAATAATACGTACAAAGTTGGTCCGAGTATACTGCCTTGCGGAACTCCTGCTCTTATTTCTGTTAGATCTGAAAATTCATCGTCTTGCTTAATTTAAAAAAATCTATTTTCCAAATATAATGTTGGAGCTCAACATATTGTATTGGTCGATTTTTTTTTTAGTTTGTGAATTAATCCTTTGTGCCACATTTTGTCGAATGCTTGTGCAATGTCAATTAAAACTGCTGAGCATACATTCTATTCTTCAAGCGCTTTCTCTATAGTGTTTGTAATCCGGTGGATTTGGTCAATTGTCGAGTGGTTCTGTCTGAAGCCAAACTGATGGTTGGGAATCAGATGTTTATGGTCTATAATTGGTTTTAATTTATTTAAAAATAGTCTTTCTATTAATTTTGATATAACTGGTAGTAATGATATTGGTCGATAAGATTTAACAGCATTTGGTGGTTTTCCTGGTTTTTGTATCATTACTACCTCTGCTACCTTCCAGATGTCAGGAAAATATTTCAGTTTGAACGATGCATTTACTAAATTTGTCAGCATACTTATGGCTTTTTTTGACAAGCTGTTTAAAATTTCTGGTGTGATCAGGTCATATCCAGCAGCTTTCCTTTTCTTAAATTTTTTTCCTATTGTCGTCTTTACTTCTCTAGTCATTTGTCTTGAAGACTTCAACTAGATGTACGGCAAATGCCTTAGCTTTTTCTTGGCTATCTCGTGCCCACTCTCCATGTTTATTTCTAACCGGTGGATTGTGTGTTGTTGGTTTATTTATATACTTTGTTGCTTTCCACAGCGCATAGTCTGTCCTATCAGTGGGCGTCAAATATTCCAAGTAGGTACCTATTTTTCTTCTTTGAACTTTATTATTTTTCTTTTCAGGTGTTGCGTCAATCTTTTTAAGTGATTCTTGTCTTCTGGCTCTCTTGTAAGTTGCCATCTTCATCTTGCTCATCGCTTTTCTACCACAATTGCTGTGATGTTTGTGGGATAGTTGGTAGTTATGTTTCGGATGGACGTCATTTTGGTGTTTTTCCAAGCCGCGTTCTGGATGTTGTTTGTAATTTTTTCCGCTTCTTCTTCTAGCTGGGACTTTGTTTCTATTCTACTTTTCAGGTCAATCATGATATCTAAGTCAATTCTAAAACTTTCCCAATCTGCGATGGTGTTGGTTAGTACAGGCTTTCTTTTTCTAGTCGCTATATTATCGCTAATGGGTAGTATCACAGCTGAGTGATCAGAATTTAAATCGAAATTGTTTTCAATATTGATGTAGTTGTTATAAACCTTTTTAGATATAAAGAAGTCTAGGAGATCAGGTAACTTATTGCTGTCTGTGGGCCAACCATACCTGTCGAGTGCGTGCTGCATCTTAGTTCTGTTATAGCCGCTTTAAGCTCTCTACCCTTAGTAGTTATAAGTCTGGATCCCCAGTCCGTGTGCTTTGCATTAAAATCTCCACCCATAACGAATCTATCTCCTAGTTTATTAATGATGTCCATGTATTCTTCTTTTTTCAGGTTATGTCTTGGTGGTAAGTACACTGCTCCTACTGTTAATTTTTGGTTGGCTAAGTAAACCACCACTGTTGTCAGTTGGACTTTTTAAATTGTGGTCAAGATAATGTTTAATGTTTTCTTTGATCAGCATTACACTTCCTCCTCTGGCTTGGTTGTCGTCTGGATGATTACTTAGATTTGTTTTGTATCCCTTAATTATAATAAACATTTGGTTAGTTAGGTGCGTTTCTGATATTAGACATCCGTCAATTTTTTGAGTGTTGAAAAATATTTCTAATTCTCTTGTCTTATTCATTACACCGTTCTCGTTCCAAGTTGCTATTTTAAACGTCTTCTGGGTCATAAATATTTTTTCTGGGCTTGTGTTCCAGGATTATTTAACTCCAGTTTGTCTAGTCTGTTGGACAAACTTCTAACTAAAGAGTATATGTCTGTTAGTAGTGTAGATGTATCTTTAGCGTTTGCTGACATGTTTGTATTCTTAGGTGTGTTGTTTCTTAGTATTTGCGCGCATGTAATTATGTTCGTTGTTCTTTGGCTTTGTGCTATAGTCGATTGTCTATGGTTGTTTATGTTGTTATTAGTTATTTTGTTTCTTCTTTTTTGTAGTTCCTTGCCATACGGATCCCCTATAGTTTGCTGGATGTGCTTTTGCGCAATTAGAACATATAGCTGCTACATCCCGACTTTTCGTGCAGCTAGTTGTGAGGTGGTTTCCAGGGCATTTGACGCAACGTGGATTTCTCTGGCAATACTTTGTCGTATGGCCGTATCTCTGGCAACGCTTGCACTGTGGAATTTGATTATTTGTTCTTAGCGACTCTATGTTCACTTTCATATGATGTAAATGTTTAATTTCAAAAATCCTTTATATGTCTTCTGTATGGTCGAAGGTTAGCATAAACAGAGGAAGTTTGGTGATGTAGTCATTTCCATTAACTTTTTTTTTAATTATCTTATTTTCGACGTTGATTATTTTGTAATTATTTTCTAACAGTTCGTTTTTTATTAGTTCTGTGTCACATGATGGATGTAAGAGTGCCACTCTAGTTGAAGGTTAAATGCTGTTTTCGTTAGTACTCTATAGTCTGCTTCAATATTCACATTTATTTTTAGCTGATTATTATTTAGTGTTTTAGCGTCAAAATTTATGTTACTTTTTTTCAGTTCTTGTGCAATTTCGTTGTAGTTCTTTACGTTGCTGAAAATTACCGGGGGTGGTTTCAGGTTTCTAGCTTGTCTGGTTCTATTTTCTTGAGTCTGTGTAGAATTAGATGTTGTTGGCGTGGCCAGTTGCTCGTTGTCTTCCATATTGAGTTGTTGTCGTGGTGTACCCAGAAGCTGAAATTTATTTTGGTTATTAGGTAAGAGTTCATTATTTGGTCGTACTAATGATTTATTGGATAGGAGAACTTTCTTTTTTTTCTTTTTTCTTTAATTTTGGTATTATCCATTCTGTTTCTGCTGTTATTTCAATGTTATTTACCTTATTACTATCAGGCATAGCTGTCGTATTTATTTCATTATTTTGAATTGGTTTTATTATGTTTTTTAGGTAATTTATTTCCTTTTTAGCTTCATGAAGAAGATCACTTTCTAGGCGTTTTATTACTAATTCTCTCTTCAAGTTTTTCTTGCTTGATACGTTTAAGTTTGCTTTGTAGTTTCTCTATTGTAGCTCTGTCTTCTTCTGATCTACTTTGTTGATTATATTTCTCCGAGGACTTTTGTTCTGATGATAGTTTTTTCCTTTTTAACTTTTGTTCGTATTTATTGCGTATATGATTCTATCTATTGATTTAGTTTTTGATTGCAGTTGTGGACTGTTGCTGTATAAAAGATTCATATCCGATCTTTGGTGAATATTTAATGGACTGTTTTCATGCCCTGCCGCATTCGTATTCAAATTTGTTAACGATTAGCTTTTCAATGGCGATCTTCCAATTTTTTTACTTCCCTTAAAGGGATCTACAATAGTAGGCTGTTGTTGTACAGTAATATTATCTAGCACCATGGCCTGCGACTCCACCATTTATGCCGAGGAATCGTCCCCGCATATCTTTTCCGCTGGCGACCTCGCCGTCAGCCGTGGATTCTGACGACACTTTGGCAGATATCCCTGCCGGATTTGTTTTTATTTTTGTGCTGTTCATGTTGTGTTGAATGTATTTTTAACCTTGTAGGTATTGTAAAGAAATCAAAACAAAAAATCAAAAAATATAAGCAAAAATGATAAGTCTATAAAGAAAGTTAAAATTATTACAGGATAACTTCATGACAAAAATTTATTTATTTTATTTTAATGAATTTCTAAATGTATTTTTTTTTTAATTTTAATAATAAATATTTTATGATTTTATGAATGAAGAGCGTGAATTGTTTTGTACATAAATATAATTTTAATTGTATGAACGGTGAGGTCACTATCCTCAACCTCCACGTGGTTGACCCTGGTAAACTCAAAGTTTTTGAGGCTGATGAGGATTTCTCTGTAGTACTTTAATTATAATTATAATTTAAAATGAATACTTTTTAACATACAATCAATTCTGAAAAGATTTGAAGCAAAAATTTACTTATAAATAATAAGTTCACAAGTTTCGATCATGGTTAAGATACGAGAAGAATATGTAAATTTTTTTGGGTATAACAAAAACTATTTGTTTGCTTTGTGCCTTTGTGTGTTTTTTTACGATTTTGAGTGGGACAAAAAATATTCGAGTGAATGTACCCAATTGAGCGATTTTGGGAACTTTGAAAATATTTTTTGAGTGAATGGGTACTTTCAAATTAACGCTTTTTTAAAAAAAATTAACGCTTTTTTAATATAAATGTAATATTTCTTGATTTGTTTTTAAAATAATAGAAAAAAACAGTTTTAATAGAAAAGGTAATTTATACCCCAAACCTAATTTCGTTCATTTTATTTGTTTTTATTTTTTCGTGATTTAAATTTTTTTTTTTTTTTTTTTAAAAAAATGGCTGTCATTTCGTAATAGTACATTATGAAATGACATATAAGTTTTGCGATGTTTTTGGTGCAATAAACTCCCAATATTCTATTGTCCAATAGGTACTATATCCCCTGCATTATTATATAATTTATTTTGTTTCCAAAATACATTTATAAATAATTAAAAACTATCTTATTTTTTAGGAAACTCGAACTACTTTTAAGCTATATCGTCTTCACAAGATCAAAATAATACACTAGAAAAATTATAATAATCTTTCTTATTGCCAATTAAATACTTTTACATAAGATGGCTGCAGTTACTACAATACAAAATCCATATGACAGACAAGTGAGGTGAGTTTTATTTTTCGTTCGTATATTTAAACATTCCACGTTTAATATAGTTTGCTCGTATGTTAGCCAAATAATCGCATTCAAAATTTGTCTTAAGAAAATGTATGGTTTTATTTTTATATTCATTTTTTAATTTAAAATAGAAGTTATTTTACATAAAAGCTGTTTTTCTTTTACAGATTAAGCTTAAATATAGATCGTGTAGGGTAGGCTGTAGAGAGTGAATAAATCGTGTATAGAAGCTAACTCGATTAATAAGTATAGTCATACACAATCAATTAGTTCTAAAAATGTACACTTCCAGTTCCAATATTTAGTTGATATACGGTATATTTATATATACATTCCTAATTTCCCAAAATAACGTTCTTACATAAAGTTCTTTAAACGATATTTATATTTGAACAAAATTTTAAACGTCTTTGAAAAGAACGATATTTTCTTCGTTCTTTGACCGATGCTTATTTTTGAACGATTTTGTTTTTTTTTGTATCGTTCTTTTCAATAATTTTATTATTTCGTCTAAAAACTACTTATTTTTTCAATAGCGTGTATAAAAATATATAAAATATTTTATAATATTAAATTATACATATGTAAATTAGGTCATCAACCTTATTATAATTTATAATTTATTTCTCTATTACTGTTCAAATTTAATTGTTTTTATTATTTCTATTCTTATAGGTTTTTGAAGAGTTTAGATTTTAAAATTTAAAAATTTACAAGTAGTTACGGAATTAATTGCGAGGATTTTGTGACGGACTTGGAAGTCGAAAAAAAAACTAATGAATGGATATTTCAAAACTGAAATAAAAAAATACCGAATTATTGTATAAAATAAATTCTTGGTATTCTTGGTTGGAAATTTATAACAAAGAACTGCTTTTCACAAAACACTGTTTGTTAAAAAAAAGTACTACTGTTTATAATAATCTCTGTTGTACATAGTTACGAATTATGCGCTCTCCTAACAGATATTTTAATATTTCTAGGAAAAGTATAATGTAAACAGAAATACTACAATGAATGCTTCATTGTGAATGCAACTACAGTTTTTTTATTATTTTATTTTTAATATGATAAAAGCCATAATAAGCCATACATTATAAATTTAACTTATACAAACAAAATATAGAAAAAGATAAAAATTATTATTTACTTTAACGTAATATATTATTTATTGGGGTTTTCTTTTTTTACATTATTTTAAATGTAAAAATATTAATTTTTAACAAAGGCTACCAAAAAAACCGACTGTATCTTTATATTTTTAGATAAAAACTACGAACTAACTAATTTAAAAACTAACTAAACTTAAATAAGACTCAAAACTTTATATTTATATATAAAACTTACTAATGTTTATTGTGTGAATAGCCACCAATATTTGGATCTATTGAAATAATAATTTTTATCTTTTAATGGTAGTTCCATATTGTATCTCCAATTTAAGGAAGTATTATTTGGATTTAAGTTTCAAAAATAATGGGAACATTATATTCACTTTGAATAAAACCAGATTGTAAATTTTGTTCAATATATCTGTTGTCAGGGTATGCTGCGTGAGAAACCAAACTATTATCAGTAATTGTAACTATTTTCGTAAATTGATACTTTTGCACAATTATACAAGTTTTTATTTGAGATGTAGTATTAGTAGTCAGTCTCTGGTTTGCGATACGGTCCGCATGAATTTCCTTTCTAACATGCTATATTTTTCCATAGTTGGCGCGCTTATGTTATACCAAATTTGACAACTGTATGTTAAAATAGGTATAATTAAAGCTTGGTGGTAGCAATCATTTTATTTTAACTTTTGTCAACAAGTATTTTGAGTAAAAAAGTTTGCTGCATATAGAAAATGCTTTTCTTGCTAAACTAACTTTATTTTTTAAATGATCTGAGTCAAAAATTATGTATTTATCGAGATTGTTTTTTCATACAACTGCTATGCGAACAAATTTCATTTTCCTTTTCTAAATTCTAAACACCCAAATACTCAAACGGCATATTTCAAAACAAATGAGTGCATATTTCTGTGTTTTTTTTTCAAAATTGATTTTTAAAGTTTAATTTATTTTTATTTTTATTATTACGTATGAATTGTATGTGAATTTTTGTGGAACACCTATCTTTCTCTTGTGATGTTTGGAGTGGAAATTTCTGAACTCTACAAACGCGCTCCTACCATGGATGTACGCAGATAGGAACCTTTTTAGGGCGTCAGGTAAAGTGGAGTTCTTTATGTCGTTGAGGAGGGTGCCAGGTTGAAAATCTTGGCCAGATAGTCCAGCGAGGTGTTGTGAAGATTTTTCAACATTACCATTGAGATGCCATCAGGGCTCAGATGGTTTGGCATTTCTAATGGCTTCTTTCACTTCCAATGCATTGAAAGAAGAGCTTTGACTTTTATTTAGCGATTTCATTTTGGATGTGTGGACGGATGCTTGATAAACGAGCGAAATCCGAAATGTGATGCACGTTTTTTGTTGTCGCCAAATTTTTGACCATGAAGGCCTTGAGGTTGGTGTTTACCTGCAAGACCTTTAATAGTTGACCAGAGTTTTTTTGGGGTCAAGCGTGTATTGTTCTAAGTGACTCAGCCATATGGACCGCCGATGTTCGGCCATAATTTTGTGAATGTCCCGGGTTAGCTGTGATATGCGGGCATCGCTTGGATCCATGTTTCTAAGGTTATCACGCTGTTCTGATAGCCTGGCGGCTGAAGGCGGAAATAATGGGATAATCTTTAATTCTGCCAGCTGGAATAAATCTCTTGACGGCTTGGGTGACAATGTCACGAAAAGCTTTCTCACCAGCATTCAGTGGGTTCGGTAGTCTGAACAGTTCATCGTCAACGAAGTCCGCGAACCTAGGCCCATCAGCCTTATTATGGTTTAGGTAGGTTCGCTGTTCGGACGAAATGAAGCTGTCGGTCTCATCCACTGTGATCATAATGGGGATGTGATAAGAGCTAAGAGCTGGTTGGGCTCTCCAGGGCACTTTGCATAGTGATGAATTGTCACAAAGTCCGTCTGTTCAAGTTGGTCAACAAAATTATTTTCCATGTTGTCATTGGAGAGCGCTGAGTACCAGAGGGAGTGATGAGCATTGAAATCACCCATTACTATGGTGTTATCCCCTTGGAGAAGAGATGGTTGGTAATTACTGCCAATACTGTTAACAGGTGGTATATAAACATTGGTGAGCAATAACTCTAAGTCACCGGTTTTGATCACTATGCTCATAGCCTCGAGGTGGGGAACGCTTGAGTGTGTGCTATTGACCATGACCAGCTTATAGTTGAGATCCTGATAGACGATGAAGGCTAGTCCCCCACCACTGTCGGATCTGTCACAACATATGATACGGTACCCGTTGAAGGATGTTAGAGGATGTAAGGTAGGAATTTTGGTTTCTTGAATGTCAGCGATGGTGATATTGTTGCGATCCATGAAGTGTTGCGTAGGCCATTACAGTTCCATTGAAGGATTTTGAAGGGGTTCACAGTGATGGTAGAACTTGCTGATTGTGTGTAGGATTTGGGATAGGTGAGGGAGTATAGCTGGGGGTGGAGTTGGTTGTGAGGGTTGTGTTGGAGCTGGGTTTGCGTTGGAGTTGGGATTGACATTGGCATTGGGGTTGGGTGAATGGGTGCTTGTAGGATTGGTAGGAAAAGCGGTGGGGTTGGTGGATTGAGCACAACAACTTCCTGTGAAGGAAGTTGTGTACTCATTGGTGTTGTGTAGCCCGGACCAGTTTGTTAAGTGGCACGAGTTCTGGCAACTGTTGCAGCGTACTGAGGCTACATTTTTGCGGATGGGTTTGTTGTAAACTGAGCAAAGCCAGACCTTAGGATCTGGGTTCCTCTCGATACCGGGTCTAATAAGTAGAATAAGAATCAGACTCGCCGGTAGAGCCTGATCCTAAGCAGAAAAAACATGCAAAAAGGCAAAGCAAACATGCAAGCAAAAGCGTAATGCTCCATGTAAATACCAGCTGTTGAATCGACGTTCATAATCCAACGAGAATAATCCATTGTGAGATGGGTTCCAGGGTCCCTCCGGTGCGTAGATCGGAACGTCGTGTTGTTAACGCCGGTGTTATTGTTATTATTTATGTTGCTGTTGATATTATTAATGTTATTAATATTGATATTAATACTATTTGTGATATTATTCTTGTTCAATTTTATTATATTTATGTTGCTATTGATGTTGATGTATGTGTTATTTAAGTTTATATTATAATTCTTAAAAAAATGGCTGGGGTCGAATTCTCTGAATATATATCGTGTAGCACGAGAATCGAGTAAAAATTTCGATCACGGTTCTCGAGAAAAAAAAATCAAATTATGGGAGTCGATTGCAATCGAATCGATATTTTGTAGAATTGTACTAGATTTTACTACAATTTGAAATGTCAAATTGTATTATTTTCATATTTTAAATTTGATTGATTTCGGTTGGCTTATTGAAAAATGCTGGAAAATAAAGTGAAATAAAAGTAAAATTATAAATATATAAAAATATGAGTGAGTTACTATTACTTTTATCATCTTCATCTGAAGATGATGAGGAAAGGATTTCTATAGAAAGAGTCAGAAGAAGACAATTAAGAGATTCGAGCAATCCATTGGCTTTGAATAACAAAACGTAATTTTATAATTTATATTTGCGTTTTTTTTTTACCTATACTATAAAATATAAAAATATTATTATTTTGTAGATTTATCAAGAGATTCAGGTTGACAAAAGTAGCATTTACTTACGTGCTAAATAGGACAATCTACAGGGTCATTTGTCAACATCAATATCCAAAAAATTGCAGTTGGCAGCTACTTTGTCCGTATTGGCTAGTGGAGGATACCAACATTTGGTTGGATATGACTATATGATTGCAATGGCACAATGCACAGTTTCAAAAGTTGTGACTAAAGTAGTAAATGAAATGGAAAATAAACTATGTCCACAGTTTATTAAATTTGATCCAAATTCAATGGAATCAAAAAAATGTAAAAAGTTTTTTTTGATGAAATATAAAATACCAGGAGGTATGCAATTTTTAATATTATATATACGTACTATTCCGTATAATGTAGCATGGTACAATATTCGAATTTTAGACTTTTTGTCAATTGTAAACAAGGAATTAATAATGTACCATGGTATACTATTCGGGCAGTAAATTCCTAATAGTGTACCAGTGGTATATTATTCGGATCAGAAAAAATAGTATATTGAAAAGAAATAAAAGTAGAATAATTCTATTATTTTATTAATTTGGTACTAAAAAAAAAAAACATTTTTAAAAATTTATTGTTTAGTGTAAAAATTTATTGTTAACATATAGGTATTAATTTTTTAAATTTCACATTCGTATTACCTTTATTATAGACTTTTACTTATATTTTATTAGAATTTTTAAGAACTAAGACGAACAACCTGATTGTTCACTGGAGTCAGCTTCTTCCTCACTGTGAACAATTTGTGGTAAACGATGATTATATTTACTTGTAGGAACTACTTCGCCGAAACCAGCTATACCACAACATTCAAAAGAGCGCTTGATGATTTCTGGAGTGATACGATTTACTGCCTCACTAACAAAGTTGACCAGCTGTTGGTACTCAGGTTTTTTCCGATATCCTTTTGCGGTAAAAACTTCTGGTCCTTCTTCAATCCACTGGTTCCAAATATTTCGCTTCTCCTTTTTAAAAATAGCATTAATAGAAACATCAAGGGGTTGTAGGTAAGACGTTGTTTTGGGTGGAATAAAAAGAGTTTCCGTATCGCAGTTCTTTCGAAGGAGATCGACTACTTCTGGTTTCAAATGCGATCCATAGGAATCCATTATTAACAACGATTTATTTTTGGTGAACAGGCCGTTACGTCTAGCAAAGCAAGATTTTACCCAATGTTTCATCAATGTAGTGTTCATTGACCCACCAATACTTACAGTTACTTCAATATTTTTTGGTAATACAAGTTTCGGAACTTTTTTCAAGCTTTTGAAAATAATCATTGTTTTAATTATTTTTCCATCAGCTGCCACACATAGCACAACGGTGAATCTATTTTTTGAGTGTCCTGTGTCCAAACCATCAATGGTTTTTTCGCCTCGGAAATGTAGAGTGCGATTGTGACACATGTCAAAATAACAGGGCGTTTCATCCATGTTATAAATATTTGACGGTGAAAAAGAAAAAGATTTCTGATTTGAGCTACGTACAAATTCGTTCACTAATTGCAACAATTCATCATTAGTGTTTCTTTGGTGCTGGCTTATATGTGTCAGTTTCCTTGAACATATGTGGTGACGACGACAAACATTTCGGATCCAATGATCTGAGAACTTAAAATCAGTGCAATCTTCAGAAAACATTTGAACAAGTCGGTTGGCTTTTTCTCTTATAGTGGAATACGTGACGACAAGTATCTTTGCTCGTTGCTCACGAAACCACTTAACAATAGCAGTTTCAAGCCTATCATATTGCGGTTCGCCCACCACCTTTCACACGTTTTTCAGTTCCTTTTAAAACCAATAATTCGTTTTCTTTTTTGGCCCAACGCTTTATCTGGGACCTTTGATAACCCGTACGTTTTTCCAACTTATTTAATGATTCTCCTGCTTTCATCTGCGCAATTATTTTTAATTTTTCTTCTACAGAAATTTGTCGTTTTATTGGCATCGTGTAGCCTATTTCATAAAATTGAAGTTATGATTTTAATAAACAATTCAAATAAGATAAGTCGTTTTATATTAAAAACTTATTTATTAATGATCTGCGTAAGAATTTATAAAATCAAAGCAGTGTTTGGTTATTATTTGTTACAAGGTGTGTTACAAGAACTATTTCAAATGAAGACTAATAAATTTCTTTATTTGCGATCGTTTCTATATCAACACTTACTTGAAACTAAAATTTAAATTTGAGAACTCAAAATGGTTATATACTTTTTACATAAATGTTTGCATATTTAATATAAGTAGGCTACGTAATATTTAAAAGCTATCGAACAATTCCACGAAAACAACCGCATTCTTGCCCTTCGTGTTCGTGCGCAAAACCAACGAAATCATGCCAAAAGAAACTAAAGACAAAATAACAACAAAAAAATGAAATTTTTTGTCGTCTTAAAAAACAGTTCAATTGGAGAATTAATAATGTACCATGGTACACTATTCGGGCAGTAAATTCCTAATAGTGTACCAGTGGTATACTATTATGACAGGTACATTATTCAGAATAGTACGGTATGTATATTTTATATGTACAAACATAATTTTGTTTCAATAATTATTTGACATTATACTCTTATTCGTTTTAGTTATTGGTTGTGTTGATGGAACCCACATTGTTCTACAAAAACCCGTGGAAAATGAACATATGTTTTTTAACCGGAAGGGACAACATAGCATTAACTCAATGATTGTAGGTATAATAATTGGAGATAATGTTATGTATAAAATTATAGTGTTATTGATATAATTATAGATTTGTGATTACCGGTACCGAATAAACGCCATAAATTCAAAATATGGTGGAGCTGCACATGATTCATTTGTCTGGGGCCAATCGGACGAACGAAAGCTGCTAGAAGAACTATATGTCAGTGGACAAAATAAAAATTCATGGCTTCTTGGTAAATCATATGTAATAATTATAATTCAAATGATTAAATATTCATTTTAATATAGGTGACTCTGGATATCCTATTCAACCATGGTGTATAACGCCATACAGAAGTGCTGCAGATGGTTCCAGTGAAGCCTTATTCAATGAAATACATTCCAAGACAAGATGTATTGTCGAAAGAACTATAGGAATATTGAAAGGTCATTGGAGGATTTTGATATACGGAACGAGAGGACGATATAGTCCGCAAAAAATGGCGAAATTTACAAACGTATTGCTTCTCCACATAATATATGTATTAAATTTAATATACCATACGTTGGATATATTGAACCTCTTGAAACTATGGAACATGTTCACTGCGATATACAACAATCAACGTATACTGCAATTGTAAAAAATATACGAGATCAAATTAGAAACTCGCGGAATAATTAAGCAAAATACTTTTTAATGACAAAAAAAAACATAATATAATAATATAAAAAAAAAACATAAATAAAATATACTTCTTGTATTACTTAATTCTAATATTTTTAAATTAACTTAATATATAAAAAAAAAAAATATACTTCTTGTATTACTTAATTCTACTATTTTTAAATAAACTTAATATATATAAAAAAACATAATTAGCCTTCTTGGTTTTACTTAATTCTAATAATATTTAATTTAATATTTTAAATTTTTAATAATTTATAGTAAAATATCACATTGACCGATGAAAAAGCAAATGAATTAATGCTACAAAAACTTATTTCCTTATGTTAATCATTTGCAGCTTCAATCCATTTGCTTCTTGCAGCTGTTGAATTTGAGTCACCTTCATGGACAAATACAATTTGTTATTTTCCATACAAAGTGCTACTTTTTGTTCCTTTAATTTAATTAGTTTTTCTTCATTCTCAAGTCTTTTTCTATCAATATCCAGTCTTTGTTGCTGTATATTTATTATTTTATTTAATTTTTCTTCAACCATAACTTTTAATTGTTCTTGGTTATCAGTATTGCGTTCAATAATTTTTAATTTATTTAATGTTATATTTTCTTTGCCACTTTTTTTTTAATAGATGATGTTGATGGTTTGCGAATGACTACATTGGAAATTATTTGTGATAAAGAAGTCGAACATGATGGTATTTCCGTTTCTTGAAAATCAAAAAAATCTTCTTCTACCTCTTGATATTCCGTATATTGTTCATGCCTTTGTTGTGAATCACTAGAAACATTTGCGCCGAATGTTCTAACATTATTTAAGCCTTCTACGGTAGCTTCTAAACCACTAGCATTTATAATTTGTTCATCCGTTTTTGTTAACACCATTTCTTCAAAGGGACCACCACCGGTTTTTTTCTTCCAATTTTTATTATAAACTAATTTCTTTTTTGCTAAATATTTTTGATCTGTGTACACCTTAAAATCAAAATATTAACATTTGTTTTTATATTTATTTATTGAATATACTTTTCTCCAACTTTTCACATCTTTTATTGGCGGGCCGTCAGAATTAAGTTGGTTCGTCAAATTTCTCCATAAATTCTCACTCGTACCTCGTCCTTGCGCACAATTTGGCAAAATATTTTTGGCCAAATGGGAATGTTCTTCCATAAACTCAGCCAAAAGTATTTTTTGTCTATTATTTACTTTATTTGAATTCGTCCTAAAAGTAAAACAAGTATAAAATTACATTATATATTCAACATAATTATTTGTGTATTTTATTAAAATCTAATAATATTATCAATAATAATTGATTTATACATCTACTTACATTTTTTCCTTATTTTTTCCTATAAATTAACAAAAACATAAAAAAAACTCCCACACGATAGCAAAATATATATCGAATGAAACTATCGTTTGACAGCTCGATCAATCGAGTCATAGAATCCCAAATAGCACAAATTTCGATATCGTATACTCGATAATCGATATCTATTGAGAGTATTCGATCCCTGTTTTTGATTATGGTGTTTGAATTTTTATTTTTGTTCTATGTATTGTTTATGTTGTTTGTGTTGATAGTGTTCAATGTTGTTATTGTTACACTAGGGATTAATTTGTTTCTTTGTTTGTTGGAAGTTGCTATTGATAACTGCTACTGCCACTTGTATTTTGTTATTCTTCTTCTTCTTAGTGTACCACTCCGTTCCGCAGGTTGGTCATTATTGCTCGTATATGGTCTTTAGATTTTACTTTTCTAAGTAGCTCGATAGTAGGCATACCAAACCAATCTACTAGATTCTCTAACCACGAAATTTTTTTACGACCTCTGCTTCTTCTACCTGTTATTTTTCCCTGGAGTGCTAGTTGAAGGAGTCGGTATTTATTATTTCGCATAATATGTCCTAAATAGCTGAGCTTTCTTTTTTTTATGTTGAATAATAAATATTTTTCTGCTTTAATTAGATTCATTACTTCTACATTGGTGACGTGCTCTCTCCATGATATTTTCAATATTCTTCTAAAGTCCAAAGTTCGAATACTTCAATTTTCTTCATTTCATTCTTAAGTACTTAATGTCCAAGCTTCCACGCTATACAGAAGAATTGGCCAAACATAACACTTAAGCATTCGTATTTTTAATGCTTAGCTTACCTCACTCTTACAGAATAATTTTGACATTTTCCTGAAAGTTGATCTCGCTTGTTCTATTCGAGAACTTACTTCTATTTTATTTGTAGCATTGGATTCTATAATTGTGCCTAGATATTTTGTTTGTTGCACCCTTTCAACTGCTACGTTCCTCAATGTTAATTTGTGTTGAATATTCGGACTTTTGCCAATCACCATGTATTTTTTTTTTTATATTCATTTTTAGGCCATACGTTTCACAACTAAAATTCAATTTCTCCAGCATGATACTTAAATCATGGTGGTTTAACTTTCGATTTCAGTTGGATTATTTAATTAAAAACGAGAATAATTATATTTTTTATCAAATCTTTCTAGACAGATTAATTTTATGACTTTTCAATAAAATAGTGTTACCAGTCTAATAAGAAAATTAAATATTAAATTGATCCTCTATTATAGTCTATATAACTCATGGATTAAAAAAAAAAAAATATAATGAAAAAACTTAAATTTCTGCTTAGAATTATAGAAAAATCGATACTCCTTAAATACAAATTAATTAATGTTATTTCTTCTTATTCTCATTGCTGCATAGAGAGATAGTTTTGTTTTCCGAGATGTTGGGAAGAAGTAAATAAAAGTAGCGGTTACGGGAAATTTTTGTAACAGTTGGCATTAAGATACAAATAAAATTTGTTTAAATTTATATGCACTAAAAAACTAAATATATCGGGTCTAATTCGCGGTTTGGTTGGTACAAATAACTAATATTTGTCAAATGCTAATAATAGCACATCATCCAGTTTAAAAATTAATTAAAATTTTAAAATTATGTTTTTAGTTCTGAATCAGGATGGGAAAATCCTTTTCGACCTGGTGGAGATCTATCCAGAGAAGCAGACGAAATTGTGAATATGATAAAAGGTAATACATATGTTAAATATATTGTTAGATGCTATTATAAAAAGATATATAATTTATATTTACCTATTTAAAAAAAGTTAATTTACCTATTAAAAAACGTTAAGAAATCATGAATTATTAAAAATAGTCTCATCATTCAATTCCATTGCCAAATGAAATAGTATATAAAAAATATAATTTTACAGAGCAGTTTTGCATGAAGTTAAATTATTATTAGTAGAATTTAATAAGTGTAGTAAGAACATTTTGTAAAGTTGGTATTTTATCACCAACCGTTGTCCAGGTATATATTTTAATGGTTATATTCCAAATAATCGTGGCTGTTTGCCTCTGATTGTACAGGACTGGCTAATAGTACCTGTCCAGTTTGGAAAGAAAGTTTAGTTTTATTTTATTGGCGAGTAGCCTATAAGTTTGTAAAGTAAATTACCAGTTTTGACTTGTGATTAATAAGTGAATCTTTATTTCAATTTTCATTTAATTTATACCCTAAAATTATCCCTACTCTTAAATTAAATAATTATAATTCAATGGTAATATTCTATAGCTCTAATATTTGCTTACGCCAGTGAAATACCCTTAGAATTCTTGTGATGTGCCAGTTATACATTTTTGGGTATGCATATGTTATTGTATGTAAACAAATAACCTAATACCATGTTCAGACAGAGCCTTAATCATGTTTAAAACCTTAATCATGTTTAGTTAGTAATTATTTTCATACAAATTTTCGTTTAGCTAAACAAGTGTTTAGCAACTAATTACGTTTAGTGTAAGGTATTGCCATGACTTTTTTTCGTTTCTTTTGGTAAATTCGTTATTTTTTCAAATAATTTTAACAGCCCTGCAAACCAATTGTCATTTTACATCTAATCTTTTTTTTAAAATATAAATTCAAAATGGAAAATCTTAAAAGAACGAAAAAGATTTATATTTCTATGTGAGTTTTTCATCTTTTCCAAACAAATAAAATTCATTTGAATATAAAAATACAAAATCGTGGATTTATTTAAAAACATTTTTTTTTAATAATTTATTTTCTAGTCTTTTTTCATTTATTGTATTATCTATATATAATAGTTTATTTAATAAATTATTTTGATTACTTAAATATAAATATAAACTTTCATTACACTGCATTATTTTTTTACTTAAATATTAAAAAAAAAACTGTTTTCTGACAGACTTAATTACGTTTTTCTGTGTGAACATTAGATTCTTAAACGTAATTAATTCATGTTAAACATTTCTGTCTGAACAAGGTATAACGCAACAATTATAAAGATAAACATAAATATGTTTGTTTTTCGTTTGCACATGTGATTCATACTTATATATATATATATTTTTAATTCTTACTTTGGAATCATGAATACATCGAGATAACTATTTTTATCCTACATCACACCACCCATCCCGAAAAAAAGGTGGAATCTTACCCTAAGTAAATTCCTTCTTTCTGGCGTTAACATATATTTTTAAAATTTTACAATTCTTTACAATTATTTTCTTATAAAATTTTTTCTTTTATTTCATGCATTATATAAAAATATTCTTTCTTATTATAATTAGTTTATTTCATTAATTTTTAATCTATAAAATATAATATAATATTTATTCTATAAAATTTTCAAAAAATTTATATAAATTATTTATTTTAGTAATTAATATTCTTCTATAATTCTTATTTAGAAATGTATTTTCTTTTGTTACATGTTCTAATTAACACAATGTCAGACTGACATTTTAGAGTAAATATACAGGAGACGCTATATCCATAAAATCGTGTCGCCGTTTTTTGTTGGGGGAAAAAGATATGTTTTTTATAGTGACGGCTTCAGAAACTGAAGCTAGGTAGTGTATAAAAGCTCTTTTTATTTTAGAAAAGTTTTTTTTTATAAATTTAATAACCAAATGATAGATTTGAATAAATATTTTTATGTTTTTGAAACAATTTTATTGTTGTTTTGTAATATAAATAATATTAAAATGGTATGTTGAATTGTTTCTAATATTCTGACAACACATTTACTTCAAAAGACCATATATTTTTCGTTTCCATATCATTAGGAAATCTAAAATATATATTTTTAAATAATTCCGTCTGAAATAATAAGTGCCTCAAAAAGAGAAAATCTTGACTACGACACTGTCACAAAAATTTTGCTAATTGAAAGCTGTTTTGAATTTCATACATAGCTCTTAACAGATTATTTTGACAGCAAATGTGCGGTATATTGACAACTAATCTCCGGTATATTGACAAGTAAAAGCTCTAAAAAACGGCGACAGAGTTCGTAGGGTCAAAATAGCATTATAGCCTTAGAGCATAGAATACAGAAGCAGCTTTAGTATATAATTTATGGTAGATTTTTTTATGGGGGGAAGAGAGATATTTTTTCAGGGTGACGTCTCCAGAAATGATGGCTCGGGTATAAAAGCTGTTTTTATTTAAGAAAAGCTCTTTTTTGAAATGTTATTCTAAAAATTTTAATTTTAATTTTTATGTTATAACTAATAATTAAAATAAATATAACACAATTTTGAATTAAAAATTAATTTATTATTATATTTTTATAAATTGAATATGAAATTATAATAATATTGAATTTTAGTTATTTAAAAAATATATTGGTTATATAATACGAAGCCGTTTCCACATCACCTTTGAGGTAAGCCTGTTGATGTATTTTTTATAGAGCAAAACTATAATGAAAATAAATAATAACAATGAAAAACAATATTATAAAGAATAATAAAGATTAAAAAAAAAAAATAAGTAAGAAAATAAGAATAACATAATTAATATTTTTTTTATTAATTCCTAACTGGACCCCTAAAAATATAAAAAGTATAAAATTGTTAATATTTAATATACATTTCAATGTAGCACTGCCTACAAAATGACAGAATTGAAAGCTTTCCATTGAAAATTTTTCACAACAAAATAATATTTTTATTTTAAATTTTTATACTTTTATTTGAATTAAATGTATTACATTTTAAAACTAATTTAAATTTAAAAAACATTCTTAATTAAAAAATCGTATTATATAATTATTATAACATTATTTTTTGTATGTTTACCTGTAAAGTGTGATTGCGCCATTTTGCCGTAATTTCATATTATTATTGGAATTACGATTTTTCACACACAATACACCATTTTTTTAATATTTTTTTTTCAATATTTATTTAAAATATAACTTTAATTCCTTTAAATAATAAGTAATAATCACAAAATTTATAATATTAATATAACAATTTTTTTTTCTTCAAAAAACCTCTTAATAAATATTTTTTGACAGCATCTGCGAATTCTAAAGCTCAAAAAAATCTACCATAGCTTGTAGGAGCAAAACTATACTATTTTTGCTCCTGTATTCTATGCTCTAAGATTATAGCGTCTCCTGTATATTTACTCTAAGGCTGACATTAAACTTACTTACTTCAGTTATGTGTATAACCTTCGCCGTCTTTATTTCCAAAATATTAGTTATTGCTCAAAAAATACATTATATATTTAATATAATCCATACTATTAGGTTCACATTTTGTTAAACTAATAAACATTTATTTAAGCGTACATCCTGGATCTAAAAAAATAATTGTTTAAGTTTTTCAGGAACATTAATAATTGTATCGCATTTATTTATAGCAAAGAAATAGCTTCCATTTGACTTGATCATGTTAATTTTTTCATTTTTGTATTTGACCAACATGTTTTCGTTACAGAAACAAAATGTGTTGTATACAGAAATACAGGGTGAACATGAAATACCTGATCCACGATACACTACGGTACTCCTTGAATCATTCTGAGCAAAAAAATGTATGGGCATTTTTTTGAAAGCGCGACCCCTGGGGCGGTACCCTTCTTTTTACGATTCTATGTTAAAAAAATAAGTAGCTACATATTTTGGTTCATATCTTTGGAGTGGATCAATGGATCAGTTTGGTTCATATCTCATTAGATTGGTAATAAATTCCCTTTAAAACGAGCTATAGAAAATTTCTGTTTTTTTTTGTGGTTTGGAAACTACAAGGCCGCAAACTTGAAATTTTTTTAAATTTTGTTTAATTTCGCCCAAAATACCTCTCCCCTTAAAATTTTTACCTCCATATGAACTAATTTTTCTACACTAAAAGTTGCGCACATTTACTAGCTACCAAATAACAAAAAACAAACAATCTACTTGTCTCGTAACGCCTGAAATTTTTAATGTTAGCCATTATTCCTAGAATAATGAGATGAAAAAAATTAAGTATTAAGTACCGGTAACATTTGTGAGGTAAAATTTATCTTACCTTTAAATAAATTTTTAAGGTAAAATAAAGGCAAAAACAAGTTATTCAAAAGTTAATTACCAATTGCATGTAAAAAATATTAAAGATTTTGTTTACCTGTGCCAGAATAAATAAATAAATTAAATGGTAAAATGCTTTAGTCTTATTTATGACTGCAAAGTGTAGAGTATTTAAATAAAGAAATATAATTAACATAAACATGTACCAATATAGCAATGAAGAATACGCCGATATGGTATTGATTTATGGTCAGGCACAGCAAAATCGAAGAGAAGCTAGAAGACTGTATGCAGAACTATTTCTGCGAAGAAATCTTCCTTCCGCAAATACGTTTCATTCAGCATACCAGAGGATCAGGGAGCGTGGAATTTTTAAACCTCTATTCATTGAACGGGGAAGGCCAGAAAACGAAAATACTGAGGATACTGCAGACAGGATTTGTTCAATATTAGAAGACAACCCAGAAATATCTACAAGACGTCTGTCATTAATGGTAAATGTTCCGCAAAGTACAATTATGAAAATTTTACATGATTTGGACTATTATCCATATCACTTTCAGAAGATTCAAACATTACAAAATGGTGATGCAGCTAGAAGATTACAGTACAACCAGTGGCTCAGAGAAATGGTACAGCAAATACCAAATTTTACTAAATTCGTATTATTTACAGATGAGGCAACATTTACAAAAGATGGCGATATTCAATCTCCATAACCTGCATTGCTGGAGTACCGCAAATCCTCACAGGACATTACAAAGTAGGAGCCAAAGAACTTTCAAAATAAATATTTGGTGCGGAATGTTCAACGAAATGCTCTTAGGCCCAATTATTCTCCCACCAACATTAAATGGTCAAAATTATTTGGAGTTTTGGAGAATACTTTGGAAGATTTATTAGACGAGTATGCACCTTTAAATGTTCGGCGTAACATGTGATTTATGCATGATGGGGCACCAGCCACGGTTACCGCGCTACTACAATGGTAGCAGATCTGCTTCCTTTTTTTCCTACTACTTTTTTTTGCCAAAAATATCTACTACTTTTGTAGCAGAAATTAAAAATTTTACTACCTTTTCGGTAGTTTTGAATATACTTTTCAAAATTTAAAACTATATGTTCAATATATTTTTCATAATAGTTAATAGTGACAAATTCTGACTAATTTAGTTCATCTGATTTATTTGAAGGGGAACGGGTAACTTTTTTCCTAAAGGGTTTCATTTTCATTTTAAAGCTGTCAATGTCAAGTTAAAAGTGTCAATATTTTTATTTTTTTATGTTAGCAGCCTGTGTACGATAGCTTTTTTTAAAAAAATAAAAAAAATAAAAACTTGAGATATGAAACTTGCTGCATTAAATTTATTAGGTGATAAGCCAGCAAAAGATTGGACTCCTAATAATTTATTAAAAAAATTAGAAGATGTTAACAAAAAAAAATTACTTTCTATGAATGAAATTTAAAATATTTGCTTATTACCTTTGAGTTGTTAATTTTTATTTTATATTTTTAATATTTTTATTAAATTTTTATAATGAATTAGAAAGAATGCTTTGAATTATTTTTTATTTTTGTTATTTAAATTTAATTAAATTTTGTTTAAATGAACATTATTTTGAAAAAATAAAAAAATATAATTTTTCTTAAATACAATATTTTTTATAAAACCTTATTTATATAATTACGCACGAAAAAATGCACAGGAATATAATAGCAATTGTTTTTTCGTGTTAATTAAAAGTTTGTAAACCTACAAATTATGTGATATTAGATTAATATTCACATGAAAACTCAATAATAAAGATTTATCAAATCTACTACTTTTTTTCAAATCTACTACCTTTGCTACTACTTTCAAAAATCACTCCGCAGTAACCCTGGTACAAGCACACTATTTTCGAAGAGTGACAAATTTTTTAAATAACAATTATAATGAGAAATGGCTAGGGCGCGGTGGACCGGTAGCATGGCCAGCAAGATTACCAGATTTAAATCCATTAGACTTTTTTCTGTGGATTATTTAAAAAATGAAGTGTACAGTTCATCAGTGTTATCGGTTGAAGAATTGAGGATAAGAATTATGAATGCAGCTGACAAAATTAAAGCAACGGAAGGTATTTTTGACAGAGTTAATAATTCTCTTGTTAGACGGATGAACATGTGCATTGAGGAGAATGCAATGCATTTCGAGCATCTCCTTTAAACTGTAAGTTATAATTTTTAATAAAATAATGAGTATTTCGAGTATTAATAATAATAAAGTAACTGTTTTAAACTTAAATATTTTTCGTTAAAATTTTCTTTTACCATTGTCAGAGTTTTAACTAAAATTAAAATTTCAGGCGTTACGAGACAGATAGATTGTTTTTTTTTTGTTATTTGGTAGGTAGTAAATGTGCGCAACTTTTAGTGTAGAAAAATTAGTTCATATGGATGAAAAAATTTTGAGGGGAGAGGTATTTTTGACGAAATTAAACAAAATTTAAAAAAATTTCAAGTTTGCGGGCTTGTAGTTTCCAAACCACAAAAAAAAAACAGAAATTTTCTATAGCTCGTTTTAAAGGGAATTTATTACCAATCTAATGAGATATGAACCAAACTGATGCATTGATCGACTCCAAAGATATGAACCAAAATATGTAGCTACTTATTTTTTTAACATAGAATCGTAAAAAGGGATTAACGCCCCAGGGGTCACGCTTTCAAAAAAATGCCATACATTTTTTTTTGCGCAGAATGATTCAAGGAATACCGTAGTGTATCGTGGATCAGGTACTTCATGTTCACCCTGTATAAATTCAAACCATTGAAATAAGATACCATTGCGTATTCGAGCTAACTACATTGACAGCACCTCTTACATTTTTTTGCGAATTATTTTTTCTTAATGTTTACTTCTAATGATAGAAAATTCACTACAATGATGTTTAATGTTTTTTTGTATTTTGTAAATGTAAAAAATCATAGTGCATAGTGCGTTAGTGCGGCGGCTAAGGTCACGCATAGAACACCGAGGGTATTTATCAAGTTGTCTGAAAGAAGCTCTAAGGATTACGTGCTATTTGCTATTCGCGAGGTCTAGAATCATCCTGATAGTGACTTTTGAAAACTCCTTGACTTTAGCGCAGAACGCTTGCCCCAAGTAGCGCATTCATCTTGCGAGTGCTTGGCAGTGGCATAGAAGATGTTATAGATCTGTTTACGAGAACTTGTATTATCCAGCCACTAACGGAGCGTATCAATAAAGTGCTATATTAATAAGTACTAACCATTTTATTGATTCAGATTAGATTAGATTAAATTTTGTGAAGGGCTAGGACTAGGACGAATACCCATGAAAACCACTGCGGCCAAAAGACCTATTGTAATGCCTTGGAGAATTATAGCTCCTTTACAAACGTTAGTTTGTTAATAAATCCTAGAATATTTATTAGGGGGCTTGGTGCGATATTCTTGGGTTCTAGAGGCCATTGGCCGAATAGTCGGGTTCTAATGATGGCAAGACATTCACATTCATATAGAATATGTTCAGCAGTCTCGTCATCTGCGTTACATAATTTGCATCTGGATGACTTTGACCTATCTAAAGAGTGTTTTTTAGAGGTTCACAACTTTGAGTTGGCAACACTCCTATATTTGACAACCAATTTAACAGCTTATAGTTGCTTTTTGTTTAGTTTGGTTTGGCATTTCATTATGAATAAACTTACACCAGAGCAACGCTTGCAAATTGTTGATTTTTTTTATCAAAACAATGGTTCCGTTCGTCAAACTTATCGTGCTCTTCGTTCCTTTTATGGTAATCATACGTAATCGTCCATCAGAGCGGCTAATTCGAATAACTAAGGATTGTTTCCTTAGTTATTCGCATTAGCCGTTTACTGTTAATAATAATGTGCATCCCGTAAGACGCCGATCAGTGCAAGCTGTAGCCGCTGTACAGCAAAGCATTGAAGAAAATCCAAATCCATTAATTCGTTCTCAGCAAATGGGGTTGTGTCCATCCACTTTATGGAAGATTTTACGAAAGGATCTTGGCTTAAAAACTTTTAAGATTCATCTTGTGCAGGAGTTAAAACCAAACGACCATCCTATGCGCCGCCAATATCAATGGGCTGAAGCACAAATTGATATTGATCTTGATTTTCCATACAAAATTTTGTTTGGATATGAAGCTCATTTTTGGTTGAATGAGTACGTAAATAAGCAAAATTGTCGTATTTGGAGTGAAGATAATCTGCAAGCTTTTGTCGAAACAACATTACATCCACAGAAAATTACTGTTTGGTGCGCTTTATGGTTCCGCGAAATCCATATGTCTCAAAAAACGATGGGCAGAATGTTACTGTCAACGGTGAACGATACAGAGACGTGATTAGAAGTTTTTTCCTACCTCAATTAGCTGGCATTATTCTTGCTGACATTTAGTTCCAACAGGATAGAGCCACATGCCACACAGCGCACGCTACAATTGATTTACTCAAAGAAACTTTTGATGAACGAATAATTTCACGTAATGGTCCTTTTAATTATGTCAAGTCACTTGTCTACGCTGATAAACCAGAGACAATTGGACACCTGGAAATCAACATTCGAAGAATTATTGGCGAAATACAGCCACAAATGCTGTGAAAAGTGTGTGAAAATTGAAGTTTCAAAATGCACCAGCCGTAGCGGTCAGTTACCCGAAATCATATTTTAACATTAATGTCATAAAATTATCTATCCAATAAATCCAGTTTAATTAATATTAAAAATATTTTTCTTTGTTTTATTTTAATTTAAAATTGTGTAACGCAAGTGCCCTTTTACTTGAAATATCATGAAGTGCCTTTTGCTATCCGATAAAATAAAAATGAAGGGTTACATCTTGAGACTTTCACGGATGTAGAGTTTGGAAATTTTGGGTTGGAACAGGGAGGAGTACACGTGTTTGTTTATTTTAGACTGCTCTTCGTGGACGCCAGCTCCATCACTATTAGCAAGTTTTGAAACCATACATATGAGGGGATGGGGTTAGGATCAAATTTTGGTGGGTAGTGCAACCAGTCTTGGCGAGGAAAGACCACCTGGAATGTGTTTTGCAAAAGTTAAATCAAACTAGCATGTTATCCTTTAAAAGGTATGCTGATTGCTGAGAATAGGATCTATTCTCTATTCTATTCGAGGGTTGGCTGATTTACAACTCTCTTGGTCTTCACCAGTAAGTAATTAGTAAGTTGGCCTCTTTTTGTACTTGTAAATATAGACGTGGTATATCTACCAGTACATCTAGTGCTGCAGTAGGAGTGGTTGTCATTCCCCCAGTAATACCAATGCATGCCATTCTTTGGAGTTTTTATAGCTTTAACTGATATGTCTTTTGTTCAGTATGCATAGCATAATATTTACTTAAAACAGGTAATTGAACGACATAAATAAGACTTTGTTTTTTGTTACTATCGAAAGTCATGGTGAAGTAAATGACCGACTCCAGTTTTATAATTTGAATAAAAGATATAATTAAATCGCGACGCGATTACAAGTAGGACGTATTTTCATTAAGCTATAATTAAGTTAGTAAATTAAATTCAAATAAAGTTAGTTTAAAATAATAAATTAGAATGCTTATGTTTTACTGGATTAAAAAAAATATTTTTTGGAAGGCCGTGTGTGATGCATGGCAGCTTTTCCTACTGTTGAAATACTCTTTACTTTTTGGGAATGTATCTCTTGCCCACACAAGATCCTCGTTTTACTTGACGGAAAGGTCTAATTTACGGCCAAGAGAGTCTCAGTAGCTCAATTTCACTTTGTACAGCGTGTGTGCTCTTTGTGTCTTTAGAAGGTCTAATTCTGAGGGTCTTAAGTCGCCTCGTAATCAGACTTTCCTTCGGAGAACGGAGAAGTTCATCATCTACAGATTGCGAGGTTTTTGCACTTTCCTGTCAGAGTTAAAGACTTGATCGCATATGTCATGAGATTGAAAGTCAGTAGCTGGCTCTCTCACCCCTTTATAAAAATTTGAATATAAATTTATTTTTGTAGCTGTTATATTATAAATTTAATTTATTTTCTTACACAATTTGTTTTATTACCTGTTTATCTTCAATATATACGATGTTGAAGAATATCGGCATTATCATTGCGGTTAATAAATAAAAAAAACATGCATCGCGGTTAATAAATAAAAAAAACTGTTATAATAGCTGTTATAATAGCATTACTGGACGAAAATTCAACAATTCAAATATAGGATTTAAAAATTGAAATATGTATATTGTATAGGATTCGTAAAATGCATCCAAAGAAAAATCAGCACAATCGTAAGAGAAGAAACATGAGAGCAACTAACAAGTGAATACATGATGGCTCTAATTGATTTCATTTCCACCAGATGTAACGCGTCACGTGGATCAATTATATTTTAATTATAAATTATATATTTACTTTCAAATATATATAAACAACATAGTAATCTCTTTTTTTAAAAAAAATAATGGATTCCAATTTTGGTTATTTTATATTCCTTTTATTTCAGGAATTTCTTATCTGCTTGCTATATATCTTATAATTACACAAAATTAAACAAATCCGCATATTTATTAAATATAAACAAGTAATAACAAATTGTTTTACAAAATAAATCGATTTTATAAATATAAGAGGTGCTCAGGTAAACTTTATTTAATTTTCTATTGTTCTTTTTTCACTAAAATCGAAATTTTAGTAAAAAATCTAAATTTACATTGTTACTTATAAAATGTAACAATAAATTCATTAAGAATCAAAATTATTTTAGAAGTTTGATTTTCCATTTGCAATATACAATACAATTATATGTTTAAGATAATTTATATTCTTCTATTAATACAACTTTATAATTTACATAGTAGCAGTCTTTCACAAAATTGAAACTTATCATTATGCTTATCATTTACTTATGTTTATTAAGGTGGTAAACCAATTACTCCTACTGGGGATAGCACAAAAATAATTTATAATGGTGATTCACAGCATGCACATACAATAGAAAATGGACAAAGTGTTCAGGAAGTAGCTACAAAACTAGAGGTATATAATATTATTTAAAAAAGCTATCTAATTCCAAAGATATATAATGAATAAGTAATAAGACAATGCAACTACATATAGAAAAAATAATTTAAAAATCACAAGTAAAAAAGTACAATTTTATATCAGTACATATATAAATTTTTTGTACACTGTACACAAAAAATTGTCGAGAAAGTTGGCGAGTAATGCCGGACATATAGAAGAATGTGCGAACAAAAGAGATGCGAAAGGAAATATACAAAACAAGCTGTACTCGTATAAGGGAATATACAACACAAGTTGTATTCGTACAAAGTTGGACTTTTCAATTTGTGATTTTTAAATAAATTTTTGTTTAGTTTACATTGTCTTATTCATTATATATTTTTACTTATTGTGAGTAACATTATTGTTTATTTATAATTGAAAGGTTTCGCATTCTCAATCAACACAGAATGGTACAAAATCCAATCAGAGCAAAACTGAAAATATAAATCGGGAACTATCAAAAAATATATCACAAACACAAGTTTCTAAACAAATTGTTCCCGGACCGACATCAGCAAGTCATGTTGTTATTGAAAATAAAAAGAAAAAGAAGTGTACTTGCTGTGTTATTCAATAAGCAACATTTATTACTGATTTTTATATATTTTATATCATGTTCTTACAGTTTGTGTATATTTTTAATTTATTTTGCATATATAATTAAAAACTATGAAGTTAATAACTTGACACACGGCTTGTAATTGGAGTGTATACCAAATAAAAAGCTAAGTATATATTACGTAATCATAGAAAAAATTAATTTATGTTTTTTGAAATAATATAAAGTAATGGCTTATAAAAATTTGTTCTTTATTTTATAAAAATAGTACATTCAAAAATAAGAAAATTTAGATTTTAATTAAAAATTTAAAATATATATAATTGTAAATTTTATTTATCCTTTCATTATTAAATTAGACACTTCATTTGTTCAGCCAGCACTCCTAAAAAAGGAAAACACCTTAAATACAACATATATTATTATGTTGAAAAACTTACATGTCTGTGATTGTCCAAAATTCTTGGTAGCCCATTAATATTGGGAAAAAAAAATAAAAAAAAAAGATTTACAAATTAGTTATTTTGTATATAAAAAATAAATAAATACAACAACAACCATACATGAAATATTTATGTCAATAATTCATGACCGATTGTGGATGTTTTCTACATGTTATATATACAATTGAAAGACACTTACCTTATCTTCCAATTGGAATAAAAATGCAACCAATCCATAATGTATCCTGGTCAGAAACCACGAACCAATTCTTGGTTTGCACCAACAAAATCTGAAAAAATAGGAGAAAATGTTTAGGTAGATATCAGCCACAAAATAACCGACATGCATAATTTTTATATATATTTGGAATCCAAATGAATTCCTAATTTGAAATTTATTCACTTACCTTGGTTATTTAATGGAAATGATCCAATATTTGCAAAATGTAAACAGATAGAAAATTCACTACCCGGTAGAAAACATAATCGCGAATCGAATTATGTTAAGGAAAATCGCGGAAAATCAACGTAAAACATAGAATTTATGTTTTTTAACTTAAAGGAAAAACCTTATAAGTACGAGCGAGATGTAAGCGGCGCAAGCGAGAAAAAAGAACTACGCGAAAACACTCAGTAAATAAAATTCAGTAGGGACAACTTAAAAATAATTAAATTTGCCAAGGTTGAACATTTTTAGAATAAATTATGGCGAATTATAGCAGAATTAAATTAGGAAATTTTCCATGAAAATGAATTATAATCGTGGAAATTATTTATGAAACTAGTAGGAAATATCAATTTAAAACTAAAAAGGTTAGAAAAGGTTTTCAGAAAACCTTCAGCATAAAAAGATATTACCATTATAGTAAAAGTTTGTAAAATTTAACATAGTAACACCATGAATTAGAAAGAATTTAGATTATATAAGCGATAGCCACTTCAGTCTCATCGACAGCAACAATTTTAAGAAGCCAACAAAAATAAATTAACATTTATTTTATCACAATAAAAAAAAAAGGTATTGTAAAAAAACCACGTGTATACGGATAAGATTGTTACATGCACAAATAATTGTGGAATTTGTACAATTGTTCCTATACACTAATTTTTGGTGAAATTTTAATAATAAATTTGGGAGATAAATTTAATTTTTTTTTTAAAACGGAAAAAGTGAGTCATTTACAATTAAATTAGTGTTAGTTGAAAATATAAAATTGCCAATTTAGTGAATTTATAGAAAATTTCTTAAATTTATACAAGTTAATTAACCGAATATTGTTAGTGAATTATTATACTCGAAATTAAGGGAAATTTTGCGTAAAATTAAAATCAGAAATTCAATGAAAATAAATTTATAGAATTTAATTTAAAGAAAATTAGTTAATTATATAAAAAAATCTAGTTAAAAACGGTTAATTTCAAGAAATTCAGTTCAGTAATTTAAATTGTCTAAAGTCAGTTAAATTAATTTGGTAAATTTAAACCAAAATACAAAGGCCTAAAATAACCACATTTTTTTGTGTGTATATTTTCTTATTGATTTTAAATTTGAAACCGCATTGTGAGCACGTGTCGATCATTAGTTACGGTTATCGAGTTGCAGCTCGAAATAAAATTAGTGAGGTTAAATTGTGGGTAATCGTTCTTGCAAAACGATTATTTTTTTGGAGGAAAATTTACATTAAATTTATCCTGATAATTTACGGCGTAAATTATATCGAACCATATTGTAAGTTAGTTACAATTTGGTATTTCTTAATTTAACCAACACCCTAAAATAATTTCAAACTCGCGTGTCAAAACCGCATTATATTACAAAAAAAAAAAAAATTCAACGTAATCGCAATTAAGTAGAATTTAGCTAGAAAGAAATTAGCTTAGATAATTAGTGAATTATAACCATTAGTCGTATCAACCAATTGGTAGGTTTCTTTGGAAATTTTTTTCATTTTTTCAAAAATCAATCACAAACGATTCATCAACATTGAACAGCGCTAGCAGGGTTGTTGAAAGTTTATTTAAGTTGTCATCCAAGAGGCAATTAAGTAAACAGACACCCAGTTGAATTGAACATCAGGTACCAGCAATTTAATGGTACGAACACACAGCGATGCCAGAAGCGACAAAACAGTCAACGTCAACACAAATGAAATTTATTAAAGCAAATTAAATCAAATTGTTTGTTTGTTTTTGAGTACATAATTATAATTGTATATCAAATAAATTCTTATTTCAATAAAATATTAATTTGAAATCAATTAAACGCAAACCTTACAGACATTGTCATTTTATTCGTTCAAGAGAAGTTACATTTTATTTTTCAGGAAACATTTTGGTCCTTCGAAAAACCGGATACTGTCGGGTCCGTTTGATTTGATTAGAATTGAATATTTTACACGAAAAACAATTGGTTGATAGTAGTTATTAGTAGAAATTGGGAATTTCAAGTTAGGTAGTTGTGATTAGGAACTAACATTTGTTTCAGAATTTCGTCGGAAAACCAGATTAGTAACTTAGCTAAAACAACTAAGTGGTTTTATTTCAACATGTCGCTGACAAAAGGGGTTGTTGACAAAACAGGTAGTATTGGCAGATAAAATTAACAAACTTATTGTTAATGAAAAAAAAACTAAATTGAACAAACGAAATATCGGATTTTACGAAACTAGAATCGATACATTTACAGCAGAATAGCAACAATTTAACAACAATGACACGGAAATCCGTTCAATCATGTTACAATCAGCTGAAGTGTGCGATGATCCGTATATCGTAAAGGATGTGTATTCTGATATAGACATTGTATATACCGAATATTTAGGAGAATTAAAAGACAATTTAAAGTGAGCAACAAAATACACTACTACAAACATCAATGTCACAATCCACACTCACACAACCAACATCCACACCGACCCCAACAAACAATTATATAGAGCTTCCACGTATGACATTACCGAAGTTCAATGGCGACTATGGTGGTTGGCGATCATTTTATGATCTATTTGTGTCCAATGTTCACAATAACTCACAATTACATAACGTCCAAAAGCTGCAATATTTAAAGGGCTGTTTAACTGGTGAGGCAGAAAGGCTGTTAAGAAACATACCAGTTACAGAAACAGATTATGAGCCAGCGTGGAACAAATTAAAGAGTCGTTATGAAAACAAACGGTGCTCGTAAATACACAAATTCAAAAATTAGTTAATCAACCAAAGATTAGTAATGAAAATAGTAAATCACTAAAACAGTTGATTGAAACAACAGAAGAATGTGAACAACAATTAAATTCAATAAATGTAATAATATCTACGTGGGATACCTTAATTATATATTTATTGTAACAAAAGCTACCATATACAACTTCGATTATAGGAAGAAGAGTTAGGTGACTGACAAGAGTTACCAGACCTTGCTAGGTTTAAAAAATTTCTAAATACACGATTTAGAATATTAGAAGTCGTGGCACAATCATCAACGCCAATGAAAACAACACCGCCATCATTTACAGAAACTTATCATGTCGCAACTCCAGCTAAATGTCCAGCATGTGGATCATCACATTATGTTGGAATATGCAGAAAGTTTCTACAAATGGACGTTAAACAAAGCAGAGCATGTATTGAACGATGTGGACGATGTTTCAATTGATTTGGTAACAAACACGGCGCTAATAAATGCCCAAGCAAATACAAATGCAGACATTGCAACAGCATCCATCACACTCTATTACACATGTCGACAAATCATAGTCCAGAACAACGAAACCCCCAGGGGGTTAATGATGGACAGGCTAGTAATGAGAGAGTAATACAGGGTGATAACAAAGAAACAGTGAATTTATTCACATCACAACAACAACATGTACTGTTAGTCACAGCGTTGGTAACAATATATAACCGTAATGGACAACCACTAACGCTACGATGTTTGATTGACCAAGGGTCACAATCATCATTCATCACGGAAAGTAGCTGTAGAAAATTGGGGGTACAAAGCACACCATCCAAGGTTGAAATTACAGGGTTAAACAAAAACACCACAGCGTGGTCGAATAAACAAATCAACATTGAATTGTTTAAACATAAATCCAATCATCAAAGGATTAAGGTTACAATGCTGGTGATCAAGCAAATCACAGATTAGTTACCATCTAATCGAACTTCCAAGAAACAATGGGATGATCTGACTCATTTGGATCTAGCAGATCCTACATACTATGACCCAGGAACAATAGACGTGCTATTAGTAGCAAGGATTTATGCAGAAATATTACAAGACGGTCTAATAAAGGGACCTAAAGAAGCACCAGTTGCTATAAAGACAAGTTTAGGATGGATACTGTTGAGAAATACTCCCACATCAGATAATGGTAAGGTACAAAGGTTTACCACCATTCAAGTTAGTTGTAGGTTCGCTTTGAGACTCTTAAAGCGAACCTACAATGATGGGCCGATGAATCTCATCGACAAATCTGGCTAGCTAGTGATATCGGCCACACCACGCGGTGTCTCTGGGGCATCCCGAAGGAGAAAGTAACCAAGAAATACCTGCGGCTCAATAAGAGCTCGGTATACCTCAGCACTGCGATCTTAACGGGTCACACTATGTTGCGCGATCATGCCTACAAAATCCGGCGCTCTGAAGTGCACGTCTTAGGAGGTGCGGTGAGGATAGAGACCATTGAACACTTCCTGTGTCATTGTCCCTGCCTCATGCACCTGCGTTATAAATGCTTTGGTGCCTATCTCCTGAACGAACTGAGCGAAGCGGGGATTCAAATCTGTAAATTCGGAAAAGATAGCGGATGGCTCACAACCGCCACGGCGGGAGTGACATGAAGGTTCTTCGCACCGAGGGGTACAATGGGTCTAATTCTGGCCTGAGTGCTTGAGTCCTTCACGGACTCCCCTCTTTCAATCCATCCATCCATCCAAGTTAGACACGATGAAATAGGTCATCAGTTACGAAAATTTTGGGAACTAGAAGAAGTTTCCACGAAGGGATTATTGAAGCCTCAGGATCAAGAGTGTGAAGAACTTTTCGAAAAAACTCATGAAAGATTGGCAAATGGACAGCTCCCGTTTGTCGGCGGTCAAGAACCCAATTTAGGTTCGTCCAGAAAAGTGGCGAAAAAACGTTTTGACGTGCTTCAAAACAAATTTAAAGGTAATGCAACTTTAGAAAAGGAATATTCAAAATGTTTAGATGAATATTTAGAGTTAAAACAAATGGAAGAGGTTACAAAGGATAATACAAAATTATCATATTATATTCCACATCATGCGGTATTTAAAGAAAGTACCACCACAAAATAACGCGTAGTATTCGACGCGTCAGCAAAGACGACCAACGGAAATTCGCTAAATGAACAAATGTTGATAGGACCAGGTCTACAACCAACATTATGTTCAACACTTATGAAGTGGAGAAAACACAAGTTCGCTATGACAGCGGATATAGAAAAAATGTTTAGAATGATATTGGTACATCCGGAACGCCGGAAATACCAACGCATTATTTGGAAGGATCCAAATACAAAGGTAGAAAAGGACTGCCATTTGAAAACTGTGACGTTTGGAACGTCATCAGCTCCATACTTAGCGATTAAAACGCTTCAACAATTAGCCAGAGATGAAAGAGAAAATTTTCCAGTAGCAGCCAAGGCAACCTTGTCTGTTTTTATGTTAATGACTTATTAAGCGGAGCGGATACAATTGAAGAAGCAATCTTTAACATTTCAATGCAAGGACAATGCATTGAAATGTTAAAGAAAGGGCATTTTAACTTAAGAAAATGGGCTAGTAGCTGCCCAGAAATTATAGAGAAACTACCAATAGAACATCGCGAATTAAAACGAACATTTACTGTCGATGAAAATGAAATTATAAAGACATTGGGAATTAGGTGGTATCCTGGTACAGATCATTTCACATTTACTACAGTACAAAAACCACAGCCAGCCATTACTAAACGATCAATTCTGTCTGAAGTAGCTTCGTTGTATGATCCATTTGGATGGATATCTCCAGTTATTGTCGTAGCTAAATTATTGATTCAAAAACTTTGGATATCAGGCAGTTCATGGGATGCTAAAGCTGACACAACCACTTCAACAGAATGGAAAGATTTTAAGGCACAATTATCAGAACTTAATAGAGTAAGAATACCAAGATGGATAGGATGTACTAAAGATACATACATCGAAAATACAATTACATGGGTTCTGCGACGCATCGCTTAAGGCATACGCAGCAGCTATTCACATGAGAATTGAGGTAGAAGACGGACAAGTAACAGCGAGATTAATAACATCAAAAACGAAGGTAGCTCCGATAAAACCAGTAACATTACCTAGATTAGAATTATGTGGAGCTCTCATTTTGGCAAGATTGTTTAAAACAACAATACAAGCCATGCAATTGGACTCTCACGATTCGAGCATGGACGGACTCAACCATTACACTGCAATGGATCCAAAGTCATCCATCAAGATGGAAAACGTTGGTGGTACATAGAGTTGCAGAAATTCAAGAAATGGTACAACCAGCATATTGGAAACACGTAAGTACTGAAGACAATCCAGCCGATATTGCATCTAGGTATAAGCACAACAAATATTATCGATAACAAGTTATGGTGGAATGGACCAGAGTGGTTAGCAAAGCTAGAAGAGAATTGGCCAAACATTGTGATGAATTCACAAAATACGGTGCTAGAGGCCAAGGCTACACAAGTAGTTTCATTGATGGTGAAGTTAAACGAATTATTTTTACGATTTTCGTCATTCACCCATTTAACGCCCATAGTTGCACTGATTTAAAGATTAAGAAATAATGCAACAAAGGGTAATTCAAGGAAAACTGGCGTGATAACAACACAAGAATGTCAGATAGCACAAAATACAATATTTAAATTGATTCAACAAGATAGTTTCAGTGAAGACTATCAAGGATTAAAAACTAATGCTAATATCAAGCTGAGCAGCCAGTTGGTGAATTTAATGCCATTTGTTGATGAGCATCAAGTTATGCGAGTCGGGGGAAGGTTGTCGAATGCAAACTAACTTAGGTTTACTTTCCTACATTGCACACGTGATAGGCTAATAATTGAAGCGGTTTTTTTCTCGTCGTACGTGCCCCACATAATCTTAGTTATCCTGCACGTTGTTAGTTTATTCCAGCGCAGTCTAGCCTGTGCTAGAGCCGTGCTGTCGATTTATTTTATACGTTTGTAGCGAAGGAAGAACGTGCTCAGGTGTGGCTCCCAAGAGGTTAGCACCATTCTTGGCAAGCCTGTCTGCTGCTTCGTTTCCTGGATGTCACAGTGCCCAGGCTCCCAGCACAACACCACACTCTTGTTAGTACATAGAGTCTGAAGTGCTAGATGACACTGAAGCACCAGCTTAGATTTAATATATGCGCTAGCCAGAGCTTTAATAGCGGCTTGACTATCTATGTAGAGATATACGTTTGTGTGAATATTTGCGCGCTCGTGAGCAATTTCAGCAGCTTTCTGGATCGCTGTGATCTGGTAATTTGTAGCTAAGGTTAATCTCAAGGTCTGGAGAGTGTACTGCCGCACCCACTCCACTGTCCATTTTAGATCCATCCGTATAGCTGTTGGTCGAGTCAGCAGGGTCTGGGCCTCTTTGCGCCCAGTATTCCCTGCTTAGTAAATCAATACTTTATCTGCGACGTAGTGAGAGGAAGGAAACCATGTAATCGGATTCACCTTTAAGGTTTAAGCCGATCCTTGAGTGTCCGAACTCCCTACATTTTAGGTGACCTGTTTGCTTCAGACGGAGCGCACTTTTAGTCGTTACGTTTTTAGCAAATATATCAACCGGTTCGAGATAAAGTATCGTGTTTAACGCGTCTGAGGATGTGGTTCTCAGGGCACCAGTGATCCCCAGTCCCGCTAGTCTTTGAGTGTTAGCGAGTTTTGATATATACGCCTTTATCTCCATGGCCGGCCACCATACTACAACCCCGTACAGCATGATAGGCCTGACCACGGCTGTATATATTCACCGAGTTAGTTCGGGTCTTAGACCCCACGTTTTTCCAAACATACATTTACAAGTGTAGAACGCATTGTTCGCTTTAAGAACCCGTTCTTCTAGGTTAAGTTTCCAGCTTAGTTTACTATCCAAGATGACGCCGAGAAATTTGGCCTGTTTGGAAAGTGTGAGAGTAATGTTGCTCAGTTTAGGAGCTTGAAATTCCGGAATCCTGTATTTCTTAGTAAAGAGTACAAGTTCCGTTTTCTGTGGATTAACTTTTAGGCCACTGGCTTTCGCCCATTTGCTGAGCTTTTCCAGGGCTGCTTCAATAAGTTCGCTGATGGTGTTTAGGTACTTACCTACAGCAAGTACTACTACATCATCAGCATAGGCAACTAGTTTGACCCCGCTTGTTTGCAGTGTTTTTAGAATTTCATTCAGAACAAGATTCCAGAGGAGTGGTGATGGGACTCCGCCTTGTGGTGTACCACAGGTAACCTTAATTGTTGCGGTAGTGCCCCCCCATTGCGACATAATTAATCTGCTTTTCAAGAGTATCTCAATCCAACCGCTAACTACTTTGTTTATACGTACTGAATTGAGTGCCCTGACTATTGATTCAATCGTGACATTGTTGAAAGCCCCCTCTATATCTAAGAAGCCTCCCAAAGTATATTCTTTGTAGTAAAGACTTTTTTCGATGACTGAGACTACCTCGTGAAGAGCCGTCTCGACAGATTTGCCTTTTGTATACGCGTGTTGGGACTTGGATAGTACTGAAGGGTCTATACTCTCCTTTATGTACGCATCCAGAACTCTTTCCATTGTTTTTAGCATAAAGGAGGTTAAGCTGATTGGCCGATAGTCTTTTGAGTTGACATGACTTATCTTGCCCGCTTTTGGTATAAAGATAACAGTAGCATCGTTCCATGACTCAGGAACATGGCTCATCCTTAGGCATCCCTTAAAGATCAACAGCAACCATGGGATCACTAGTCCAGCTGCTTTCTGCAGCATGGCCGGTATTATACCGGCCGGACCTGGTGATTTGTAAGGGTCAAAAGTGCTTACCGCCCAGCATAGACGATTCCGCGTTATAAGGTTAAGATCAAGTTTTTTGCATTATTTTTCTTGACTGTTAGATCGACTGGTCGTACCGGCGGACTGATGCAGCCCGGAAAGTGAGCTTCCAAAAGAGCCTCCAACGTTTCTTTACTGCCTTCCGTCCAGGACCCGTTCGATCTTTTCAGAAGTACCGGTTGAGAAGGCGCTTTTTTGAGGATCTTGCTTAGTCTAGCTGTTTCAGAGGTACTCTCCATATTGTTACAGAATTCCCTCCAGCTAGTTCTCTTCGCAGTTCTGAGTTCTTTTTTAAAAAATTTTAGGCTGTTTTTATATTCCGCTACTAGATTTAAAGTTTATATCAAACTTAATGTACCTGTGATCCGACAGTGATGGTTTCTCTAACACCATTGTAGTAGTTTGTATGCACGTGACGCTAGTCCCTTGATATCCCCCTTCCCAGAGATCCACGGCTCCTGTATTAGCGCCACGTCATAGTTCCATTTTTCCAGGGTGAGGAGTAGTTCAGCCGAAGCTGAACTACTGTGATGTAGGTTGATTTGAATCACTCGCAACATCTGATGGTGTTGCAGACTTATTCGTTGGGGCCGGAGCGCCGTCTAGTTCCATGTCAATACATGGGCTATCTACTTCCGGTGCCAGAGTGATGTTTGCTGTGGCTGCAGAGATCAAACCTTTCTCCACCTCTAAGTTCTCCAAGGTGTTCACATTCTCGTCGTCTGGTCGACGTTTTTTGAGACGTAGAAAAACGCTTCCACATCCCCAAACCATCTTACCAAACCTAGGGTATAGTATGTCCTCCGCCTCTATTGATTTGGAGGATGAATTGTTGTCCACCGTCCTCAGCTACTGGTTCACACACTTTCAGTACCTTCCAATCGCTGGAGGGTACATCCGGGTTTTGCCGCTGCAGTAGTCTGAGGGTGCATTCTGGTGGGAGTACTCTTGGAATCAGCACCTTAGCATTAGGAATGGATGGTATATCCGTTCTATCCACTATGGCTAACTCCGCGCCATTCCAGGTGTCCTTGAGGAGCGGAACCGTCCTCTTGCACCATTCGAGAGTGTACTGATCTTTACATTTGATCAATTTGACGTCTCTGTACCAGCCTGCTCCATCCAACGTTGGCATAACTTGGTCAGTTTCGGCCAAATTGATCATATGCTCCAGTAGCTTCATCTCCACAATTTTCCACCTTTCTAAGGACATACGTCCAAGTGGGTCACTGCGGTCTATCAATGCCACCAGTAGTTGTTTTCTCAACAAGTCCGCCATCGTAGATGCCGCCTTGTCGGTGTTAGAGTTTTGTTTCTTCGGCAGGTCCGACCTTGAAGACGTCACCCTGCTGGTATTTGCTTGTATGTTAGCGGGACCACCTAGTGGAGTGCTGCTGCGTCGCTTTTTCTGAGTAGCTGGTGGTGTTTCTTCAGCTGATCTCAGTCGCTTCTTTTCAGATAGCTTCCCACTGGTGATCTCCTCTATTTTGTTGCAGAAGGTTGGGTTTTTCGCACTGCAACCTTTCTTCTTCTCGAAGTGAGCTCTGCTTTCGGCTATCACTCCTCTTGCCCACGTCAAATCCACCAACTCTTTGGTTGTATGCTCTGATTTATGGCCAAGGTTTGCTTCTAGCTTCAGCGCCGCTTTATATTTCGCCAGAGCTTGCCTGCCCACCCGTGTCGGTCTGGACCTGGAGGTACTAGGCCTGCCGGTATCCATTCCAACCCTCGGTGAACGAAGCAGCTCCTCTTCTTCGTTGCTGAAAATAGATTTAGCACTTTCCTGATCAGAGTGATCGGCAGTGTCTGTTATTAGTTTTTGTTGTATGCCAGTAGCTAGACCACTAGTACAGCCTGACAAGCTCACCGTACTAGTTGTAGAGTCAGTAGTTATACTTCCAACACGACCTGCTCCAATCACCGTGTTAGAAGGGTTACCTGTGAGGCTACTGGCGACATGAGGTTTAACCCCATGCTACTGCCGAAGTTCGCAGCCACGACCTCCTCCGACAGTTGTACTGATATCCCAGTACGCTTTTTATCTTTATCGTTGTCCATATTCATTCCGTTTCTCTTGGTTTCAGTACCTTCATCAATCTTCTGACCTTTGCTGCATGGTTGGACCTGCCGAGAATGTTGCCATTCACCCCACCATAGCTCAGAAGTTCTCTGGTCCTTACTCAAGCCCCCCCCCCCCCCACTACGTCAAGGTGAGGACGCACGAGGGGGATTACATAACTAACTTAATTATAGATGAAATTCATAAGGACACACTACATGGAGGAGTAAGTCAAGTCTTGAACACCAGGAGACAGCTGTATTGGATAGTGAATGGAAAAAGAGCTATTGCACAACGAATAAATCCATGCGTTGTATGTGTAAGACAAAGGAAACGACGGAGAGCACAGTTGATGGGAAACTTACCCAATCCACGGGTAAACATTACTCAACCATTTCTACATGTCGGTATAGATTTTGCTGATCCAATAACACTAAAAATGTCAAACCATCGAAGTTCAAGACAATACAAGGGATATTTTTGCATATTGTTTGCATTGAAACCAAGGCAATTCATTTAGAAATGGTGTCTGATTTAACATCATCAGCGTTCACAGCAGCGTTTAAGAGATTTGTGTCACGAAGAGGTTTATGCACAGATGTTTATGCACAGATGCGGAACTAATTTCAAATGAGCAGAACTCAGACTAAACAGAGAATTAGCCAAGGCCATAAAGGAAGCAACACCAGCATTAAAACAATACTTCAGCTTACACAATATTAACTGGCATTTTAGCCCACCAGGGTCACCACATTTTGGAGGCTTGTGGGAAGCTGGTGTGAAATCAGTTAAATTTCATTTAAAACGAGTCATAGGAAAATCAATTTATACATATGAAGAATACGCGACGCTATTATGCCAAGTTGAAGCATGCCACAACTCTAGACCACTCATTGTGGTTGCAAATGAAACAGAAGATATGGACGTATTAACACCACGACATTTTTTAATTGGTAAAGCTCTTAATGCTATTCCGGAACCAAAGATATTGGAACATGTAACTCCTGGACAAAGATGGAGGCACATGCAATACTTAACTCAACATTTTTGGAACAAATGGTCCAAGGAATATTTACACACTCTACAACAACGGCCTAAATAGCAATCAACAACAACTAATTTAAAAATAGGCGATGTCGTATTAATCAGAGACAAAAATACAGCACCAACATGTTGGCCACTTGAAAAAATTGTTCAAACGTTTCCAGGGACAGACGGACTAGTTCGAGTAGTCGAAGTAAAAACACAACACAGCACATTTAAAACACCGATAACGAAAATTTGTCCATTATTGACAAATACCGACAATAAGCAACAAGAACAATAATTATTAACACTGATATGTTGTGTTGCCCGATTTGACCTTTATTTGTTTGTATTTTGTGTGGTAATATTATTTAAAAACCAAATTTATTAATAATTGTTTTTTTTTTGGGTTTATAATCAGGTTAAGGAAATCGTAATGGATGTAACAAAAAATAAGTATCATTTTTCGAATGTAAACCAACGGAATATCAATAAATGTAAAACGCTGGAAGGAATAGGGGATGTTATAAATCAAAGCATCAATGAATATTTTGATTATGTTGAACTGGAAAAATTTAGACCCAGTCTGAGATATGACTCAGCACAATGGCGATTAATAAAGGCAAACGTTGGCCGCCCAGCAGGTATGGCACCAATTGTACCAAGAAATGCCAGAGGACTGTTCCTGAAAATAAGAAAAAAATATTAAAAAAAAAATTTTATATCTGCAAAATGCATCATAAACAATAAATATGTATGCAATAAAGTTTAATAGGTGTTAATTTTTTTGTTTTTTCTTTCACATAGATAGGTTTTTATTGTTGTCCTGATGGGAAGGTGATCATCAACAACATACTAATTTAAATCTAATGAAATAGGTTGTGCCGTCATGTTGGTTTAGTTTATGTTCATGTTGTCCAATTAATAAAAAGAAAATTATAGTACTGATTTATTTTTTATATATTATTAGGAATCATGAATGCTTTTGAAACGAATGATTTCTTGACAATTTGGAAGGATGTGTCGTTATCTCCAAGGAAGGAACAACAACGGCTGAAACAATGCCACCGTGTTGGTGATTCCAAATCCGCGACCTCTGTGGCACCAGCACACAAACGAGCTGTTGAGCAAAAATGTTTTTTTGAACCACAAAACCCGAGATCAACCACTGTGGCTGTCGGTTTATCGAAATTATGTGAGAGCAATTCAACCATCAAAAAACAGCAAGTAGTTGCATTCACTGCGGAATGTAATTTACCAGTGCAAGCTGGTGAAAGTTCCAAGGTGAGTAGCACAACAAGCGACTCTACACACATTCAAACTGCAGTTGAAGAATTGATTGGAACACCAGTCTTAATTAACGGGTGCTACACTAGAAACTGGGGTTCACTGCGAGTGTCCAGCACTGTAACAGAATTCAAGATGAGAATGGCAAACGACATCCAGCGAATTGTGACGAAAGAAGTTGAAGAAGTCTTTCTTCCAAGAGATGTACTAGAGAAAATTGATTTCGAGAAAATAAAAACGTCTAAACAAAGAGAGTTTATAGTAAATTTATCTAATAGGTGGTGCATACGTGTTCGAGTTTATGCTGATGGGAAGGTGATGTTTCACCATCATCAGCTAAGAAAAAGAGCAAATGGTAGTCCAAATGAAAAAAAATTGATGTTGAACCATACTGGTCAACTGGCGGGAGAATGCCAGCACCCCTTAAAAAGGAAAACACATTAAATACAACATATATTATTACGTATGTTGAAAAACTTACATGTCTGTGATTGTCCAAAATTCTTGGTAGCCCATGAATATTGAAAAAAAATAACACTAAAAAAAAAAGATTTAAAAATTAGTTATTTATAAATAAAAAGTTATAAAAAATAAATAAATACAACAACAACCAAGTCAATAATTCATGATCGATTGTGGATGTTTTCTACATGTTATATATACAATTGAAAGACACGCCTTATCTTCCAATTGGAATAAAAATGCAACCAATCCATAATGTATCCTGGTCAGAAACCACGAACCAATTCTTGGTTTGCACCAACAAAATCTGAAAAAATAGGAGAAAATGTTTAGGTAGATATCAGCCACAAAATAACCGACATCCATAATTTTTATATATATTTGGAATCCAAATGAATTCCTAATTTGAAATTTATTCACTTAAGTGTCAATCCCACCAAAAACACAAACAGAAACTTTTTTTTGTTTTTTTACTTTTCTGTTCAAGTTTTCACATTGCACACCCACCAAAAGCCGAAACAGAAACAGAAAAACTATCTTTTTTGACAACCAAAACAGCTAATTTTTTTCATAATGTCATGGCTGCAAACGAAATTTGATAGAAATGTGCGTCTGCAAACTTCTGCAAACAGAAATTGAAACTTTGAAAAAAAAGTTTCATTTTCTGTCCGATAAATTGAAAAACAGAAAAATGAAAAATTCGAATTCTGGAACAGAAAAAATATAAAATCGTTTTTTATAAAAATAAAGCGATTTCAAGCAATAAAAATAAATTAGACAAATATTGTTTGTTATTTTATATTATTTTACAAATATTTTTAGCTGAAAAACCCTGTAAATTGGAAAATATCGTAAGTTTAAAAAATAATAAAAAAAGTTTCTGTTTTTGGTGGGATTGACCCTTTACCTTGGTTATTTAATGGAAATAATCCAATATTTGCAAAATATAAACAGATAAAATGCCGGCATTTTATCTGTCAAACCGAAACTTGTATATTCAATAACGAAGAGACGGGTCGCAGTAAATTGATGAAAATTCACTACCCGGTAGAAAACATAATCGCGAATCGAATTATGTTAAGGAAAATCGCGGAAAACCAAAGTAAAACATAGAATTTATGTTTTTTAACTTAAAGGAAAAACATTATAAGTGCGAGCGAGATGTAAGCGGCGCAAGCGAGAAAAAAAGAACTACGCGAAAACACTCTCAGTAAATAAAATTCAGTAGGGACAACTTAAATATAATTAAATTTGCCAGGGTTGAACATTTTTAAAATAAATTATGGCGAATTATAGCAGAATTAAATTTGGAAATTTTCCATGAAAATGAATTATAATCGTGGAAATTATTTATGAAACTAGTAGGAAATATATATTTAAAACTAAAAAGGTTAGTAAAGGTTTTCAGAAAACCTTCAGCATAAAAAGATATTACCATTATGGTAAAAGTGAGTTAATTAAAAATTAAATTAGTGTTAGTTGAAAATATAAAATTGCCAATTTAGTGAATTTATAGAAATAAATTAAATTTAATATTTTTTAGTAAATTATTAGAAATTAGGTTCAGAAAGAAAATTTCGTAAATTTATACAAGTTAATTAACCGAATATTAGTGAATTATTAAACTCGAAATTAAGGGAAATTTTACGTAAAATTAAAATTAGAAATTCAATGAAAATAAATTTATAGAATTTAATTTAAAGAAAATTAGTTAATTATATAAAAAAATCTAGTTAAAAACGGTTATTTTCAAGAAATTCAGTTCAGTAATTAAGTTGTCTAAAGTCAGTTAAATTAATTTGGTAAATTTAAACCAAAATACAAAGGGCTAAAATAACCACACTTTTTTGTGTGTATATTTTCTTATTGAGGTTAATTTTGAAACCGCATTGTGAGCACGTGTCGATTATTAGTTACGGTTATCGACTCGCAGCTCGAAATAAAATTAGTGAGGTCAAATTGTGGGTAATCGTTCTTGCAAAACGATTATTTTTTTGGAGGAAAATTTACATTAAATTTATCCTGATAATTTACGGCGTAAATTATATCGAACCATATTGTAAGTTAGTTACAATTTCGTATTTCTTAATTTAACCAACACCCTAAAATAATTTCAAACTCGCGTGTCAAAACCGCAATTAAGTAGAATTTAGCTATAGAGAAATTTGCTTAGATAATTAGGGATTGGTATTTGGTAGGTTTCACAAATGAAATTTATTAAAGTAAAGTAAATTAAACAAATTGTTTGTTTGTTTTTGAGTACATAATTATAATTGTAAATCAAATAAATTCTTATTTCAATAAAATATTAATTTGAAATCAATTAAACGCAAACCTTACAGACATTGTCTTTTTATTCGTTCAAGAGAAGTTACATTTTATTTTTTCAGGAAATACTTAACAGGCTCACCGAACATCATTCTTAATACAAACAGAAAAAATTAAAATAATTCACAAAGAAATTTGATTGAAATTAAAGTATGTAAAAATCAGAAATTAATATACCAAAATGTACAAGAAATAGTTCATTGACGGTATACCTTGCTATTTGTGGTAGAATTCGAAGCATACATGACTGGGCACTTTTCCGGATTCGACCATTTTTCTGGTACGGTCTCTATAAATATTCCATCATATTTGTGTCCACAAGATTCAACATACAAAGTTGGTTTGATCGTTGTAAGATAAGTATTTAAATGGGCTATGTTAACAGTACCCAGTAATCCATAGGTATTTAAAATGTTTGCATATAATTATCAATAGTAATACGTAGCTACTCTAATTTTGTGTAACTACAGGTGTGTGGAACCGCAAACTTTTTTTTTACATAAAAAAGATTTTTGAATAAAACTAAGCAAAAAAATAATTTGCAATATTGTTTTTTGTTAGAAAATTAATTGAAATGTACCCAACTTGCAAAACTATTATAATTCTTGTACAAAGAAACAATTTCAGAATATGAAATTGATTCTCATTCCAATATCGGTAGTCATTTCAAATTATAATGGTAATCGTAAATGAAATCTGAGGTAAAATCTAGATTTCACAAAATTGATCTAAATGAAAATAAATAGTTTTTTTTTGCCAAAGAAACGTGAAAATTATCTAAACAAAAATAAAATGATTTTAAAGAAAAAACATTAATTTTTCGTACGAAAGAAAAACTACATAAATTTATGTTGCTAAAAAGATAAAAACTCACAGACTACAACATAAATGATAACCATGATTGCAAAAAACCGAAAATATAGTAAAACCGGTTTTTCGGTTTTTTTAGCGTTCAAAACCAAAAACCGGATTTAAAACCGGTTTTCCTAGAATTTCATAAGTAAAAAAACATGTCTTAACAAAAAAAATTTTATTTAAAACAAATTAAAAAAAGGTAAATAAAATATCCATTATAAAGTTATTTTACTATATAAAAAGGAACTTTTTGTTATTATTTGTACTTTTTTAAAACTATATTATGAAGGTGTCAGAACCAGAGTGGCGTATCCCACAATTTTTTTTTCTGGTTTTTTTTTGGGCTTTCATTATAAAAATGTCTCTAGAATCATGTGAAATTTATTTGCACTTTCATTAAGGTTTACCTTTTACCTTAAGGTAAACCTTTATGAAAGTGCAAATAAATATCACATGATTCTAGAGACATTTTTATAATGAAAGCCCAAAAAAGAAAATTGTGGGATACGCCACTTTGGTTCTGACACCCTCATTTAAATTTAGGTATACAAAAAATCAATTTGGTGTTTCATCGAATTGGAATCTTTATCCTTAATAAAAAAATTTGTTATTTTTGCATCAGATTTCTCAGCTTGGTCTTGCACCACATCCACATCAGTTATTGAATCCAAATCAACATTCCTCTTTAATACATTAATTTCATGCAAACTCCTTAAATGTGCGTGGAGAGCACTTGTAGTTCCTCCAGCAACTTTAAAAATCTTCAAACATTCTTTACATTTTGCAAAATCTTTTTTATGCAAAAAATAAAACCACACGGTTTATGTATGTCAATATTATGTAATACTAACTAACTACGAGTTATCTGGCAAGGTACCCCAAATTAGCAGCTTGAATGAAATATGAAATAAATATAGAAAACTATTTCGCGCTATGTAACTATGTATATAGCGCGAAAACTATGTATGTATTGTAAATAAATTTTTACAATACATACATACAAATTCTATAATTTTATATAAATTTATATAAGTTAGGGGTACCTTGCTAGATAACTCGTATTTTACATAATATTGACATACATAAATAGTGATGGCATTTTCAGTTTTTCATATGAAATATATCAGATATGTTTGTTTTATATTACCAAAATAATTGATTTCTTTCAGAATTTTCAGACCTTACCCTCTTCACCTAAGAAATCCCATACAATTTCAGGGTCCTATGTAGTTACATAGAATGCCGACCTCAATAATCGAAGTCGATTTTTTTTACTTCAAAGTCCGTCACAAAACACGCCTAATTGATTCCATAAAAACTTAAAATTCTAAAATATGAAAATTAAATTGAAAAATGCGGCCTTGAAAATTTTTTGTGAAAAAAAAAACAAAACAAAAAATGCAAGAAGAAACAATATAGGTTAAATACGCATTATGGTTCAATATTATAAAATATTTGATATTTTTTTCCTCTTTCTCAACATGTTTTTTATCCCTTACTATCGTTTATTTATTTTTTTAGTTCTATAGCAAAAGCAACAACAATCAACAAAAAAAATATCTATATTTTGAATTTTCTTTTATTTATGTTAGTAGGGATACAAACCAATTTATTTAGACTCCAAAAACTAACAAGAACTCTGCCGGTTGTATCGCTAATGGCGAAATTTAATGAATTGGAATTACTATTAGAATCTATATACAAAGGTTATAGTGATACACATAAACATATAAAACATAAAATATTAATTAGAAATATACACAAAATATATTTCTTTTATTGTACCAATAAAAAATATAAATTTCATTAATTAAATATAAAAATAAAAATAAAATATAATTGCTTTTCTTATTTTTTTTTATTTTGAAATTGTTATAAAGATAATTATTAACAGGACATCAATAAGAAAGTCGAGATCAGAACAATATTTTATTTTGATAATGATTATTTTTAATTTCAAATGACAGTTTTGTATACGTATGCGAATGTTTGTATGTGAGATGTATGCCTCAAAAACCTAGACTAGAACTACTGCCTTTCTATATACTTATATTTCTATTCAAAAAAGGCCCTATCCCATATATTTTTGAAGACAAATTCACGCATGTTTAGACTTTATTAATTAAAGGCCCGATTAGACGCATGCTACTTTAAGGTCGGATTAGACGCATGGTTAAGTTTGTTTCCGAAAATTATGATAATGCAGTGTATTTATACACAACAATTGCATTCAGAATCAAATACACTAATTACATTCAGAATCAAATACACGAAATGCATTCCGGATCAAATATATGAAGACATTCAGAATGAACATTAGAAATAGTGAAATGAACTAGAAAAACACATTAACACAAAACAATTATAATCAAAAATTAATTTTGACAATAGATAAAATAATAATATAATTATTATATTATATATATGTACATATACATTTTTTAATTAATATTAATATAGTATTATTTTTGTGAAATTTTGACTTTTAAAAGTGTCAAATCAACTGCAGTGATTATGTAGCGTCGTGTTAATGTAGCGTTGCGTTGATTCGGAATTTTGTCGCGACGCGTAAGTAGACCTACTTTCTACTTTTGTCGCTTGCCGAGTGTTAAATGATAAATTTTCATTAAGTAGGCATGTGTCTACCTTTCTACTGGCAAACCAGAAGTCGCAGGTAAAAGCTTTGTATGGCGATTTCGTAGCTAACACTATGACGCATCCAAAACAAATTAAAAAAAAAAAATTTACACCCGGCAAAATTTTGTGGCATTTTTCCAAAATCTGATTAATTTTTTTTGGAAAAAATCATAACTTTAACGCAGACCTGGCAACCGGTGAAAATAAAGGTAACATCGAAATAAAGGTAAATTAATTGTCTATCAAACGCGCCTAGTTTGGATATTCTAGGTTAAATACGCTAGAAGTTATAATTGAATAAGTGCTTGTACCTACTTCTCCGAAGGACTTTTTTAAAACACCATGTAGCTCAGTGGGTGTTGAAAATGCACCCCCCTTCCATATGATTTTTTGCTTATAAACCAAGGAACCATCCCTTAACGGATTATCCCAAACCGGGACACCCTGTATATAGTCAGTCCATTATAGAATTTCGACAAGTACCTAAAAAATTGTAATTGTATTAGATTAAAAAAATTACATAACATTTTAAGCAAGAAATTATTACATTCGATAGAGTATAAATTATTTTTTTAATTAAGAAAAAAATATATTTTTATTTTATTAATTTTTGTACTAAAAGATAAGTTCATCGATTATTTGTTATTCGCACTAAAGATATAAACTATAAAAGTTCGTTTTGTTAATATTCTTTTATGCATAAAATTAAAACCTTAAATGCAATCATGCTAAATTGGTATAAGCAGTGAATTATTTTGAACGGGAAGGCAAAGTAATATTTATTTATTTCAAATTATTTTTTGTGCGTTTTTCAACTCAATAAGGTTTTTCCAAGCCCCAATATTTCATAAATTTTTATTTAAACATTTATAGTATTATAAACAAACAATATTTTTTTTTATACAAACATATAATATTTTTATAATAGATTATCGATGTTCTTCGATTTGTACACGTTTTTTTTATATTTCGAAGTTTGTGTAAATCTGATTCATTTAACCATTGGTTGTTGAAACTAGTCCAAATGGATTTGTTTATAATTTCTTTGTAATCTTTGTAAAAAAAATTGTAATATCTGTCAATGGGCTCAGTGGTTGCTTCTTTTGCTAATTGATCAGTTCTTTCATTTCCGCAAATATTAACATATCCCGGAATCCATAAAAAGGAGACCTGATTATTATTTTCGCGAAAAAGTTCTTTTATTATATGTGCTACAGGATGTATGGGAAAGAATTTTATTAAAGTTTGCAATCCACTAAGCGAATCTGAGCTTAGGTCTGGGTTAGGGTGAATAGGGTAGGCATTGATCGGTCGCTGACCCAATGTTGCAACTATTCAATTCCTGGCCAAGTGCTTGTTCTACCTCCTAAGGGTGGCCACCGGGCAACTATGATACTGACAACCGTTAATATCATAGGCTGAAACTGCATAGCGCTGAGGCCCTCCTAGTTGGGGTGGGCTGAGATCTGACAAATCGCTCCCGCATCGAGTAATTGATGAAACAACAAGTCACGAAACCGCAAAATAAGCCTCGGAACGGATTGAAACAACGGCAACGACTTAAGGAACGGAAAATGGACTATGATTTAGGAACTTGGAACGTAAGAACATTGAACAAAGCGGGTGCTCTCAAAGCATTACTCCCAGAGCTGGTAAAATATAAAATCAAAGTAGCAGCCATACAAGAAACCAGATGGAAAGAGGACAGTATTATGGATATGAAAACCCATACTATCCTATCAAGTGGAACAAATAGGGATCCAAGAAACTTCGCAGTGGCGTTCATAATAGATAATACATTAAAATCTAACATACTAGATTTTAAGGCAATTAATGGCAGAATATGTGTTATCCGCTTAAAAACTAAAATACAAAACCTATCTATAATAAATGTGCATGCACCGACGGAGGATAAAGATGATGAATTGAAAGATGAATTTTACCAGAAATTATCAAGAACAATCAATAACATACCGTCAAACGATATAAAAATGATCTTAGGGGACCTGAACACGAAAATAGGCAAAGAAATTGAATTCAGAGGAATTATTGGTGAATACAGTCTCCATGAAACATCTAACAATAATGGACGTAGGGTTATCGATCTAGCAGCCAGTTCAGGAATGGTGATAAGCTCAACTTTCTTTCCTCACAAAAACATACATAAAAGGACATTGACGTCACCAAATGGTGATACACATAATCAAATAGAGCATGTTCTTATTGAAATAATAGGTGCAACTAGCGTTCTAAACGTAAGATCGATGAGAGGCGCTTGCTGCGGATGTATGTCAATATTATGTAATACTAACTAACTACGAGTTATCTGGCAAGGTACCCCAAATTAGCAGCTTGAATGAAATATGAAATAAATATAGAAAACTATTTCGCGCTATGTAACTATGTATATAGCGCGTAAACTATGTATGTATTGTAAATAAATTTTTACAATACATACATACAAATTCTATAATTTTATATAAATTTATATAAGTTAGGGGTACCTTGCTAGATAACTCGTATTTTACATAATATTGACATACATAAATAGTGATGGCATTTTCAGTTTTTCATATGAAATATATCAGATATGTTTGTTTTATATTACCAAAATAATTGATTTCTTTCAGAATTTTCAGACCTTACCCTCTTCACCTAAGAAATCCCATACAATTTCAGGGTCCTATGTAGTTACATAGAATGCCGACCTCAATAATCGAAGTCGATTTTTTTTACTTCAAAGTCCGTCACAAAACACGCCTAATTGATTCCATAAAAACTTAAAATTCTAAAATATGAAAATTAAATTGAAAAATGCGGCCTTGAAAATTTTTTGTGAAAAAAAAAAACAAAACAAAAAATGCAAGAAGAAACAATATAGGTTAAATACGCATTATGGTTCAATATTATAAAATATTTGATATTTTTTTCCTCTTTCTCAACATGTTTTTTATCCCTTACTATCGTTTATTTATTTTTTTAGTTCTATAGCAAAAGCAACAACAATCAACAAAAAAAATATCTATATTTTGAATTTTCTTTTATTTATGTTAGTAGGGATACAAACCAATTTATTTAGACTCCAAAAACTAACAAGAACTCTGCCGGGTGTATCGCTAATGGCGAAATTTAATGAATTGGAATTACTATTAGAATCTATATACAAAGGTTATAGTGATACACATAAACATATAAAACATAAAATATTAATTAGAAATATACACAAAATATATTTCTTTTATTGTACCAATAAAAAATATAAATTTCATTAATTAAATATAAAAATAAAAATAAAATATAATTGCTTTTCTTATTTTTTTTTATTTTGAAATTGTTATAAAGATAATTATTAACAGGACATCAATAAGAAAGTCGAGATCAGAACAATATTTTATTTTGATAATGATTATTTTTAATTTCAAATGACAGTTTTGTATACGTATGCGAATGTTTGTATGTGAGTTGTATGCCTCAAAAACCTAGACTAGAACTACTGCCTTTCTATATACTTATATTTCTATTCAAAAAAGGCCCTATCCCATATATTTTTGAAGACAAATTCACGCATGTTTAGACTTTATTAATTAAAGGCCCGATTAGACGCATGCTACTTTAAGGTCGGATTAGACGCATGGTTAAGTTTGTTTCCGAAAATTATGATAATGCAGTGTATTTATACACAACAATTGCATTCAGAATCAAATACACTAATTACATTCAGAATCAAATACACGAAATGCATTCCGGATCAAATATATGAAGACATTCAGAATGAACATTAGAAATAGTGAAATGAACTAGAAAAACACATTAACACAAAACAATTATAATCAAAAATTAATTTTGACAATAGATAAAATAATAATATAATTATTATATTATATATATGTACATATACATTTTTTAATTAATATTAATATAGTATTATTTTTGTGAAATTTTGACTTTTAAAAGTGTCAAATCAACTGCAGTGATTATGTAGCGTCGTGTTAATGTAGCGTTGCGTTGATTCGGAATTTTGTCGCGACGCGTAAGTAGACCTACTTTCTACTTTTGTCGCTTGCCGAGTGTTAAATGATAAATTTTCATTAAGTAGGCATGTGTCTACCTTTCTACTGGCAAACCAGAAGTCGCAGGTAAAAGCTTTGTATGGCGATTTCGTAGCTAACACTATGACGCATCCAAATCAAATTAAAAAAAAAAAATTTACACCCGGCAAAATTTTGTGGCATTTTTCCAAAATCTGATTAATTTTTTTTGGAAAAAATCATAACTTTAACGCAGACCTGGCAACCGGTGAAAATAAAGGTAACATCGAAATAAAGGTAAATTAATTGTCTATCAAACGCGCCTAGTTTGGATATTCTAGGTTAAATACGCTAGAAGTTATAATTGAATAAGTGCTTGTACCTACTTCTCCGAAGGACTTTTTTAAAACACCATGTAGCTCAGTGGGTGTTGAAAATGCACCCCCCTTCCATATGATTTTTTGCTTATAAACCAAGGAACCATCCCTTAACGGATTATCATCCCAAACCGGGACACCCTGTATATAGTCAGTCCATTATAGAATTTCGACAAGTACCTAAAAAATTGTAATTGTATTAGATTAAAAAAATTACATAACATTTTAAGCAAGAAATTATTACATTCGATAGAGTATAAATTATTTTTTTAATTAAGAAAAAAATATATTTTTATTTTATTAATTTTTGTACTAAAAGATAAGTTCATCGATTATTTGTTATTCGCACTAAAGATATAAACTATAAAAGTTCGTTTTGTTAATATTCTTTTATGCATAAAATTAAAACCTTAAATGCAATCATGCTAAATTGGTATAAGCAGTGAATTATTTTGAACGGGAAGGCAAAGTAATATTTATTTATTTCAAATTATTTTTTGTGCGTTTTTCAACTCAATAAGGTTTTTCCAAGCCCCAATATTTCATAAATTTTTATTTAAACATTTATAGTATTATAAACAAACAATATTTTTTTTTTATACAAACATATAATATTTTTATAATAGATTATCGATGTTCTTCGATTTGTACACGTTTTTTTTATATTTCGAAGTTTGTGTAAATCTGATTCATTTAACCATTGGTTGTTGAAACTAGTCCAAATGGATTTGTTTATAATTTCTTTGTAATCTTTGTAAAAAAAATTGTAATATCTGTCAATGGGCTCAGTGGTTGCTTCTTTTGCTAATTGATCAGTTCTTTCATTTCCGCAAATATTAACATATCCCGGAATCCATAAAAAGGAGACCTGATTATTATTTTCGCGAAAAAGTTCTTTTATTATATGTGCTACAGGATGTATGGGAAAGAATTTTATTAAAGTTTGCAATCCACTAAGCGAATCTGAGCTTAGGTCTGGGTTAGGATGAATAGGGTAGGCATTGATCGGTCGCTGACCCAATGTTGCAACTATTCAATTCCTGGCCAAGTGCTTGTTCTACCTCCTAAGGGTGGCCACCGGGCAACTATGATACTGACAACCGTTAATATCATAGGCTGAAACTGCATAGCGCTGAGGCCCTCCTACTTGGGGTGGGCTGAGATCTGACAAATCGCTCCCGCATCGAGTAATTGATGAAACAACAAGTCACGAAACCGCAAAATAAGCCTCGGAACGGATTGAAACAACGGCAACGACTTAAGGAACGGAAAATGGACTATGATTTAGGAACTTGGAACGTAAGAACATTGAACAAAGCGGGTGCTCTCAAAGCATTACTCCCAGAGCTGGTAAAATATAAAATCAAAGTAGCAGCCATACAAGAAACCAGATGGAAAGAGGACAGTATTATGGATATGAAAACCCATACTATCCTATCAAGTGGAACAAATAGGGATCCAAGAAACTTCGCAGTGGCGTTCATAATAGATAATACATTAAAATCTAACATACTAGATTTTAAGGCAATTAATGGCAGAATATGTGTTATCCGCTTAAAAACTAAAATACAAAACCTATCTATAATAAATGTGCATGCACCGACGGAGGATAAAGATGATGAATTGAAAGATGAATTTTACCAGAAATTATCAAGAACAATCAATAACATACCGTCAAACGATATAAAAATGATCTTAGGGGACCTGAACACGAAAATAGGCAAAGAAATTGAATTCAGAGGAATTATTGGTGAATACAGTCTCCATGAAACATCTAACAATAATGGACGTAGGGTTATCGATCTAGCAGCCAGTTCAGGAATGGTGATAAGCTCAACTTTCTTTCCTCACAAAAACATACATAAAAGGACATTGACGTCACCAAATGGTGATACACATAATCAAATAGAGCATGTTCTTATTGAAATAATAGGTGCAACTAGCGTTCTAAACGTAAGATCGATGAGAGGCGCTTGCTGCGGATCCGACCATTACCTAGTTAAGATACGGTATAGAACAAGAGTATCTGCAAAACGAATATCTAGAATCCCAAGAAACAATAAAATTAATGTGAGCAAGTTACGAGATACGCAAGTTGCAGAGGCATATCAAGAGAAGATAGTCAGTCTACTGGGAGTACCAGAGGAACAACAACAAATAAATATGCAATGGAAAAAGTAAATATGCTGCTGAAAAAGTAATAGGTCATGCTCCACGGATACGTAGAAATGAATGGTTTGATGAGCAATGCAGGATGGCAATTGAAGAAAGGAATAAGAGCCATAGGGAGTACGTTGCAAGACCGACACGAGCTAAAAGGGAAGAATTTAGTGTAAAAAGAAGAATAGCTGACAAACTTACCAGAAAAAAGAAAAGAGAAGATCTCAACAACAGAATAAAAAATATAGAGCTAGATATCCAAAATAATAATATTAGAAAAGCGTACCAGAATGTAAAGATGGTTAGTAGCGGTTTTAAGCCCAGAACCAATTCATGCAGAAACGATCATGGGGACATAGTAGCTGACACAGCGGAAGTTCTGGACAACTGGAAAAGTTTCTTTGAAAAGTTGCTAAATCTAAATGCAAATACTGTGAATGAAAATTTTGAAATTGCAGATGATGGTATAATAATACCTCCTCCAACATTGCAAGAGGTCCAAGACAGTGTAAACAAGCTAAAAAATAACAAATCCCCCGGAATCGATGGAATTTCTAGCGAACTTTTAAAACATGGTGGAGATGCAGTCATACAACAACTATATATACTGATTAGCAACGTATGGGAAACTGAAGAGATGCCAGATGAGTGGAAAAGGTCAATAATATGTCCAATCTATAAAAAGGGAGATAAATTGCGCTGCAACAATTATAGAGGAATCTCTCTGCTATGCGCCGCTTACAAAGTGTTCACGAACATCCTGCGTGACAAAATGGAACTAATTAAAGACGGTGTAATTGGGGAATACCAAGCTGGTTTTAGAAGAGGAAGATCAACGTCAGATCTTGTCGCAAAACAAATTTTGGAAAAAAGCTGGGAAAATAATATTGACATATACCAGATCTTTGTTGATTTTAAACAGGCATATGATTCAATACAAAGAAATAAGTTGTACCAAATCCTACAAGATCTAGAAATACCAAGTAAACTAATCAGATTAATAATCGCCTCAATGAAAGACACAAGCGCACAAGTCATGATTCAAAACGATCTTACGGACACATTTGTTGTTAACCAGGGCTTGAAACAAGGAGATGGATTGGCACCTATGCTATTTAACTTGGCCCTGGAGTCGGATATTCGGAAGATGTCAATAGTAAGAAATGCCACACTAAATATAAAATCAACACAAATAGCAGGATATGCGGACGATTTAAATATTATGGGCCGGTCACTTTTAGCTGTGAAAGAATGCTATCTGGAGCTAAATAACTCAATTAAAGACATTGGACTAATAATTAATGAAGAAATGACAAAAGCTATGGTACAAACGAGACGGAGCAGAACACGAATAGGCTGTAATATGTCAGTGGGTGAACATAATATAGAAGTAGTAAACAAGTTTAGGATCCACTATTACTAACAAAAACGAAGAATTAGAAGAGATAAACACGCGCATTATACAGGCAAATAAGACATTCTACTCACTAAAAAATATTCTAAGATCGCGGAATGTCCACAGAAAAACAAAAATAAGGTTATACAAAACCATGATACGCCCAGTTGTATGTTATGGTAGCGAAAACTGGACATTCACACAAATATCAGAAGAACGAATAAATATATTCGAAAGAAAGATTCTTAGAAGTATCCTAGGCCCAATTCTCTCGAGAGTTTTGAATTGGTCGGACGTGTTTTTTTTTTTTCTGTTCGGTGCATTGTCTAATTTTTTAACTTTTTAATTCCACTAATTATTTATATTAAAGTTAATTAGTTTAAATCAGTTTAAATATCTTTTTTTTTTCCAATCAAAATCCTAATATAAAAGTGTAACTTACTAATAATTTATTTACAAAATTAAAGGGCAAATAATCATTTAATAAAAAAAAAAAAAAAAATAAAAAAAAAAAAGTACGGGAATACAAAATTATAATTTCCATTTTTAGTTGTTATTATTGGTATATATATATAAATATATATATATATATACATATAGTGGTTTGGTTATACCGTATAACAAAATTATTAGTTTTTTTTTGTATATCATTGTTGCTCACACAATTAAAATCAAAATTTCTCGGCCGTAATTGTGTGCATTTAATTTTACATTTAATATTATATTTTCAAATAAATTTGAATCTCTCGAGCGAATAATAATTATAATTTAATTGTTATTGTTTTTTTTTGTGCGTTATCATATCTTATATTTCAATTGTGAGTGTGTGTGTTTCCAGCTGGTTTTTATATATTTAAGTTAAGTACAACTTTTGTTTTCATATTTACTTATTATTATTTTTTATCATTTGGGTCAGGCCAATTTCTCGATTTTTTTTCCGTCTTTTTCTCCGGATTAGACAATTGACCTAATTAAATTTAATTTAATTTAATTTAATTTAATTTTCTAGTATTAATTTCATTTTTATTCGTATTTCTCTTCTTTTATAAGTATGAATGCGAAATGCTGTTGTTGTGGGCTAATAATTAATAGCTCAACTAGATTGCGTTCGGATTTTTTGAAAAGTTTTTCCATTATTTGTGAAGTTTGTAAAGATGGCAACATCTTTTCTTTACTCAAACGCAATAATGAATTGATGGAGAGTCTTACTCCCACAATTGAAGTAATAAAAAATAATGTAGATTCTTTTGGTGAGCGTATTTTTAATATAGAAAATAAAGTTATTTTGTTGTCTAACAACGTAATTGATATTTCTTCCACTGTGGAACAAATTGACAAGAACGTTGAAGCCAATACTCGTTCAATCATCAGTAATAGTACTGACTATAAGAATAATTTTTCTAAAGCGTTCGATTTGCTTAACAATATTAATGACTCTACCTTAATGGATGATGTCAATGTTAAAATTAACCAAATTAAAGTAGAGCTTTTGAAAACAACGTACGAAATTAAGTCGATAAACGCACTTTCTGCAGCGAATAACGCATGCATATCTAATTTAGATGATAAATTTTGTAAGACCTCCGGTGATATTTCACAATTAGTTATAAAGCTTACGAGTGACATTAATAGCCTGAACTTAATTTGCGAAAGTAACTTTAATGATTTAATTAACTGCTGTTCGGTTTACGGTAGTGATCGCACGGATACTCAACCTATCCCTGAACCAGTTGGCGAGATAGCTAGTAATGATGTCCCAGCGTCTGAGACACCGTTAACTAGTAATTCGGGTACAAACAACACGTCACTACTGGTAGAGCTATCTGAAATCGCCGAAAACGTCACACATAATAAATCTGTTACCGAGCTCCCAGTAATCAGAGCTGTACCGAGGCAAAAATCAATATTTGTGTCTCGTCTTAATATCACAACATCTAATAGAGATGTTCTTAACTTTATAAAATCCAAGCTAGTTGCTGCAAATATAACTGACGACCTTGACTTAATAAATATTAAAAATATTTCTAATTCAAGTCGTATAGTAGCTTCTTTTAAAATATCGGTGCCTGAAGCTATGTTTCAATTATTGTTATCACCAAGTATCTGGCCGATTAACACCTTCGTGCAGGAATTTATTGATAAGCCTAAATCCACCGTGGGCATTAATTTAAATGCGGCTCCAAAAAACTAAAATGCTTGTCCCTCTACTATCAAAACGTAAGGGGACTCCGTACAAAAACGCGTGAAGTTTTTCTGAAATCGCACGCACTTCCGTATGATGTGTTTGCGTTAACCGAGACTAATTTAAACGCTAGCTTTAATAATAATGAAATTTTTAACTCTGATTTTAATGTTTTTCGAAAAGATTGTCTTATTGACGGTTCAGACTCTTCTGGTCGCGGTGTCCTTTTGGCAGTGCGTCTTAATTTTGATAGCTCGGTCTTTGAAATTCCTAATACTGAGGGTATCGAATTAATTTGCGTCAAAATTAATTTAGCCAAAAGATATTTTTTTATTTTATGCTGTTACATTAGGCCATGCAGTCCGATAGAGACATACCAGCTCCTAGTCGACGCAGTTGATTTCTTGTCTAATGCCATGGCTCCGGCTGATGATTTATTGGTTTTGGGTGATTTTAACCTACCTGATCTGGTGTGGACACAGTTAGATGATGATTTACATTTTGTTGCTGCAAACGCAACAACTCAAAAGGAGGTATTATTTACCGATAATCTCTCTGACAATGGTCTCTGGCAGGTCAGTGATGTTAAAAACAATCTCAACAGACAACTCGACCTTGTTTTTACAACTAATAGTGAAAATTGTGTAGTAGTGGAAAGCAGCCTCACTCTCTCCACTATTGATCTCTACCATCCTCCTTTAGCATTAAACTTTTCTTATGAGAATGGTATCATTAACGTAGATTCAGAAACAACTTATTCTTTTAATTTTCGTAAAGCAGATTTTGATTTACTAAATAATTTACTCAGTAATATTAACTTTGATGAAATTTTAGCCAATTCTAATAATAATATTGATATTTTAACTGCCAACTTTTATACGACTCTTTTCGAATGCTTCGTTTTGTCTGTTCCAGTCTCACCGGGGCACAGTGGGTCACCATCTCCACCATGGTATAACAAGGAACTACGTACACTGCGTAATCGCAGAAATAAGTTATGGCAAAAATTTTTAAAGTCGGAAACGAACGCCGATTATAACGAGTATATTTGTACATATGTAGAATTTTCTGATTTATCACAATTACTTTACGATGAATATTTAAATAAAATGCAAACTGAGATTCTATCAAATCCTAAAAAATTCTGGCAGTTTGTCAATACAAAAAAGAAATCAGATGGTTATCCATGTACTTTGAAGTACTTAGACAACTCCTCTAATGAATCTAAAGTAATAACTAATATGTTTGCCAATTTCTTTAGTCGGGCTTTTAACGATAGTAACTTTCATCCTGATGAACACTATTTTTCATATTTAAATAATGGCCAACAAACTAGTATCGGTCATGTACACATAAATTTAAATGACGTAGTTAGCAAGATCCATAATCTTAAAGATGATTACTCTTCCGGCCCCGACGGTCTGCCACCAATAGTTTTAAAAAAATGCTGTGACACCTTAGCGCGCCCGTTAACATCTATTTTTCAATTATCACTTTCTGAAGGTATTTTTCCCACCCTGTGGAAGAAATCCTTTATTATTCCAATTCATAAAAAGGGTTGTAAAGCTGATATATTGAATTACAGGCCCATTGCGAAGCTTTCCAGCATCCCAAAACTCTTTGAAAGTATTGTGTACGATTCTTTATACTTTCATTGCAAACCGTTGTTCTCACCTAAACAGCACGGGTTTCTTAAAGGAAGATCTACAACTACCAATTTAACTGATTTTGTTTCTAAAACTTTAATTAATATTGAAAAGGGAAAAGAAGTAGATGTAATCTGCACCGATTTCTCCAAAGCTTTTGATAAAATATCACATAAACTAATATCGTTCAAGCTTAAGGCACTCGGTTTTCATCCAAGGTTTATTCTTTGGCTGGAATCATATCTAAATGATCGTCAATATCGTGTCTTATTTAGATCCACTACTTCCGATCCTTTTACTGCAAAATCCGGTGTACCGCAGGGCAGCCATCTAGGCCCTTTGATTTTTGTGCTGTCTATTAACGACGTGGAATTTGTAATAGTTGATTCGGATGTCTCGATATATGCCGATGACATGAAATTATTTAAGGTAATTTCATCAACTCTCGATTATAATAAACTTCAAAGTGACGTAAAAAAATTTGCTACTTGGTGTGCGAAAAACCACTTAGAACTTAACGTTAGTAAATGTCAGTCTATCACATACTCGCGAAAACGTTCTCGGTCTCCACCTCGAGATTACTTCATTAATAATGAAGTCGTTTGTCGTGTAACGTCCATTCGGGATTTAGGTGTCGTCTGCGACAATGAGCTTAATTTCAGATCCCATTACGACAGAATTGTATACAGGGCTAACTCAACGCTAGGTTTTGTAAAGCGGTGGTCTAAGGAATTCTCGGACCCATATGTTACAAAATCACTTTACACGACCTTAGTTAGACCTCTGCTTGAATATGCGAGTCAGGTATGGTCACCGTACCACGCGGTCCATATTAACCGAATTGAAACAGTTCAACGCAGATTTGTTCGGTTTGCTTTACGGGGTCTACCATGGGTAGACAACTTCAACTTACCCCCATATCAGGATCGTCTGAAGCTCATTGACATGCAATCCCTCGAAAAACGTCGTGAGGTAGCTGACATTTTGTTTGTGCAACAGGTCCTTTCGGGAATAATCGAGTGCCCTGCATTTTTAGATAAGATCTTTATAAACATAAATGCGCACTCTCTAAGATCTATCCCGCTTTTCCGTGTCAATAACCATCGTACAGACTACGGAAATAACGAACCGTACACAAGAATGCTACGTAAAGTTAATGTCGTTGCAAACCACTTCGATTTTAACTGTAGCAAAGTCACTTTGAAAAAACTACTGTACAATAATATATAAATGCCAGCCTTTATGTGTGTTGTTTTGCTCGTTGCTATTTAGCTTCGTATTTCTAATTGTATGTATGCTGTGTATGGATGTATGCCTTAATTTTATTTTTATTTGTTTTTCGTGACGATTGCCTTTTGCATGATAACTTTTAATTTGATTTAATTTTTTTTTTTTAATCTTTTTAAAGAATTTTAATATTTTTCATTCATTTTTCAATATTTCAATAATTTTTGATGACGGGTGACCTTGAATTCGCAGGCGATATCAGCGGGAAGTATGTAGCGTTCTTTTCAGAATAGCGAAGCCTGATGCTAGGTGGTAACCTGTTAATTCAAGTCGTGACTTGTAATATTATTTTATTTTTATATTTTTCATATTTTTTTTTTTTTTTTTTTTAATTAGACTAGCTCGAATTGGTGGGTGACATCGGAAGGAGGTAGTAGCGTTCTTTTTAGAATAGCGAAGCCTGATGCTGGTGGTAACTTGCTAACTCGAGTGTTTTTTTTTTTATATCTTATTTTTTAGTAGTTATATTTTTAACTATTTATTTTTACTGCTTGTATTAAGCAGATCGTGTTTAATCTATACTAACATTTATTTGTTTTGGTGATGGTAACAGCTAAGCACCAGAGCTTAATCCATTGCGGACAGTAAATTTTTTCTCAGCATGTGGAGAAAGTGCAAGAATACAAGCATATTGATAAAGATATTCTGTTTTCAACGTTCTTAGTATATGTACCTACTAACAATATCTCTCTATATGCTTGTTTTCGCTGATCCAAACAAATAATACAATTCTTTCATAAGTCCCCATCATCCTGAAAGGGTTAATGAGGCTTACGTTGTGAATTAAGTTGGATTAGATACTCTATTATTATTATACTTATATATTTTTTATTTTCCAAGTTGGTATTTTATGAAATCTTTGTGTTTCAAATTTGTCATGTATATTAGTATTTCTTTATCATATAATAAATTTTTAAATCTAATGTGAAAGGGTTGATAACTTCTTGATTTATTTTTTAATTTGTGATTTATTTATTTATTTATTTCTCAAAAAGAGCAATTTGCTCATACAGAGTATAATATATAAAAAATTTAATCAAAGATGTTATGATAGTGCAAAGTTAAAATAAAGCATTAAGATTACAAAAAAATAAGTTAAAAATTTATTTATTTTAGATTGGCAAAAATATTAAGTAATTAAATAATAGTAAAATTAATATAAGATAAAAATTAGATTTATTTGTTTAAGAAATATTTTTTAATTTTGAATTTGAAAGCATTTAGATTTAAATTTTTGAATTCAATTGGCAAATTCTTATAATTTTTTATTGCATTATATAGAAATGATAATCTATGACCACTAACTCGAATATTATTCGCTGTCCTTGTATTATACGAATGTATTTGATTGTTTAAGATTAAATTTGTGTTTGTAATAATCTTCTCCAGCACCATTTTTTGAATTTGTGTTACCTGAACTTTGCAAATGTGATCCCCAATATGAAGTATTTTATATTTTTTATGAAGTTGAATAGTTGGAAATCTAACATGTAGCCCATATAAGTTTTTTATAGCTTTGCTTTGAACTCTTTGTAAATTAGATATATTTTTCTTCGACGTCATTCCCCATACAATACTTCCATATGTAAGTACACTATGAAACATACTATAGAATATAGATTTTTTTAATTTAAATGGTACTCTTTTATTTAATTTCCAAAACACACCAGCAATTTTACGACATTTTTTTATTGTTTCCCCGACATGATGGTCCCAACTTAGATTTGCATCTATATACACTCCTAAATATTTATAAATATTAACTTTTTCTATCGCTACATTATCATATATAATATTGATGTTCTTGTCTTTATTGTTTCTAAATAGCATGTATTTTGTTTTATTTATATTTATTGTTAATTTATGTAGACTTATCCAGTTGTAAATTTTTTTCATATCTATATTTATTTTATACTCCAAATTATTAATTGTATCTTCCGAGTAGACAATAACGATATCATCAGCGTACATAAAAATTTCTCCACTTAGATTTAATCGATCAAAACTGCTCATATAACATGAAAACAAAGATGGTCCCAGTGAGCTACCTTGTATGACCCCAAAGTCAACATTTTTTATGGTACTTTTTAGTCCTTCACATTCAGTGTATTGTTTTCTGTTAGAGAAATAATTTTTGAACCAATGGTAGGATTTTCCCACTATTCCACACTCAAATAGGATTCGCATCAGAGTTTTTCTATCAACACAATCAAATGCTTTAGACAAATCGAAAAAAACTGCCGCTACCTTTTTATAGCGATTATTTTCATCTTGAATGTAGGATATAACATCAAATAAAGCTGCGTTTGTGTTGGAACATTTAAGAAACCCATACTGTCTCTTACTCATTAATTTATTTTCCTGTAGATATTCAGATAACTGATTATTTACATAAGTTTCAATTATATTGCTGAAAATTGTCGAAATAGAAATTGGTCTGAAATTATTTATATCATCAATATCTCCACTTTTATATATAGGAACAATTTTATTAGTTTTCATCGATTCTGGTACCACTCCTTCTTGTAAAGATGCGTTAATTATTGTAGTTATGTCTTTTGACAGCTCTTTCTTGCATTCCTTTACAATGGAAGTTTTTATTTCATCCGATCCAGAAGCATTGGTTTTAGACAATTTATTAATAATTTTCTCCGTACCTTCTACTGTAATATTATTAAATACAAATTTGTTTGTTGTGCGAGAACAAGGTTGATAAATTTTATAATCTTTAATTTTTTTTGCTAAAATTGACCCGACTTCACTGTACATTGTGTTAAATTTATTTAGTTTATGAATTTTTTGTGCTTGATGAATTTCATTATTAAAGAATTTATTATCTTTTACTGTTGTAACACTAGTACTATCTGAAATAATATTTAAAATATTCATCCAAGTTTTACGTGGACAATTAAAGCTTTTTTCAAAATTAGTATTATCATAATTTTCTCGTTTTTTTCTCTTTATTGTTGTAAGTTTGTTTAACCAATATTTATATTTTTCTTTAAAATGAGACGAATTAATATTTTGAATGTGTTTCTTGTGCCAATAATTTTTTCTCTTAATGAGTTCAATGCATTCTTTATCAATCCAAGGTTGCATATATTTAATTTTATTAATTTTATTAATTTCAGTTGTAGACTCTTTTAAAATCTCTTTAAGTTTATTAATCAGATGATCATATTTTAAATTTATATTTTTTGTGGTATCGTTGGAAATTAGTATATTATTTTTATTTTTAACTTTCTCTAAGTTTACTTTCTTATAATTTAGATTAACAATAATATTATTTGTAGATGTTTCATATTTACCAAGTTCAATAATAAGTAAATTGTGATCAGTTATACTATAATTAAAATGTGTAATATTTACATCCTGAGAAGTATCATTAATGATAACATGGTCTAAACAGGTTCCTGATGATGGCCTGGTTATAGATTCATCACAAATAACAAATCCATTAGATTCAATAATTGTTTTATAAGATTCAACATTATTATTATTTGTATTTCTTATATTAAAATTGAAATCTCCTATAATGAGTGCATTTTTATTTCGTATTTCATTTAAGTGTACATCCATCAGTGTTAAAAAATTATTAATTTTGTTTTTATGTGTTTCTGGAGGTCTATAAAAAGCGTTAATACTAAGTATATTTTTATTAAAAAATAAATCAATTGCGATTATACTAGTGTAGTTATCGCAATAAATTTTTTCGGTTTTAAATTTTAGTGATTTGTGAATAAAAACTCCAGCACCACCTCCTTTCCTTTTAGTTCGACAGGAAAATCCTTTTCATAATTTTTAATATTTACCAAATTTATTTCATCTTCTAAAATCCAGGTTTCACTAAAAAATATTACATGAATTAAACAGTTTAAATTATCTAATAAAAATGCAATATCATCCATTTTGTGTTTCATGCTTCTGACATTTAAATATAAAGCTTTCAGTGAATTTTGTTTATTAAATTTAATTTTACTTATATTATCTACTTTTTGTATATGGGTTTGTAATGGTAACTTATATGTATGATTTGACATTTAAATATTTAAATGTTTTTCATGCAAAACTCGAATGATTTTGCTAGTTTCTGTTTGTCTAATAAATAATTTTCCATTTTTTACACATACAAAAGCTATTTTACCTTCTTTTTTCATATCACGACATTTTTTATGCAAAAAAGAAAAATATTTTGTTAATTTTTCATTTATAAAGATATTTCCTGGTATTTTATCTCCGAATACCTCTTCAAATGTAATTGTTTTTTTTTTCCGCCATAATTTTTTGTTTATCTTCTTCGTTTTTAAATTCAACAATTATTTTAGGTGGATCACCAGAATTTTTTGCATTTTCAACTTTTGTGACATTACATTTAATATCATTTACCAATATGTTTACACCAATCTTTTCTGCAATTTTCACAATACTTTCCGCGGCATTAGTAGAATTTACTCCTTCAACACCAGAAAATTCAAGATGACAATTAAAACGAGATTGTCTAATACTTTCAATTTCTATTCGATTATTATCTAATTTCTCGTATAATATTTCATTTTCATTTTTTAAAGCTATGTTTTCTTCAATTATAGAATCAACAAGTTCTTTGTATTCTCTAACTTCATTTTGAAGTTGAGCGATTTTTTGTTCTTGTGAAGATTGTTTGACTAAGATTTCATCTAATTTAGATGATATGGATGTTTCAAAGTCTTTGCTATGTAATAAACGATCTGCTTTATTACAATTAGATGGTAACGATTTATTACTCGAACATGGAGTGTTTTGGTTTACTGAGATTATTGTTCCAGAACGTCTTTTTTGACGTTTGGTTTTACAATTATCACAAAACCAAATTTTTTCATTATTTACCTGGATTTCATCAAAATCTTCAACACTCAGAGATATGCAATGTAGGTGGTAGTTCTTTTTACATTCTCCATCACACTGTATGACTTTATTTTTTCTCAAATTTAATCCTTTATTGCACTTTACACATAAGTTATCTTTAAGGTTCGCCATTTTGAAAGCTTTTTTTTTTTATACATGTATACTTTGATTTTTTATAATTTCTGATAGGGGATGAGTTCCGTTATTATAAATTTTTATGCCATAGAGCATTGTTTGTTTTTTTCGTCTTATGTCTAGTGGTATTTGTGCTGTCTAGTGGTATGGGAAAGCATCTGTGGCGATCCCATGTTTAATACTGGGTCAACGGGTTTTAAAAGGTTTCATGATGCTAAGTTGTAAACAAAGCTTTAATATTCCAGAAATGGTAAAATTAGAATATTTAATAATCTAAGTAACATTTTACGGTTGGATCCATATGAACTCTACTATACTTAATAATTTTAAAATATTTTTTTTTGTTGCTTTGACTTTTGTATTTTTAATATGAATATTCGGTATCCGGCTAGTTTATCGCAATAACAAATTCATCCCAAAGTTAATCGCACCATTAATGGTTTTTTGTAGATGATTTTTCAATGTTATTAAGTTTTTACCTGACAAAAATAAGGCTAAATCATCTGTGGAAATAATATATTTTACTGGCAACTGTATTTCTTTTATCAAACTATTAATAATAATTATGCAAAGTATGTTCTTGGCGCCTGTAAAATTAACTCGGTAGTTCAGTGAGTCCATGTCTAAATCCGTAATTACTTTTCATAAGTTAAGGGTTCTATATCATACAGTAATTTTCAACCAATTTAAATGATATTGCATACACAGTTTCATTTAGTAATCTATAGTTGCTACAAAACACTGTTGGATACAAATCGCTGTTGAACATAACTACGAGTTATCTGCTAAGCTACCCTTAATTAGCAGCTTTTTTTATTTGTTTGGTTCTTGTGTGTTGTGAACATATAAAAATAAAAATGGATAAAAGTGAAATTTTATTTACGGCTACTAATTATTCAAATATATTAAATTAATTTTTTCTAACATTTAAAAATAAGCAAGATAAAAATAATTTAAAAGTGATACAATATATAGTTCAAATATAGTTTTAAAAAGAGGGTTCGATAATAATTCTTTGGTTTAATTTTTTCAATTAATAAAAGTGTTTTTTCATGAGAAAAATAAAACTATCTTTGACAGAATAAAAAAAAAAATATTTGACATAATCAATACGACACTAGTTATCTCTTATTAAAAATATTTCTGTTTCAGCCGCAATTTTTTGTATTTTTTTTTATATTTTCAATGCAATGTCATAGCCATAACGGAATAAACAACTACATTTAAACTAAATTTATGAATTAATCAATAATAAAACAAAACACAAAATTTTTCAAAACTAAAATGTGATGTCGTATTATATCCGAAACTTGGCTTAATGAGTTTTACAATAATAAAGAAATTCTTAATAGCGATTGGACAATATAGAAATAATTTTGAATATAAATGTATTAACATAAAGATTAATAAAACCAGTGGCGAAGCTAATGGTTTTATATCGGGTGTTCAGTTCAATAAATACAAAAAAGTGGCAACAGTGGGGAGTAGATAACTCCTTAGGTTCAACACTGATTTATGTCCAATAGTGTTTTTTATTCAACAACAGTTTTTATTTATCTTTGTAACTTGTTATTTTTTCTTTTTTGAATTTTTAACAGGGAACCACTTAATCTGCTGGCCCTAAATTATATAAGCACAAACTAGATTACAAAACAAATGTTTGTAAAAAAAATTGAAAAAAGATAATAATTACTATATGCTCTAGGTCTAGGGTCTAGCTGCAGCATATGAAACATTAATCGTAAATTTTATCATGAAACTACTGACCTCTACCTAGCTAGGCTGGTACATCATAATCTTTCATCGAAATCTATGATATAATTTATTTTGTAATTTTTTATAAAAAAAAAAAAAAACATTGCTCTCGAAATAAACGAGAAATTCTAAAATGAACCTACTAAAAGAACCGTTATCATCTTGTGCGGACATTAGGATGAAGTTGAAATGCACCTGTGATCCAAATTTTATTAAAATCTGTATTTATAAACTCGCAACCGCAACAACGAAACAAAAATTTCTCAACTTTTTTTATAGTATTTTTAAACGTTTATTTAAAATTACGAACATGCAACAAAAATATATTGCAACCCCAACAAAAAAAATTTCCCTATCTATAATATTTATAAATTTGCAACCGCAACAACAAACCAACATTAATTTGTCAATTTTTTCTTATATTTCTTATATTATTTTTCCAGCGTTCATTTAAAATTATCAACATGCAACAAGAATATAGGCAATACCAACAAAAAAAATTTTTATTCTTATAAAATTAAATTCGCAACAGTAACAATAACAACGACCCCACATTTCGAAATTATTCTTATAATATTTTACAAACGTTCATTTAAAATTATGAACGCAACAGTAATTCCAAAAAAAAAAAAAAAATTTCTTATACATTTATAAATTCCCTACAGTAACAACGAACCAACAACAAGTTTTCATATAATATTTTTCTAACATTCAGTTAAAATTATCAACCAAGCTTTTGTTAGATAATTTCGTATTCTCAGAGAATATTTTTGGAAAATTGAGAGATTTTTATAAGTTCTATTTTCTATAGTGTTCAGTTTAAAATATGAACCAACGAATAAATTATTTATAATAAGTATAAGCACAGACAATAAATATAACAGACCGCCAAACTGATATAAAAAATGACTATTTCTTCTTTTGCATTTTAAATAAATTTATATTTCTAATGGCTCCACCTTTCAATGTATTTGTTTTGTTTGCACTAGCTGAAGTACAAGAAAGTAAAAAATGAGAAACAAATTTTTCTCATTATAAGATTTTTCTTTATTTTTTCAATTTTATTTTTCGTTTTCTTTATGCTTTATGGTGTTCTTTTTGTTGTTTTGCTTGGGCATATCATATATAAATAAGAAAATTTTAAATTCATAGTGAATTTTCAAAAAAATTAACATTTGAAATAATTAACAACATAAAACTTATAAAAATAAAATTTAAACAATAAAAAAATTAAGATTTTTTGACAATTTAAATATTTATTTAGTAAAAACATAATTATTGCTTATCCAACTAGCTATCTAACAAAAAAAATATTTTCATAAAATGAGGGTCTCAGAACCACAGTGGACCAACCCACATCAACAACTTTTCGAAATAAATGCAAATTAAAAAATACGAATTTTTATATTATAAAGCTTTGGAATTCGAACAAAAGCTCATTATACGAGTACTTACTTTTTTTCATACTTTTATGAGCTGTATATTTTTTTGCCCCAGCTGCTATTAAAAGCACTTTTTTCTGGGTTGGTTCACTTTGGTTTTTACATGAACGAATTTCCGAGCCAAAACAATTTTATATAAAAAAAATTATAAAATAAGTGTTTCTGGGACTGGAAACTATTTTTATTAAATTCTAGAGATTATTTACAACAGATGTACGGAAAAAAAAACAAAAAACCAATTTTTGTGGGTTGGTCCACTATGGTTCTGAGGCCCTCATTTGTGCTTTGCTTATGATGCTTTACTGCTTAGAAAGAAAAAGAATAACATAAAACAAAAAAACTCTCTCATAAAATAATTTCAATTTCTCTCGTATCACTCTTGCGGTTGTCGTGTAAATATATGATATTTGAATGTATTAGAATGGAGCTATTAGAAATTTGCATTTTATATGGAGGAAAAAATCGACCTTTTATTTGTTCAGGTTTGTTCCTCTGTTATATTATTGCTCTGTGGTATAAGTCGGATAGCCTACTAAAAATTCTTTATATATTCACACTTCACACATCATAAATAGTTTTGAATATGCATATAGGTAGAGAAATATTCTCTTCCATTCTTTTATATCCTATCCTACTTATTATAAATAATTTATTCGTTGGTTCATATTTTAAACTGAACACTATAGAATAGACTTATAAAAATCTCTCAATTTTTCAACAATATTCTCTGAGAGTACGAAATTATCTAACAAAAGCTTGGTTCATATTTTTAAATGAACGGTAGAAAAATATTATAAAAATCGTATTTTTATACTATTATATGTAATGCATAGGTATAAGAAAAATTGTTGTTGCTGCGTTGTTAATGTTGTGAATTTATATAGAGGCAGATATTTTTTTTTGGTGTTGGGATGTATTACTGTCGCATGTTCATAATTTTAACTGAACGTTAGAAAAATATTATATGAAAAATTGTTGTTATAGTAGAATTAAAAATTATATAAAAATTAAAAATTGCATAAAAATTAAAAATTTTGTATATGGTTTTTTTTTTAATTTGGAATATTTTTTTAAGTTCCTTTAAATAGGTTTAGGTATTCAGTGAACACATTGAAAAGTACCACACTTCGCGCTGGGGTAAAACTAAGATTTATATATCCCTTAAATTCGAACGAAAGAATATATAATGAATTCTTTGACTCATCACTAAAAATAATATATTTCATTTCGGAAATGAATAAATTTTTATCTTTGGTGATATTTACCTATTTTAAAGTAACGATATTATGCAAACTAATGGCTTTCCAAACAGCAATGGCAGATGTCTAGATCTAGTTTTTCTACAATGAATCTGTTTTCTTATTCTAAACAATACACTGCTTTCATTGTTGAACTTCCACATCTCAGATTACTTTTAATAAATTTTAAACTATAAGTTGTATTTCATTTCAAAAACGCTGAATATATACAAATGCTCTGACTGCCATTAACTGGACTGATATACTCTCATTTAACGGCCTTGACTACAATTCAAATAACAACTGAAAATTAAAAACGACCTTAATCCTGATGCTGAATTAATTCTAAATACACAGTATATTATGACAAATTAGTAAACTTAGTCAAACCATTATTGCTGATCCAAAAAAATTTTATATTTAACAACTTAAAAAGGAAGTATAATGGTTTATCCTTCCATTATATTTAATGATAATACAACTTCATCCGACCCAATTGAAATTTATAATATTTGTAACCCCCAATTTAAATGGTTTTCCAATTTTCTATTTGGTGGTACAATATTTGTAAGGAAGGATTGGTTTTAAAAGTTTGGCGATTTATTTTTACTTAAAATTGACCGCTAAGTTGTGACCCCACAAATGTAAAAGAAAATGTACCTGTTGCTGTTCCTTGTCGAAGATAGAATTTGTGCATATTTTTTTTATATGAACCTAAAAATAAAATGTTAAAATTAAATAAAAATGCGCGTACCTTGTGATTCCCTGAAATTCTTTTAATATAAATGGCTATTGTCCAGCCATGATTGCTATATCAATATATTTATTAATTTATATATAATTCTTATTATATATATTTTAATTATATTTATGGCCAATGGCCGGCGTAAGAAAAAAAAATGTAAATAATAATGAAAAAAAAAAAAAATATGGAATTGGTATTGCCAAACTAATAAAATAAAATTCAATTGCGAAAGAAAATTGGCAAGGAAAATCAATTGCGCGAAATCGATAAAGTATCGATTCTTGAAAAAATTAGGTTAGTCAGGATTTAATTAGGGAAATCCGAGGTGGAGCAGAAAGGAAAAAATTAAGGCACGGCAAGGAAGAAATCTTGGAATGAGATGGGGAAATTGAAAAAAAACTTGTTCACCTTTAATTGACCCATCGGTCAGGAAGGTGAGCAATGTTTTTTTTGAAAAAAATAGGATGATGATAGGATGATTTTTTTTTGTTGAGTAATAACTATCAACGAGTTTAGTTGTGTTAAGAGGAGATTTTTTTTTGGGTTTTTTTTAAAATTAAAGATAGTACATATATATTATGTATAATAGTTCCTAGAAATAATAGTAGTAGTTAAAGGAGTATAATAATTATTTTTTTGTATATAAAGTTATTAAAACTTAAAATTAACTTATTAAATATTAATTATTAAAAAAATAAATAAATGATCATTAATAATAATAATAAAAAAAAAATAACATTAAATAGTGAACTAGCTAAAATAATGATCTACAAAAGTATAAATGGAAAAGATAATTATTATACATAGAAAATCTTATACCTAGTGAATTATAGACTTAATATTAAAAAGTTCTATAAACAGAAAAAAAAATCGAACATTAACAAAATTATTTAAATAAATTAAAGAAAAAAAAACCATTGGTAAATCAGAACTTGGTTGGTAGTTGCTTAGTTTTTGAGTGTTATAAATTTGGGAAAAAAAAAATCAAATTCAAATTTAAAAATAATTAATATATAGATATATTAATACATATATAGTAAATAGATATATATCTATATAAAATCTCCAAGAAAAATAAAAAAAATCTTGAATCAAAAAATTTTTTTTTGTACATCTAAATGTATGGAGCGGAACGTCATCAGCGGGATTCCACCAGCAGATTTTTTTTTATAATTTTTGGTTAATTCTGGTTGTGACGTAATCGTCATATATATATATAAAATTATAATTTTTTTTTGTGTAGATTTTTGTTTTTTTGTGTGAAGCTCTTTCCTGACATGTCACGAGAGGAGCTGTTAGAGTTAAAAGGTATGTTGGAAATAGAAATTAAAATGTAAAATCTTATAAGAAAAATTCTTATAAATTAAAATTAAAATTCTTTAAAAATTATATTAAATATATATATATATCTGTATGTTAATGCAGAGGATAAATTAAATAGCATAATAAAATTATAAACAAAAAGTAATATTAATCTAAAAAAATAAATAAAAAAATAAAAAAATTGATTAATATTTTTAAATTATTAATGGCTAAAACAATGTTAAACGCCTAAAATTATGCCCTAATTGAACTTTTCTATACATATATATGGACTGTTTATACTGTGCTGGATAGAAGTTGAGTTGTAGAGTCTGTTCAATAAAATAATAATAAATCGAATAATATAGTGATCTATAAAACAAATTTGGTAAAGGTGTAAACTTTGATTAAGCCTACAAAACATATATTGGAGACAAGTAAGTCACTGTTTTCTAAAATTATAAATTGGTGAAATAAAAATATTTGAAAAAGAATTCGTAAGAAAGTCCAAAGTCCATATCAAAATATATCATATTGGATAATGATATTTGACATATTTACATTTAGTATTATTCAGTAATAATTGGACTAGATCACCTCAAATCACCTGAATATATAGTTTATACGTAAAAAATTATTAAAGCAAAACACAATTAAAAGCGACATCTACAAAAATATAGATTAATTTAAATAGGCTACAAAAAGATATTATATATAAAAAAAAATTGCATACTGTAAGGCGTTTATTAAAATCAATCATAAAAAATGAATGAAAATAAAATTTTAGAAGCAATAGCTAATTTAAGATTAGAAATGCAAGAAAGCACTAAAAGTATTAACGAAAATATAAACTCTAGAAACCAATTCGTGGATTCCGAGATAAATAACTTAAAAGAAAACCAAAAGCGTTTAGAAAATCGAATTATTAGGAACGAAAAAGAGGCAAAGAAAAGAAATATTATAATATACGGGCTTTCAGAAGATCAAACAAAAGATAACAATTTATTATTAGAAGGAATTGTGTTAGATATTATTACGAAAACTATTGGGATATATTTAGAAAATACAGAAATAGATTTTTTATACAGAATTGGGAAACAAGATAGAACTAAAATTCGACCTGTACTATTAGGCTTAACAACTTATAAAAAGAAGGAATTAATAATGAATAACAAGGGTAATTTAAGAGAATTACCGTATAAAATATTTTTCGTCGATGATTTACCAAGAGAATTAGTGGAAAGAAACAAAGAAATTAGGTTACAGAAAAAAGTAAAAGAAAATCAAAAACAACCAAATATTAAAGATAGTGATAAGAACAAATGAAATAGATCTATTGAGGAAAGTAATATCCAACTAGATGACAAAATCTACCATGATAATAAAAAACAAAAATCTGTCAACTTTGGTATCAATAGAAATGAAAATGCACCAAATAAAACATTAATTTCAAATAACACTCTGAAAATGATTTAGCAACTCGAATCTAAACAACATATGAATATTATAACAAACGAAAACCCGGCACACGAAAATGAATATGAAAATGATTTAACGAAATACAACACAGAAAACATTAAAACTAAATTAAATTTCCCAACCCGGCTAGCCACCGTGGGAAATTACGGCCAAAACCCCCCAATATTCCATAACAATTATAACCATATTAACTATAATAAAAGGATTCAAATCAGATAGTCATAAAAAATAGAAAAGCCAATATATATACAAATAGAAACAAGATAAAAAAGAATAATAAAACAAGAAACAAACAAAATTTAAATAAAAAAGAAAATAAAACATATAATAATAGAATAGTTAATGATAAAATTGATGAATTAAATATATGTACCTATAATATTAGATCACTAATAGGTGAAGATAAAGTGGAAAAATTAGATAACACGTTAAGCAAAATAAAGTGGGATATAGTTGGTCTCGCGGAGGTTAGAATATACGGCGAAAAAATAATTGAAAGAGAAGATGGAACTATTTTTTGTTACATAGGACAAACGAAAGGTCTCCATGGAGTAGGTATACTAATTAATAAGCACCTTAAGAATAATGTAGAAGAAATATTTTTAATTAGTGAAAGAATTATTGGCGTCAAACTTAAATTTGATTCGAAAAACATTTCTATTATTCAAATATACGCACCAACAGAAGCAGCAACTGATGAAACACTAGAAAAATTTTACGATAAGCTGGATGAAGCCATAGCCAAAATTCACAGTGATTTCTTGATAATAATGGGTGATTTTAATAGTAAAGTCGGGAAACAAGAAATAGGTGAAGAAATAATAATGGGAAATCACAACTATGGTAGTAGAAATAAAAGAGGTGAAAGATTGATTCAGTGGGTCTGGCAACACAAGCTAATTATATGAAATACACTATTTAAAAAGAAAGCAAAAGACAAATGGACCTGGCAGTCGCCAAATGGTATTGTAAAAAACGATATTGATTTTATACTCACAAATAGAAGGGATAGTATCTGCGATGTATCAACTATCAAAAATTTTAAATTTGACTCAGATCATCGACTACTAAGAAGTAAATTCAAGATAAATATTCGAAGGAAAAGAAAATTTCCTCAACCAAAAATTTTACCAAATAAAATTTTACCACATATATTAACTAGTTATCGTGAAAATATAGCAGAACAACTAGAGAACATTGAAAACAGTTCATCAGAAAACGTACAATTAATATACAACTCTATTGAGGAAAGCATCAATACATCTTGCAGAATCTTGAAAACTGATAAATCAAAAATAAATAAATTATCTGATGCAACATTGCATCTTATTGATAAAAGAGAAGAGATGCGAGCAAAGGATCTGCTATCAGAAAGCGAAAAAATAGAGTTAAAAAATCTACGAAAAGAAATTAGTAAGAAAAAAAGTAAACAGGATATTAAACAACATAAAACTAATATTATAAGGCATACGCTGAAAGATACCGGCTCGTTGAAAAAAATCAAAAAAAGTTTTTCAGAAGGGCGAAAATGGATAACCGAATTATGGAAAAACAATATTAAATATACAAATAGAAATGATATAATAAAGGAAGCCACGAACTTCTACGAAAATTTATATACATCTTCACTGCCAGACGAACAAAAATTAGAACTAATGCCTCAACTAAACGACACATTGAATATACCACAACTAACAAATGCAGAAGTTTTGGAGGCAATTCTACAATTAAAAAATGAAAAGTCAGCAGGAAGTGACCATATAAATGCTGAATATTTAAAATATAGCACTGATGAAATCGTACCAATTTTGAAAAAAACTTTTAATAGAATAATAGATACAGAAATTATACCAGATCGATGGAAATGTTCAACGATAATTCTTATTCACAAAAAAGGAAATAAAAATGATATTAATAACTATCGACCAATCAGCCTATTATCAACACTGTATAAAGTTTTTGCCAAATGTATATTAAAAAGAATAGCAATACCTCTAAATGCTAATCAACCAATAGATCAGGCTGGATTTAGATCTGGATACTCGACAACTGATCATCTTCATAGCATAAATCAAATAGTAGAAAAATGCTCTGAATACCAGTTACCAATTGCAATAACTTTCATAGACTATCTTAAGGCGTTCGACAGTATAGAACACGTTTTTATTTGGCGAGCATTAAAAGCACAAAACTTGCACCATAAATATATCAGACTACTACAAAATATATATAGTGATTGCAAAGCGAAAATAATGCTGGAACGTGAAGGTAATTACTTTAAAGTAAATAGAGGTGTTAGACAAGGTGATCCTTTATCGCCATCCCTATTCGCGGCAGTACTCGAAGAAATTTTTAAAAATCTAAAATGGTCCAATTATGGTATAAATATAAATTTAAATAACAGCAATCTAAATAACCTTAGATTTGCGGATGAATATGCCAGATAATGAAGTGATTGATATAGTGGAAGACTTTATCTATTTGGGACAAACAATATCATTTAATCATCGTCAGAATAAAGAAGTAGATAGAAGAATTACAAATGCGTGGAGACAGTTTTAGTCTATCAAAAAATTAATGAACAACGACATAGCAATCGAAAACAGAAAATATATATTTGACGTCGCCATTTTACCTGTGTTAACATACGGTGCGCAGACATGGTCTCTTACGGTGAGAAACATGGAAAAATTAAAAGTTTGTCAAAGGTCAATGGAGCGATCTATGTTAAAAATAAGTCGATGGACTCGAACTAGAAACGCTACCATCAGAGATAGATCAAACTTTGTAGACGTAATTCAACGATCTAGAGAGCTAAAATGGCGTTGGGCGGGACATATTGCGAGACTACAAGATATAAGATGGACAAACTTATCAACGAATTGGGAACCAAATAACAGAAGAAAAATTGGTAGACAAAAAAAAAAGATGGGTAGATGAGTTAAATGTAATGTCCAGTCAATGGAAAATAGTGGCCCAAAATAAAATTGAATGGAAAAACCTGGGGGAGGCTTTTACCCGAATTACATAAATTTTTAGTATTTTTGATATTTAATATAAAATATATTGAAATTAAATTTAAATTAACTTTAATATAACTTTTAAATTGAACTAAATTAACTTTAATATTAATATTAAATTAAATTAGAATGGAATCATATATTTTAAATTATATTAGAATTATATATTAGTAGTTGATTACAAGTTTACTTATTAATGAATTATATTATATAAAAATGAATTTTGAATAAAGGGTGTTACAGCTCGTAATAATAATAATACATATATAAATGAATAAAAACCAACCAGAATAAATTGAAATAAATAAAAATATATTGTTATAACGTTGAAAGAAAATTACGTTTTTTTTTATTATGGTTTGGGGAAAAGTGGGATTATTATTTCAGCTAAAGGAAACCGTGGAGATGACTAGCTAAAACCTTAAACAAATCGCTAAGGGTAGATTATGTAAGTATCCCTGTCCTTCTGCCCAGATCTTTCCTGTTAATATTTTTATTAATATTAATTATGGAGAAGTGAAGGGCTTTGCTGATTTGAACGTGAGTAGGATCGTTTTGGTTGACCCACGCCCCACAGGCTGAGGTATTAGCTGGCAAAACTCTTGGAGGAAGTCCCAAAACGATCCAGGAACACTACGGATTAATAAAATTTGGTCTTAATAATTATTGTGATTTGCTTGTTATCGGTCATTCTAGACCTGGCGCCCGTCGTCTTTAGTGTTCTAACCTGATAAAAAATTCCTCCATGGTCATAGGCTAACCACTACTGTACCATTAAGTAGTTGGTTACAAAGTTCGATCGCCAACCGCGACGGAACTTCACCAAACCTTCGATGAAATAGTATTACTCTGTTCCACATTAAAGCTCTAGGTTAAGCGTAGGCTCGAGTAATACCAACAAAAAAAATTTACTACAAACATTATAAATATAACAAAAAAAACATTAACTAATAACGACGAAGGGTGTGCGTGTGTGTGTGAATGAGATTGGCGTTCTTTAAATGATTTATCCAATCATTATATATATCCTTTTAGGAGGGAAATGTTTTTAAAATTTTGGACATGAAGCATGAAGGAGTATGCAATTAAAAAAAAATTATTATAAAAATTAAAATAAATGTTATTTTATTTAATATACAAATAATATTTTAATTTATGTAGTTATAAAGAAAAAAAAAATCAAAATAAATTATGCTACGTTACGTTAAATGAAAAAAAAATCTAATTTAGATGAAAATACCATAATAAATCAATTGCCTTGTTTGAGCTGGTCCAGTTGCAACAGTATGACTATTGCAATTTATATACATTATGGTGGGGCTTAAGTAGGTTTGAGGAAGCCTGAGGCGATGCCAGTAGGTGCAACCATGCTGGAACGGCGAAGGGCGAAGACTGAAAACTAAGAGAATCTACCTTCATGATTTTGAATGTCCGAATCTAATACAATTCGTGGTAGGATATTACCACAAGTGTCGGAAGAGGCTACGAATTCACGCGACCCCATCCCACACGACAGGAGGTGTGGTCCGGGTCAAAAAGAAGAAAAAAAATAAACTGTCGGGTGCGCACCAGATAGGTGGAGAACCAAGTAGTGCACTGGCAAGGGCTCGTGCGGTGCCAGGCGTTGCCATGCCAACCACATTAGGTTGGAAAATGGGGACAATTGATTCTGCATAAGCTCTTGTTGCAACAGAAGCAGCAAAAAAGAGAATCCGCTCGGATGATTCGGGAGAAGCAGGACCAACCAATAAGAAGGTAGTCCCTGAGCTACCAACTTCTAGGGCAGGACCTGCTCCTAAATCAGTCTTAGATCGTAGATCTAAACCTGTCGCAGGACCGAAGGTCATCCCAATGGGTAAACAAGCCCTGAGTTCTAATGCTCAGGTGGTCAGAGGAGTTGGCAAAACATCTTTCGAGATGGCTGTCATCAACTCTGCAGCACCTGGGGGCAGGATCGCTTGGGACAGGCAGTCTATCATCAGGGAGGCATTAGAATCAGCTATAGATACTGCTTTTATGTCAACCAGTGATATTCTGCCGGTTCGATTCCGTTGGAGTGGCTTTCTTGGCGGTTTCTTCTGGGCAGTCCGTCTAGACAAGTTCTCTTGGGGAAATTGATTAGCGAAGTAAAGTTGCCTGGGATGACATTCGCTTACAGACGGTAAGCAAGGATAAAATACCAAAGCTAAGGAGGGTAACGGTTGAAGTGATAGGTCCGCCTAAACCTTTACCAGCCATCCTTAGCCAGATTAAGCAACAGAACAACCTGCCGACTGAGCTCTGGACGGTATATAATGCTAAGGAGTATTCACAAGGAATCTACTTGGTTTTGAGTATCGATCAGACCTCATTCGATAGGATTAAGGAAACCAGGGAGGATGTGTGGTACAGGATGGCAAGCATCTTTTTCAAATTAGAAAATGTGTCGCCAACGTGCCCCACACAACCACCGGTTTCCAGTTCTGCTGCTGAAGCCAAACCAGCACCCTCTAAAGAGGAGAGCGCGAGTCCTGCTCGACGTTAGAAAAATCATCTAGCTTACTGATCACCAAATTGGTGATTGGCGAAACAGATGACCGGGGTGGACATGATCTGATGACAAGAACGGTTAAAGGTAGTCTTGCGACGAAGACGAGGATTTACTCCTACTAGGACCGCTTTTGGCATCAGATGATGACCAAACCCTAACGGAGGAGATGTCAACGTAAGAGAATTGTTCAGATCAATCTCCATCGTAGAAGGGCGGCCACGGCCAACCTACAACAACTTTTCGAGAAAGGCGAAGTAGATTTGGCGCTAATTCAGGAACCTTTGACCATCGCAAACAAGGTTTCTGGATGGAGCAACAAATCAGTCAATCTGTTCTACAACAACAAACAAGGTAGGCCCGGGGCCTGTATTGTAGCCAAGAAAAATATTAATATATTTTCTCATCCGCAGGTCTCAAGTAAAGATAGCATAGCGGTTTCATGGGAGGGCAAATTAAACGGGAGACCAAAGCAGATTATCTTTGCTTCTTTTTATCTACCGTTTGACTCACCTACCCCTCCGCCATCTACAGAGTTGGATGAGGTATCAAAGCTAGCGCAGAGCAACCACAAACAATTGATTATAGGCTGTGATGCAAACTCTCATCACACAGTATGGGGCAGCTCAAACTGTAATAAGTAAGGGATAAGTCACTGCTTCATTATATTTATACAACTAACCTATTATTAATGAACCTTCGGGTTGAACCTATCTTTATCACGCGTTCTCGTAGGGAAGTAATAGATATAACAGTAGCTACAATTGATATATCTGCAAACATTCATAATTGGAGAGTTTCGAACGAAGCATCCTTATCGGATCACATATATACGTTTTGAAATTGAAATAGTTTCATACCAGCGTAGCACTAGGTTGGAGAATACGGAATTAGAGTTTATTAACCTTAATACAGCTAAATGGGCTTTTTTTCTTTGAAACCATTTAAATCCCCAGGTAAAGATGGGATCTTCCCTGCTCTCCTCCAAAACTCATGGGATTTCATAGCTGATAGATTAATAAGCCCTTTCAGGGCGTGTATCCTCCTTGGATATACTCCGGAAAATGGCAGGAGGTTAGAGTGGTCTTTATACCTATTCATCCACTAAGGCATTCAGACCAATCACCTTTACTTCTAATCTTTTAAAGACTCTGGAAAGAATCTGCGAAAGAGAAATTCGAGATAAGCTCCCATCGACACCTTCATCTAGAAAACAGCACGTCTATTTAAAGGGTAAATCGGTGGAAACCGATCTTCATGAAGTGGTTCACATAATTGAAAAAGCCGTTCTTTTCAAAGAATCTGTGCTTGGAACCAGGCCTGGTGAGCTGGAGCCGGAGCTAGGAGCCCTGGAGCTGGACAAATCAATTTTAGTCTGGCTCCCCAGCCCTGCTTGGAACCTTTATAGATGTGGAAGGAGCTTTCACTACAGGGCGGCCCCTGCCCTTGCTTTGAATACTAGTCGTGAATGACCTCCTATTCGAACTCACAAGGGAGGGATACCTCGTCGTATGCTACGCAGACGAGCTGGTCATTCTCGTCACATTCTCGTCAAATTTAAATAGGAACTCTCTGGGTTAATGCAACTGAATATTGTTAGCCGATATCTGTTTATTATCATTGAAAAAGAAAACTCAACTATTGAGTCTTCCCGTTTTAAAAGGTACCCGCCTAGCACTAAAAACTAGTGTTAAGTATCTGGGCGTTATTTTAGACAAAAAATTGAACTGGAGATCGCACCTAGAAGAACGAGCTAAAAAAGCCTATAGGATTTCTGGCATGTGATGGGATAGATATGGGGACTACAACCAGATATGATTCGCTGGCTCTACACCAGTGTCGTCCGCCCTACTCTTTCCTATGGATCTCTCGTCTGGTGGAAGGCGATTGAGAAACTCTCCAATCTTAAGATGTTGGAAAAAGTTCAACGTTCTTGTTGCCTCAGTATTATGGGCGCAATGAAAACAGCATTAACAGCAGCACTGGAAACCATTACGGCTATCCACCCAATTGGGATCCACATCAAAAAAGTTGCTGCGGGGGCTGCATTGAGACTTCACTTAAACCAGGCATGGACTCATGCAGCTTCTTCGGTACCGCATTAATATATCCTGGGATTTGTAAAATCCATCATACCCAATGTTGAGAAACCTAGCGTTTCCCAGAAAGAAACCTTCCTGGAATCAAACGTAAAACTTAGTATCCCTTCTAGAGCTAATTGAAACACTGACAGTGTCTCAAACAGCTGGCTTGTTAACAGCATATACCGACGGCTCCAAAATGGGAAACCTGACTGGTACGGGAATGTATACTGTGAGGAATTAAATCTTGAAAGGTCGATTAGAAGACCACGCCACAGTTTTTCTAGCAGAAGTGCTGGCAATTACAGAAATCTGTAACCACCTTCTATTAGAAGGAACCACACATAGGGACCTGACAATCTTCTCGGATAGTCAGGCTGCGTTAAAAGCGGTGACATCCTATACTACCAAATCCAAGCTGGTCCAAGACTGTAAACACAGTTTTAACAACCTGGCGCGGTCGAATAGGGCCACATTGAAATGGGTTCCTGGACATAGCAATATACCGGGAAACGAGAAGAGAAGGACCGCAACTGAAGGTCATCACGACCACAGTTGGGGTAGCACTGCAGACCCTTAAAGCGAACCTAAAACGATGGGCCGATGAATCACATCGACAAATCTGGCTAGCTAGTGATATCGGGCAACCCACGCTGTGTCTCTGGTGCATCCCGAAGGAGAAAGAAACCAAGAAATACCTGCGGCTCAATAAGAGCTCGGTATACCTGGGCACTGCGATCTTAACAGGTCACTCTATGTTGCGGGATCCTGCCTACAAAATCCGGCACTCTGAAGTGCACGTCTGTAGGGGATGCGGTGAGCATAGAGAGACCATTGCACACTTCCTGTGTCATTGTCCCTGCCTCATGCACCTACGTTATAAATGGTTTGGTGCCTCCTGAACGAACTAAGCGAAGCGGGGGTTCATGGGTGGCAGCAAATCTGTAAATTCGGCAAAGATAGCGGATGGCTCACAACCACACCTGCGGGAGCGACACGAAGGTTCTTCGCATCGAGGGGTACAATGGGCCTAGTTCTGGTCTGAGTGCTTGAGTCCTTCACGGACTCCCCTCCTTCAATCCATCCATCCATCCAACTGATTATAATTATACCATCGATAATCATAATCAAAAAATTTATTTTATTAATGTTTAAAATTTATGTTTTTAAATTTAATTTAATTGGTCATATTTTAACTTTACAATTTTCTTCTACAACTTTATATATATTTTCTAATAAACGTTACATGGTTACCTCTGACCATCAACTATATTCAAATCCAACTCTCTCTATCAACATCTATTTTCTAACTATAACGATCATCCCACATCATACCCCCTTTGACCTTTTTTCATATTTCAAATTTCCTAATTTCCTATTTATATAATTTCCTCCAGTATTACCTATTTTGAATTTTCACCCACACCCAAAATTCATAAATATACATAAAATTAAACTATATTACCTACACGCTACAATTTATAGACTATTAACTTAATTTTGTTAATTATAATTAATTTTGTTAAAATTTACAAAACTTTTTCGTTCCAGTATTTTTTTCTAAGTCCTCGTTCACACCAAGACTTTCTTTGTTAAAATTAACAAAACTATCTTTGTTCATGTAGTAGCACATTTTTGAGAATGTATTAGTAATATTTGAAGTTTCAGTCAAGAATGTCAAAACCAAATTTGAAATGTATAACTTGTGAAATTTATTAAAATATTAAAGAAATTTTCATTGAAATAATTTTTTTGGACAAAAATAAAAATATCTGAAATTTCAATTGAAAATTTTAAAATTTTTTTTATTTTAAATTCAAATTTTAACTTCTGTTTAAATTTTCTCCTCTTTTTGTCACAATCGCAATTTTTTTTTTTCCACAAACTCAAAATAACAAATAATATTTTGTAAATATTAAAATAATTATTTGATTATTGATTTTCATTTGATATCATACTTCAAAATATCTGTCAAAAATATCAGCTGGTATAAAATTTCCCTTGGGAAATTCATTTTTTGCAGGGCTGGTACACAAAAACGTTGTAAATAACAAAGCAAAATATGTATGCTCGACAACTTTTCATTGTTAATAACTTTGTTAATTTTATAGTGTATGTTAAAAAATTTTGTGTTTATACACAATAATTTTTATGTAGTAGTATGTTTTTATACTATCCGTGTGAGATGTCAAAATAGTTTTGTTAATTTTAACAAAACAAAGTCCGGTGTGAACCAAGACTAAGGCATTGTTCTCAGCATATGGTTTTCAAAACGTCATTTTCAGTTTATTCGCGCGGTCAATAAAAATAATAGAATATTATAAATATATTAATTTTTGTTTTGTAATTAATAATTATAAATATAAATAATTTTAATGATTTTAAATAGTTAATATTATTATAATATTAAATTTACGGGTGAAATAATTGAAATTGATAAAAAATTAAGTTTAGTAATAATAAAAATGTGATTTTTGTGTTGTGATAATATATATTTAAATACACAATTGAAGTATTGACAAAAATCAGTGGCCACCATCACATTTAAATATTTGATAAATGTTGGAGTAATACCGAAATGTACGGTGATAACAAGTTATATAGGTAACATAAAAAATTAGGAAACATAAGGATTACTGTGATATTGTAAGAATTTCGCAATCTACTCTATTTTATACTCTGTTTTGTATTCTACTACATTTTATGCTATCAGATATGTTTTGAATTATATAAACGTTTTAATTTGTAAAAGTAAGAGGTTAAGAATAATAAAAGAATACCTAATGTTTTTGTTTTATTTGTAAATATTTTGATGTTTATGAAGAGCAATTGGAGCAACATTTTTTTGCTAATTCTGTGGAAACTGAGAAACAAGTTTCTGTAATATTATCAACAATAAATCAAAGGGCTTTTGAGATAATTAGGGAAATAGCTTATCCGAAAAAGGCAAAGGAATTAACATATGATGATGTTATAAAGTTAATGAAAGCTCAATTTGGTAAGGAAGAGTCAGTATTACGGAAAAGAATAATATTTTTCAATTTAAAACAAGAAAATACTGAGTCAGTGAAGTGCTGCTAAATCATGTAAATTTGGAAATTTAGTGGATGAACAAGTAAAGAACAAGTTTTTAACCGGCATCAGAAGAGGTCCAGTATTAGATAAGTTGTGCGAAGAAGATGTAACTAAAGATTTAAAAGATTTAGTAAAAGTAGCGATAGAAAAGGAAACAGCTATGGAAGAAAGAGAAATTGATGTAAATAAATTGCAAGGTAATAAATTTCATTATGAAAATTCCAAGAAAGTTTCTAGCAAAATGAACTCTAGTAGTAATAAACCAGAAAAAAAAACAAATATTATGTTTTTCTTGTGGTAAACCTAACCATGTGTTTAAAAATTGCAAATTTAAAGAATTTAAATGTAATATTGTAAGGAAAATAAAAACAGTAAAGATAAAATTAATATAAAAAATAATCATAAATTAGAAATTCAAGATAATTATAAATATGTTAGTTTGTATTATGGTAATTTAGAAGATGTTGCTGAAGATCCTTTTTATGTTAATGTAAGAATAAATAATGTTATAGTCAAAGCAGAACTTGATACTGCTGCTGGAATTTCGGTTATTCCTGATAAAATATTTAAAAATAATTTAAAAGAAAATAAATTATATCATACTGATATTCGTTTAAGAACCCAAAATGGAGGATTAATCGTTCCATTAGGAAAACCTTAACTATGTGTTGAATATTTAGATAAGAAAATTGAACACCAATTTTTAGTAGTTAAAGGTGGTAAACGTATGTTAATAGGTAAAGATTTAATGAATATTTTGGGAATTAAATTAGATTTTAAAAAGAATATTGATAGAATTATGTAAAAAAAGAAGTAATAGATTTGTCGCAAATTAGAAATCAAATTATTAATGAAAATAAAGAATTATTTGATGGTAACTTGGGAAAATATAATAAAGCAAAAGATAATCTCCAATTTAAAGAAAATACTAGCCCACAATTTTGTAAGACAAGGAGTATTCCGTTTGCATTTTGGGAAGAAGTAGAAGATGAATTATATCGATTAGAAAAAGATGGCATTATTTCAAAAAATGATAATTCAGAATAGGGAACGCCTTTAGTCCCAGTTTTAAAGGAAAATGGTAAAATTAGGATATGTGCTGATTATAAAAGTACTTTAAATAAGGATCTGAAAGAAGTTCAATATCCATTTCCGAAAATTGAGAACATATTTAGGGAATTACAAGGAAGGGAGCTATTAACGAAATTAGATTTTGTAGCTGCTTATAATCAATTAGAAGTTGATGAGGAAACAGTAAATCGTTTAGCTTGGAGTACACATAAAGGTATTTATAGAATGAATAGGTTACCTTTTGGAACACAACCAGCTTGTGCTATTTTTCAAAGAGAAGTTGAAAAGATACTACGAGGTTGTAAAAAAACAGTTAATCTATTGGATGATATTGTAGTGACAGGTAAAACGTTAGAAGTGCATATTACAAATTTAAAGTCTGTATCGTTCTCTCTAGAGTTTTAATTGTATCGGGCGTGTTTTGTTTTTCTGCTGTCAATTTTCTCATATTACTAAATAATTTATTTACTTTATTTCTGTAATTGAATCAGATTTTTAATTTTAAATAAATCGGTTTGTGTTGTTCTTCATTTTTATTTTTTATTTTGATTTTGAAAGTGCTTATTTAAATTTAAATTTTATTTAATAATCTTAATAAAATAAAATATTTAATGATCAAAATTAATTTAACAGTAATACTTAAATTTCTTATATTGGCTTTTTTTTTTATATATATTTAACATATATATATTCTTGCCATACTTTTCTATTATTGTATTTAATTATAATTTATAATTCAATTGTAACTCTTGAGAGAACATTTATTGTTTATTGTTTTGTGTGCTAGTGCTTTTTTTCAATTTCGCTGACCGTGAGTAAAATTTTTCATTGTGTGTGTGTGTCTTCTCTGGCTGGCAGTAATTATTTATCAGCTAAGTATAATTTTTATTTTGTGTTTTCAAATAGTCCGGTCAATTTTTCGATCTTTTTTATCGCAATCTGACAATTGATCTAATTTTATATTTTATACCTAGTTAATTTTATATATTTACATTTTCGTACTAGTTCATTATTTAATCGAATTTTTTGAACTTTTAAATATTTAATTTTTAACTTATGGATATAAAGTGCTGTTTTTGTGGACTCGTTGTCGATAGTTCCACTAGACTTAGACCTGATTTTTTCAAAAATAAGTCAATTCTCTGCAATGTTTGTAAAGAAAATAATATTTTTTCTATGCTTAGACGAAATAATGATCTGATTGAGAATCTCACTCCTTCAGCTGAAAGCATTAAAATGATTGTGGAGTCTTTTGGGGAACGCGTTTTTAGTATGGAAAAAAAAGTTGAGTTGTTGTCAAATAACGTTATTGATTGTATGGAACAAATCAATAGGGATATTGTTGCCAACACACGGTCTATTAAAGGTAACGGCTTTGATAATTCTAAACAGTTCACTAAAACCGTTACCTTGCTTAATAATATTGACTCCTCCTTGCAGGATGTTGTCAATAAGAAAATTTTAGAACTGGAATCAAAACTTTCAAAAACAACAGCGGATATTAAACAAATTAACGAAACTAACAAGGTTAACTTCTCTAATTTTGAAGATAAATTTTGTCAAGGGTCCGTTGAACTTTCGCGATCGATCTCCAAGTTGCTAAACAATTTCGATTGCCTCAGTTCAATATGCGAAAAAAAACCTCATAAATACTTCTTCTGGGTTGTCAAGTTTCAACAAAGCCATTCGCACGGAAAGTATCGTTGATCCACCGCGCGTATCATTTAGCGGCGACAATGTAGCGTCTGAGATAGCTTTAACTAGAGAACCCGGCACTAATGTTAATTCGCTTCTGGATGAGCTAACTGAAAGTGACGGTCGAACTCATGCTATATCAACGGTTGAGAACCCATTAATTAGGGCCGCACCTAGAAATAAGTCAATTTTTGTATCTCGGCTTAATATTTCAACCTCAAATTCGGATGTTCTTAACTTTATTAAATCTAAGCTCATTGCGGTAAATATAACTGAGGACCTCCACTTAATAAAGGTTAAAAATATTTCGAATTCTAATCGAATAGTTGCTTCATTCAAAATTTGTGTGCCTGAAGCTATGTTTCATCTATTGATGTTACCCAATACCTGGCCGACCAACGCCTTCGTGCAGGAATTTGTTGAAAAGCAGAAAACTAGGGTAGGCGTTAATTTAAATTCAATTCCAAAAAACTAAAGTGCTTGTTCCTTTACTATCAAAATGTAATAAGGGGACTTCGTACCAAAGTTCGCGACGTATATTTAAACACACAAGAACTTTCTTATGATGTTTTTGTGCTAACGGAGACCAATTTGAACGCTAGTTTTAATAATAATGAAATTTTTATTTCTGAATTTAATGTTTTTCGAAAAGATTGTTTAATTGATGGTCTAGATTCTTCTGGTCGCGGTGTTCTTATAGCAGTACGCATGGATTATGACTGCTCGTTTTTTAGCATTCCTAATACCGAAAATATTGAATTAATTTGTGTCAGACATACCAACTTCTCATCGACGCAGTTGATTTCTTGTCCAATACCATGGCTACAGTTGACGATATGTTGGTCTTGGGTGATTTCAATCTACCTGATCTGTTATGGTTGCGGTCAGATGATGATTCTCACTTTGTTGCTGTAAATGCAACTACTCAAAAGGAAATCTTATTTACTGATAATCTCTCTGACAACGGTCTATGCCAGATCAGTGATATTAAAAACAATCTAAACAGGCAACTCGATCTTATTTTCTCTACTAATAACGTAAATTGCATTGTAGTGGAAAGTAGCTTCACTCTATCCACTATTGATCCGTATCACACTCCTTTAGCTTTAACTTTTTCGTACGACAACGGTATTATTAACGTAGATTCTGAAAAAACTTATTCTTTTAACTTCCATAAAGCTGATTTTGATAAACTTAATCAGTTTCTTTTTAATTTAAATTTTGATGAAATTTTTAATAACCTAGACAATAACATTGATTTATTAACTGAAAACTTTTACTCAGCTCTTTTCGAATGTTTCGTTTTGTCTGTTCCGATTTCGCCGGGGACCGGGAAATCGTCATCCCCACCATGGTATAATAAGGAACTTCGCTCAATCCGTAATCGTAGAAACAAATTATGGCAAAAAATTTTAAAGTCTAAAACAGACTCCGACTACATTGAGTATCTTTGCGTTTACGTAGAATTCTCGGATTTATCTCAACTATTATATGATGAATATTTGAATAAAATGCAAACGGAGATTCTATCAAATCTTAAAATTTTTTGGCAATTTATCAATATTAAAAACAAATCAGATGGTTATCTCTCTACATTAAAGTATTTAGATAACTCATCTAATGAATCTAAGATAATCACTAATATGTTTGCTAACTTATTCAGTCAAGCTTTTAATGACAACCAATTTCAGCCTGATGAAAATTATTTTTCGTACTTAAGTAATTGCAACCAAACTAATATCGGTTCTTTTAATATTGACTATAATGATGTAGTTGGTAAGATTCAACACCTTAAAGATGATTACTCATCCGGTCCCGATGGTTTGCCTGCTATAGTTTTAAAAAAATGCTGTAACTCATTGGCGTACCCGTTAACATTTCTCTTTCAAATATCACTTTCTGAAGGAATATTTCCCGCTTTGTGGAAGGATTCTTTCATAATTCCGATACACAAAAAGGGTTATAAAACGGATATTTCGAATTATAGGCCAATCGCAAAGTTATCCAGTATTCCAAAACTGTTTGAAAGTATAATTTACGATTCTCTATATTTTTACTGCAAATCCTTGTTTTCTTCAAAGCAGCATGGGTTTCTTAAAGGTAGATCCACCACTACGAATCTAACTGATTTCGTTTCTAATACTTTAATCAATATGGAAAAAGGGAAAGAAATTGACGTAATCACTACAGATTTCTACAAAGCGTTTGATAAGATTTCACACAAATTAATTTTGTTCAAACTTAAGGTTTTCGTTCGGGGATCACTCGCTGGCTAGAATCATATCTAAGTGATCGTCAATACCGTGTTTTATTTAGGTCCTCTACTTCTGACCCTTTTATTGCAAAATCCGGTGTTCCACAGGGCAGCCATCTTGGCCCACTGATTTTTGTATTGGCAATAAATGATGTTGATTATATTATAGTTGATTCGAGTGTTTCAGTATACGCCGATGATATGAAAATATACAGAGAAATTTTATCTAATCCTGATTGTAATATTCTTCAAAATGACCTAAACAAATTTGTTACTTGGTGTGCTAAAAACCACTTAGAACTTAATGTAAGCAAATGTCAGACAATTACATATTCTCGTAAACGTTCTCGTTCCTTTTCACGGGATTACTTCATCAATCATGAGATCGTTTGTCGAGTTCCGACCCTTCGGGATTTAGGTGTTATCTGCGATGGCGAGCTTAATTTCAGATCCCACTACGATAGTATTGTAAATAGGGCTAACTCAGCGCTAGGTTTTGTAAAGTGGTGGACCAAGGAATTCCGCGACTCGTATGTCACAAAATCCCTTTACATAACCATAGTACGACCTCTGCTCGAATATGCTAGTCAAGTATGGTCACCATACCATGCAGTTCATATTAATCGAATCGAAGCAGTTCAGCGTAGATTTATCCGTTTTGCTTTACGGGGCCTACCCTGGGTAGATACTTACAACTTACCCCCATACCGCGATCGTCTTAAGCTCATCAACATGCAATCCCTTGAAAAACGTCGTGAAGTCGCTGACATTTTATTTGTGCAACAGGTCATTTCGGGATTAATAGAGTGCCCAGCATTCTTAGATAACATTAATATAAACGTCGATGCGCGCTCTCTAAGATCTATCCCTCTTTTTCGATTAAATAATCATCGCACGGACTACGGTTATAATGAGCTGTTCACAAGAATGCTACGTGAAGTTAATGCTATTGCAACCCACTTCGATTATAACTGTAGCAAGCTCACTCTGAAAAGATTGTCGTATAGTTATGCGAGCCTAGTGTGTCTTTATTATGTCAGTTGAACGGCTCTAGCATGTTGACTAATTGCTAAAAATTAGCATGCTTTCGTTTTATTTGATTTTTAATTTTAATATTATTTTTTTCATTTTTATGAACTCGAATCGAATTTCCAGGTCCCTGTGGGGGTTACCGTTCTTTTCAGAACAGCTGAACCTGCGGTTGCCTGGCTATTCTGTTTCTTTTGTATATTTTTTTTTTTGCGACAATTGCATTTTGCATGATTTCACTAATATTTTTTTAATATTAAATTATATTGTTATATTTTTAATTTATACCTTTGTATATATATTTTTTCTTTTTTTGGATGTAAAATTGAATTGGCAGGTGACGGCGGAGGTAAGTAGTATCGTTCTTTTCAGAACGAGAAGCCCAATGCAAGTGGTAGCTGGTCAACTCAATTCCAATTTTGAATATTTTCTTATTTTTCAATATATTTTAACTTTTCTATTAATATATTTTATTTTTTATTATTTTTAATTTTTTTACACTATTTTGAATTGCCAGGTGACGGTGGAGGGAAGTAGTATCGTTCTTTTCAGAACGAGAAGCCCAATGCAAGTGGTAACTTGTCAATTCAATGTATTTTTTTTTTTAAATGTTTCTATACGTTATTTTTACTGCTTGTATTAAGTATCTAATATTTACTAATATGTGTTTGTTTTCGGTGTTGGAAACATCAGAGCTTAATCCACTGCGGATAGTAAATATTTTCTCAGCATGTGGAGAAAGTGCAAGAATTCAAGCATATAGACGAAAGATATACTTTTATTTATGTTTTAATTTAATTGTGTTTTTCACTTTTGGTTTATACTAACATATATCTTCTATATGCTTGTGTTCGCTGATCCGACACGTTATCGGTCTCCCTCGTGGGTCCCCATCTTCTTGATAACGGGTAGATGTGGGCTTACGTTAGAGATGGAAAGATGGATATGGATTAGATACTCAATTACTAATTAAAGTTTTAAAAGATAATGGATTTAAATTAAACGTTGCAAAATGTGAATTTTTTAAAGAAAAAATTAAATACTTAGGAAATGTAGTTAATAAAGACGCATTAAAAAAATGTAATTCCAAAATAGCTGCAGTAGTAGATGCACCCACACCTAATAACGTGACAGAGATCAGAGCATTTGTAGGTATGGTACATTATTATGGAAAGTTTGTTCCTAATATGTCTACAATTTTAGCACCATTATATAAATTAATTGGTAAAAATTAAAAAAAAATATGGTCAAAAGAATGTGATGAAGCTTTTATGAGTATAAAGAAAGTGTTAGTATCAGTATCAGATAAAGTATTAGTACATTTTAATCCAAAACTTCCAATGGTATTAGAATGTGATGCATCGAATTATGGTATAAGTGCAGTATTATTTCATGTTATGGAAAATGGTATTGAAAAACCAGTTTGTTATATTTCACGAACATTGTCTAAATGCGAGAAGAATTATGCGGTAATTCATAAAGAAGCATTAGGAATATATTGGGCTATAAAAAATTAAGTCAGTATTTAATGGGAAATAGTTTTACAATTAGATCATAAGCCTTTGTAGAGTTTGTTTGGTCAAACTAAAGCTATACCGAAAATGGCAGCAGGAAGGTTGCAACGTTGGGGATATTTCTATCTGGCTTTAATTATACATTAAAATATGTTAAAGGTCGTGATAATGCAAAAGCCGATGGTCTTTCACGATTGCCTCTGCAAAATAAAGTGAGTGCTGAATCTGTTGTTGATTATATTAATTGGGTTGAGGATTTTGTACCTGTTGATATGAATGAAGTAAAGAATAAAACTAGAAAAGATCCTGTGTAAGGGAATTATGTTTTATTTAAGAAATGGTTGGTGTGAAAAAGTGGAAAATGATATACTGCCATATTATAGTAGAAGAAATGAGATTTCAATTGATAACGGCGTTATAATGTGGGGATATAGATAAATTATACCATTTACGCTTAGGAAAGATTTATTAAAAGAGTTACACTCAACACATCTAGGTTCTACAAAAATGAAGGATGTAGCCAGATCTTATTTTTGGTGGTCATTATTGGACAAGGAAATTGAGGAGACGTCTAATAAATGTGAGTTATGTTTACAGGGTAGACCAGAGCAAGCAAAGTCTGTTTTAAAAAAATGGCCTATTACTACAAGAGCATTTGAAAGGATTCCTATAGATTATGCTGATCCTTTTGAAGGTAGAATGTTTTTGATTATTACTAATTCCTATAGTAAATGGCCTGAAGTGTTTGAAGTTCCAAGAGCTGATACTAGGAAACCAATTGAATAGATACGTGAAGTTTTTGCTAGGTTAGGGTTACCAAAAATTGTTTTTAGTGACAATGGTAGTAATTTTATTTCTGGTGAATTTGAAAAGTTTTGTAAACTGACTGGAATAATTAATTTAACATCACCTCCCATCCTGCTAGTAATGGAGCGTCAGAATATTCTGTAAAATCTCTTAAAGCTGCAATAAAAAAATGGTTAAAGAGAGTAGTAGAATGAGTTTACATACGTAATTACAAAGATATTTATTTGCATATAGAAATGCTCCGTATTGTACTACCGGTAGGAAACCTTCGGAGTTAGTATTTAAAGATGAAGTATCAATTCGTTTTAATCGTTTAAAAATGTCAGTTAAAGATGGTATAGATCAACGAATTAGAAAAATATTACATAAATGTAATATGGAAGGAGCATAAATGATCCATCTCTTTTTAACTCATAGTAAATTTCATATATAAAAAAAAATGTTTATGAAGCCGTGAAAAAATTACTTCCTTTTCTCTGCTAACCAACCTGTCAAAATCAAATCATCTACCGAATTCTTAAAAACCTCATATGCCATTTTCACATTTATTGACTATTGAATTAGGTTCTTGAATATATGGATAGGAGCATAATTAAATCTGATAAAAAGTTTTTACTAATCGTAAAAATTAAAATTAAATTACTGTATGCACTTTTTTTTAGATAATTACATAAATTTTAGTCGAAACTGAGTTGATGTCGTATGGATCTTTTACAAACTCATCCGACGAAATTGCATGAAAAAATATCAGCTGATAATTTTTATAGCAGGGTCGGTTCTTTTTTATTTAGTATATTAATTTTTATAAAGTCAAATATGAATAATTAAATAAAATTTTAAAATACTGTAATTATTACAATATTTCCTATTGTTCATGCTTCATAAATATGATTACATCGGCAGACAATGAAGGACATCTGCAGTCTGTGTTTGCAAGATATAATTATTTTATATTTTTCTATGTAAATATATTTAGGTAAATTAAATTTTACTACTTTGTTAGGATGAATATTAGTAGTTCTTTTTTTCGCTTAACACTTTTTATTAACTTTAATTTCAATTTTGTTACTATTTTTTGTTGCTGGAGGTAAAAGACATAATGCATCTTTAGTTATTTTGTTATAGTTTAAATATCAAGAAAGAAAACGCATTTTAATATTTTTCTACAAATAATATTCAGTATTTTTTACTTTACTTTTTTCAAAAAATTTTATATTATATATAAATAATTCCATAATTTCATAGGCCCGGATTAAAATAAAAACCTAGTCCGTCGCTTATTACAAATTTTTAAATTTTGACAGGTTGGTTAGCAAAAAAGCGAGACGACTATACCCGGCGTGGCTTCATTTTTTTATCTTTATGCTCCATCCATATATTCTATATCGTTGGTATAGATAATCAAATGAGAAATTATCATGGTAATAAAATTAGAAAGCAACTAGATATTAGTGAGGAAGTGTATTGGTGGGATTCAACCGGTTCGCACCGGTTCGCGCGAACCATTTCTTAAAATTTTGTAGTTTGCAAGAACCGGGTGTAATTACCAAAACTTCGCGCGAACTGTCTACTAGTATTACCAAATGCAAAAAAAAAAATTAAACAAGCGAATAGGAAATTCAAAAATTGTACCGCAGCATTCCTTTACCTTTACAACAATTTTCGATTTGATTTTTGTTTTTAAAATGCAAAAAGATAAATTCGCGAGTGTGATCACAAACTTTGTTGTGTTATATTATTTAAATATACTTTAGATCTATGGAATCCTGAACCATTTGTTAAAACGTCGTTGAGAAAGAACCACACTGCAGATGACGGCAGAGTAAAAAAGCAACACGAAAAAGCTATCAAATTTCAATTTGGAAATACTTGAAATAATTATAAAACCATTATCTAATAATATCTATACAGTTTTTGTTTTTTGAACTATTTGAAATAAATATGAAATTAAATAATTGCATTAATTTTTTTTTTTAAGTAGGACGAACCAGTTCTTAAATATTTTGTGGGTGCGAACCGGTTGTTAAATGATTTGAATCCCATCACTTATAGGGACTATAGAACTAGAAATAAAAGTTGGAAAAAAAGTATAGTTTGCGATATGTTAGGAAATTCTATTTATTTGTGTAAAGATATTGAAACTGGTATTATAAATAAAAGACATATAGATCAGTTGATTTGGTCTAAAGATTTTCACACAAAAGGTGGTTCAGGTTTTCCTAATAAAAGTGTTGATGACAATAATGAAAGACAGTTGAATGTTAAAAATTATTAATTGAAATGAATGTGAAATTAAAATTTTTTTTTTTTTTTTGTACTATTGTATAAATAATCTTAGAAAAGGGGTATGTGATATTGTAAGAATTTCGCAATCTATTCTATTTTATAGTCTACTCTATTTTATACTCTGTTTTGCATTCTACTGAATTTTATGCTGTCATATTTGTTTTGAATTATATACACGTATTAATTTGTAAAAGCAAGAGGTTAAGAATAATACATAAAAAAATACCTCATGTTTTTGTTTTGTTTATTAAATAAATATATTAATATAAACTATTAAAGGAGTCTTATTTATTATTGAAAATAACGTAGTTATTTATTATTGAAAATAACAATTACGCAACCAGGATAACAAAAAAAATAACAAAATTTCCGATTACATATTTTTACGTTTTGCCATTTAGCGAATCCGTGAAGTGTATCGTTTGCAAGAAAAGCCAAACAATAACTTTTCTCAACCTACATCTCCAATACTCAACTCCTTATGCTTAACTATTGAAGATGAAGAGACATTAAAAGAGTTACATAACTTGGACATTACAGAAAGGTCCTGGACCAAATTTAATACATAATTTCACAACTGCGCACAATAATTATTAGTTACATTAAACTTAATCTTTAATAATTTTACGAGTAGTTATGAAATAACTATGAAGTTAGTATGGTACTTTTTTTACTACTTTAATTGAAAAACTTAATTTTTCTATTTGTAAAAGCTTGAATAAACAAGTGGCAACCTGCCAACGTACGTAGAGTGTAGGAGTTCTTTTCAGAACTGTGAACCCTTGTGTTTGTGGTGGGCTGTTGGTTCAAGCTTTAATGTTTTGTTTTCCTAATTTAATATTTTTATTTGTATTTTACTGCTTGTATTAAGCAGTAGTGACTAACTAACATTTGTTTGTGTTCGGTGATGGTAACACCAGAGCTTAATCCAATGCGAATAGTAAAAATTTTCTCAGCATATGAGAAAGTGCAAAAAAATCAAGCTTAGGGACAACAGATATTTTGCTTAATTATAATGTTCCTTTAGCGGAATTTACACGCTTCAAGTAATCGTTACCACATTTAAGTAGAACGATTTAACACGATGCTCAATTGGTCTTTTTTATATCTACTTGAATCCCACAAAATAAAAATAGGAATGCTTTCTATTTTTTTCCAACTTGAACGGCACTACATATAAATAAAATGATTCCCGTCGAGTTCATTGAAAACGAGTTCATCGAAAACGAGTTCATCGAAAACAAGTTCATCGAAAACGAGTTCATCGAAAACGAGTTCATCGAATGATCAATTCATCGAATTACAAGTTCATCGAAAAAAAAATATCTTTTAACTATATTATTTTTTTAACTATAAACTATCATGACAGATTTTGAAGTTGCAATGATCAACAAAAATAAAATGTTATTTAAAGTACTTATGAAGAAGTTTTTTTTTTATAAAAATACATATATACATTAATTTTTAAATGAAATTCAAATGAAAAAAATTTAGTAAGATACATTATGTGCTATTGATCTTAAATAATCACACCCATTTATATGCGGATTCCAACGACTGACGACACGTAACAACTTTGCTTCAATTGAGGAGCTATCTGTCCACTTAAATATTGTTCTATACGTAATTCGTTTAAACTTTGTTCCTGTTTGATGAGGTTAATAAATTTCCAGATGCCTGGATGAAGCGAGTTCATCAATCTCTGAAAAACATTATGCCATGATTACTGGGAAAGTTTTCATTAATTAGTGCTGTTTTCATTAATAAGTATAAGTTTGCATTATTAAGTAGGTAAAATTAAACTCCTTATGACCTCAGTAACTGCGGGCGCAAAATTTATAAATAAAATAAATAATTAAAAGAAGGTAATAAGTTGTCAGTAAGTGTGAAAAATTTTCATTAATAAGGGAAATAATCAGGGAAAACCCTACCAAAAGAAGAATTATAAAAATTTCAAGTAAAACTTACGAGGTTCTGTTATATCATTTTCTGTTTAGTCATGGAACATGTATTTTTCATTATCTATAATTAGAAAAATAATATAGTTTAAAAAAAAAAAAATTTCGATGAACTTGTAATTCGATGAATTGATTATTCGATGAACTCGTTTTCGATGAACTTGCATTCGATGAACTTGTATTCGATGAACTCGTTTTCGATGAACTTGTTTTCGGTGAACTCGTTTTCGATGAACTCGTCGGTTACCAAATAAAATACACTCTACAATAGAATTTTGTGTATGCATACATGTTTTTTTTTTTGCGATTTGACAATTTTGAAATTTTAAAAATAAAATTATTTGTTTTGTCAAATGAAATTAGAGAATCGTGTGAATTCCGCAAAATCGTCAATATTAAACACAACAAAAATCATCAATATTGTGATCCAAACAATATAAATGTCTCAAAAGTCCAAGTGGAGTATACAAATTAAAAAATTTTTGGCTTTATATGAAAATAATGAAATAATTTGGGATATTCCAATTATAAAAAAAATTGTTCAGAGAAAATGCAATGGAAATTCTATTCAAAAATGTTAAAAAAGAAATTTGTGTAGATACCAATATGGAATATACCAATATTTTCAAGAATAAAATTAAATCTATTAAGACAATGTACTCAGCAGAAATACAAAAAATAAATAAATCTAAAAAAAGCGGATCCGGTGCTGATGATGTTTATGTACCAAAATTAGAATGGTTTGATACGGCAAATTTTCTGACGAGTGTTACTTTTTCCCGGATTTCCACTTCTAATTTAGTAAGTTATTATATGTAAATAAAATAAATATATATAAAAGTAAAAAATAATTTATTTATTTAAAATGTTTATAATTATACATACATTTTTTCATTTTAAATAATTTTTTTTTAAAAAAGGTGAAAATCATCATAATTTGTTTGGATAAATATTGTTTGTTTGCATTTATATTGTTGATAAATATAATTTTATATATTACTGCTCTGCTACTGATGGATTCTGATATATTAGCATCATCTTCTGATTCTTCCTGTTGAAAAAATTAAACGTTTTCAAATTTTATCAGAAAACTAAAATATTTACAAATATGCCAATCATTTTATTTTGCCATGGTACTTTTCCTGCGCCTAAAAAATAATCAGCATATTTTTCTTTCTTCTCGATTGCTGCATTTGAATTATGATTTGAGCCGAAGTGTATTGCAGGATTTCGTTGTAAACCACTGACTATCTCGCGCCATGTACCTGGTATAATCACACCAGTCTTGTGGTCTTCATGATCAACTGATCATTGTTTCACATGTAGTTCTTTTACTGTATTCTCCAATGATTTTATAATTTTACCATATTTTGCAAATGGGGTGTCATTTTTTAGTTTTTTTTTGGTAGTTCGCCTTCAGTTGTACTATTTCCGTCATTATCAATTGTTGAACTTGTTGAGGAAAAACTTTCTTTATTATTGCTAGTTTCCGAATTTGAAATAACTTAAAATAACATGAAAAATTAAATATCTTTGCAGTTACGAATAACTGTTAAAGAGTGGAATGAAGTAGAAAATAAATTTGGTTTGCTATGGAATTTTCCAGGATGCATAGGTGCAATCGATGGTATATTTATATATATATATAATTTTTATATTCAATTATATATAATTATTATACGGTATCGGTATATATATTTTGTAGGAAAACATACACAAATTAAGAAGCCACATAATACTGGAGCTGAATTTTATAATTATAAAGGCACATACAGTATTATACTTTTTGCCATGGTAGATGCTGATTACAAATTCATTTATGCAGATATAGGATGCAATGGACGTGCTAACGACAGTGCTATATTTAAAAATTCAGATGATGCTTTTCCGCTGAGAACATCATGAAACAGTACAGTAGATGTACTCGCCTTTCAAGAAAGCAACAAATTTTCAATTATCGACTCGCCGGATAGTTGAAAATGCGTTTCGTATTTTAACTTCTCGGTTTGCTGTTTTTTATGGGCCAATAAATTTAAAAACAGAAACCAATGACCTAGTTATAAAAGCTTCATGTATTTTACATAACTACTTAAGAACTACATATCTGCCCAGATTATCAGTTAATCATGAAGACCACAAAACTGGTGTGATTATACCAGGTACATGGCGCGAGACAGTCACTGGTTTACAACGAAATCCTGGAACACACTTCGGCTTAAATCATAATTCAAATGCAGCAATCGAGAAGAGAGAAAAATATGCTGATTATTTTTTAGGCGAAAGAAAAGTACTATGGCAAAATAAAATATTTTGCAATGGTACTTTTCCTTCGCCTAAAAAATATTTACATATATTTACAAATATATTTATATAAATATATTTACAAATATATTTATGTTTGTAAATATTTTAGTTTTCTGATAAAATTTGATAAAAGCGTTTAATTTTTTCAACAGGAAGAATCAGAAGATGATGCTGATATATCAAAATCCATCAGTAGCAGTAATATATAAAATTATATTTATCAACAATATAAATGCAAACAAACAATATTTATACAAACAAATTATGATGATTTTCACCTTTTTTAAAAAAAAATATGTAAAATGAAAAAATGAAATGTATAATTATAAACATTTTAAATAAATAAATTATTTTTAACATGTTTAAAACTTATATATATTTATTTTATTTACATATAATAACTTACTAAATTAGAAGTGGAAATCCGGGAAGAAGTAACACTCTTCAGAAATTTTGCCGTATCAAACCATTCTAATTTTGGTACATAAACATCGTCAGCACCGGATCCGCTTTTTTAGATTTATTTATTTTTTGTATTTCTGCTGAGTACATTGTCTTAATAAATTTAATTTTATTCTTGAGAATATTGGTATCTACACAAATTTCTTTTTTAACATTTTTTAATAGAATTTTCATTACTCCACTTGAACTTTTGAGACATTTATATTGTTTGGATCACAATATTGATGACTTTTGTCGTATTTATATTGTTTCAGCACAATAATATTGACGATTTTTTCTTCTTTATAATTTATATTTATAAGTTTTATAATTACTACCATAAACACGTTTTTCGGAATTTACACGATTCTCTAATTTCACTTGAAAAAACAAATATTTTATTTTTAAATGTCAAAATTGTCAAATCGCAAAAAAAACATTTGTATGCATACACAAAATTCTATTGTAGTGTGTATTTTATTTATATGTAGTGCCGTTCAAGTTGGAAAAAATAGAAAGCATTCCAATTTTTTTTTTTGTGGGATTCAAGTAGATATTTTTTTATTTTTAATAGTGCTTTATTAATATTCATTCAAGTTCAGTTTACATTGATTACTTAATGCTAGTAAATATAAAATATTATATAAAAATTATGTTTAATGATCCTTCTAAGGAATACTCTAAACGATTTAATTAAGATATTTTTTTCTTTTTATAAATTTGTTTTTTATATTGTAATATGTACGGTTAACTAAGTTTTAGCTTGAATATTATTTTAATTATTGTAAAAAAATTTGGAAAAATACAATTAATATTTCTTATTTTAACTTAACAATAACGGTAATTAAATAGACAGACAAAAGAAATTTAAAATGAATATTAAGACATATCTTTTAAATTTTATATTATTTTAACCACCAATATAATGATTTATCTTTTTGATGATGTCTGATATCTATCTCTGTTATGTGTTGATCATATCTGTACATATCATTTTCTATATCTTCTGGGTTGTATATTTTTTTTTCGTTTGTCGCTCTTCTAAATACGTGATAAATTATTGGAATTGATTTATTGTTTTGGATGTATTATTTTGAATCTAAATATATGAAACTCTCTGGTGGTGTTTTTCCAGTTTCTAAAGTTTTAAGTATATAATTATTGTCTGCATAACCTTTATGATCGATATTACTGTTCCCGGTATTCTCATCTTTGTTCATATAATATTTTCTTATAATTTTAATTATAAATTATCAATTCTACCAATTTTAATATTTCTATATAATTCTTTGTTGGCATAATACTTAATATAATTACTTTTCGGCGTTCTAAATTTACCTGTAATTGCTCGTAAACATTGTCTTTCTAGTTTTCGTATTTTCTCTTTATTTGAAGCGCTGCAGTTAAACCAAATTGGGCATCCGTATGTTAAAATAGCATATAATGCCTTATATGCTATTAATTTAGTTTTTATATTTAGGTATTTATTATAAAAAAATTTTTTAGCTCTACCCAGGGCTTTAATTGTTGATTAATATGATATGTATTATTTAATCTATCATTTAAATATATACCTAAATATTTAACATTTTTGCTATGCTGAATATTTGTACCATTTTTCGTTATTATTTTAAATTTAAATGTTCTCCAATTTTTCCTTACATTTTTATTTGCTTTTTCAAGTCCCATTCTAAACAGAATTGTTACAAATTTTTTTTCATTTATACATAATTTCCATTTGTAAATATATTTTTCAATATTGTTGCTATTATTGAGATTAGTTTTTCTCATATAATTAAGATTTGTTATAAAAGTTGTTTTTAATTTCATTAGCTTTTTTATGATTGTATTTTTATATTTATTTAATATGTTTTCGTTTTTTTTTTTTGTTTTGGGGTTGTTGCGATTATTGTTTTCATTATTATTTCATTTAATGTTATTATATAATTCAAAATATCTTAATTATTAATAATTTTTTTTTCAGGTACCAGTTCTGGCGTATCTTGTTCAATTTTAAATTTATAATTTTTATGTAGATTTCTATAAAAAAATATTTCATTTTATCTTATTAAAATCTAGTTTATATTCCACCTCATGAGTTTCTAACCTAAAATTTTAATTATCTTGTTTGTTTACAATTATATGTATTGCTTTATGATCGCTATCATAATTAATTGTCTTAAGTTTCTCTGTAAATATGTAAATATGTCTAATTCAATATTTAGTCTAATATCAATAATAGCTAAATCTAAGAATGATCCAGAACGAGGATAAGTAGTATAAAGTTAGTAGTATAAAGTTTACATTTATATTCAATTTCATGTTCCTCAATCCATTTATTTAAAAAATTACTTCTTGTGTTATTTATTTGGTTTCCCCAGTTTTTATGTTTTGCATTTAGATCATCTATAATTATATAATGATTATTTTCTTTTTCTTATTTTACGACTTTAAATATATCTTCATATTCTTCTTTAAATTTTTCGGAATTGTTTTGTGATGCATACAAGGTTAAAATAAATAGATTTTGATTATCTTGTATTTTAATTTTAATAATCGTTGATTCAATGCAAATATTTTTTAGAATCGATGGAATTCTAATTTCATTATATTTAAATTTTTTTTTTTCTGTTTTCCAGATTTTCGGCTTCGGTAATATTATCAATTTTTGGTAATGAGCATTGATTTGGCTCATGGTTTTCACCGCATTTAACGCAACGATATTGTAATGAACAATTCGCTGCTGTGTAACTATATCGCTGGAACTTCACGCACTGTGCAATTTGATTATTTTTTATAATTTTATCCCATTTAATTATTCTGTGTTCAATTTCTTTTATGTTATAAACTTCGTTTATATTTGAATCACTGCTCAGTTGAATTATAAATAATGATGTTTCATAATTGTTTTGAATAGAATGCTTAGTTTTAAATCTTTTAACATTTAAAAATTTAATATTTTCATTTTCATATAATTCCTTTAATTTTATTAATATATCATTGGGTTCATCTATTGAATCTAAACCTTTTAATAATAATGTTTTAGTTTTTTCCGCTTTTGGAGTAAAAGTGAAGTATTCATATTTTAATAAATTCATAATATCTTTTATTTTTTATGTATATTTAATACACTTGTAACAATAGAAAATTTAGTTTTATTATTATTTTTTATTTCAAATTCATTTATATTAGATTCTTTAACTTTTTTAATTGCTTCAGCTATGTTATTGTTATATACATAAATTGGCGGCATTTTTTTATTTTTTTTATCTTCTTGTTGATTATTTTTTTCATTGTGAAACTGTTGTGATTCGTCGACGTCATCATCTTCTTCAGTTTCGTCTTCCGAATCCGCTAATTCCATATAATAATTATTTGAGCATTGTGGTTTATCATACAATGTATGAGGTTATCTTTCAATGTTTTAATTTTTTCATTATTATTATTTGTTACTGAACTCTTTAATTCATTTATTGTTTTTTGTAAAAGTTTCAATTGCACTTTAAGCTTTCGATTTTCTAATTTTTGTCATTTAAGCTCTTCACTTGCACTACCATTAGTTTTTATTTTATTTTTCTTCATTTTTATTTGAGTTTTTAGATAAGCAATTTTACAATTCATATATTATTTTCATTTTTTTCACATTTTGTCATTTGCTTTGCACTATTTTAATTTTAATTATTATGATTTATTTTTGATATTTTTATTATTGTTGTATTATAAAATTAATATTAATGTTAACCACTAATTTCGAACACGTCCTTACTGTTTGACTCTCAACGAATCAATCTGTGAAAAACTGATCTTCAAGTAGATATAAAAAAGACGAATTGCGCATGGTGTTAAATCGTTCTATTTAAATGTGGTACTTGAACTATCCCCGGTGCTCATTTTCTTAGATTGATGAAGATTAGATATTCGATTACTAATTCATATATTCTAGATAGACTAGATCATATGGTAAATATTATTCGATTGCAATGAAATTTGGTACACAGACTGGATTCGTCATTACGCATATGTTGATCGAGGACGAGGTTAGTAGCTTTAGGGGCCATGCTAAAATTGCCGATTTATAATTCATATGTTGTAGATATATGGTAAATATTATCGGATTTCAATGAAATTGCGTACGCAGTTTGATTTCGTGATTCCGCATATGTTCACATGATAAAATTTAGTACCTTTAAGTCCATGCCAAAATTTCCCGTTAATATTTCATATGTTTTAGATTATATGATAAATAACATCCGATTCCAATGAAATTTAATACACAGGTTGGATTCGTGGCTACACATACCAAGTTAAAGGGTAGTACCTTTTAGATTATATGCCAAAATTATCGAAAAATATATTATATATGTTCTCTAGATTAAATGGTAAATATTATACCATTCTTATGAAAGCTATTATATATATTAGTTTTGTAGTGTATAGTTGGTGCGTATAATATTTAGGGTCGATAGTTTTAGTGGGTCCCTATAAAATACATAATAGATGTGTTAAAATATGAGTAAGTTTTAATAAAGTACTGTTTGTTACAAACATACTGTGAATTATAAAACATTGTTGGATACAAATCACTGTTGACTATATCTACGAGTTATATGTTAAGGTATCCCTAATTATCAGATTTTTTTATTTATAGCACGTATTGTTACTGTGATGAAATAAAAAATATGACTGACAGCAGTTATAATATTATTTGCTGTATCTATACAAAGCATACTATAATTCGGATCAGTGTGATAGCTCACCTAGCTTTTTCGAAAAAGGCACACTATTTGATATATTCCATATTCCGCGTTTTTTTGTATGAAAAAATTGTAAACAAATTATATATATATATATTATTTTCAAAAGTGTTGTGTACCAAATTACCAATATATCTTTTATTAAATGAAAAGACTGGTTTAAAATATTATTCATTTATTTCTTAATATAAAATAATGGTTAACGCTAATTAATATAGGAAATTCAATTATTACATGTTAATCAATTGAGCCATTGAATGTTAATATTACAACGACCTGATCTATATAACATTATATAATTTATATACAACAATATAGTACAAAGTAAATATATCCAGAGACCAGAGTAATCAAGTGATATACCTGTTTTTGGAAAAAAAATATTTAAATGAAATTGCGTAGTACCCCAGAAACCACGTGTTTAGCTAAGGCTTCAGAAAAGCTTTAGAATTGAGTTTCTTTCAAATCAAAAAGCTTTCAAATTGAGTAAACTTCAAATCAATAAGCTTTCCAATATTTTTTATGCTCAAAGCAAAAATCCATATATAATGGAATATATGAATATTTAACATATAAAATTTATTTCATCTTCTAAAGTAAATATTTCCATTTTTTCAGCGATGACCTTATTTTTTTTATATATATATATTTATAAAGGTAATTCTCTACAAAAAAGTTCACGTAAAGGGTATTTTCCGACCAGTAGTTTAGGAAATATAAGCATTATTATCAAAACCATTTTTTGATTGATTACAATAACAAAATCTAATGAAATGACTAAACGAGTATTGCGTCATAGTATATGTGTATGAAAATATATAAATTATGAAAGTATGTGTACCGGAAATTTCTTGAATTTAAATTTGAAAAAGAATTTTATTTTTTATTGTCAATTCTACTGGATTTTCGCAATATTTTGAAAAATTAAAATTATTAGGTAACTATTTTTAAAATACTACCTCTTACAAAAAGCGAAGAAATTATTAAGAAAAATAAACCATTCCCTTTTATAAAATTAATAAAATTGTTTTAGCACCTCATATATACCTTTTTAGGAAAATTTATTTAAAATAATTAATTGTTTATTAAAAATATGAAAAATTTAAAATACTAATTTTTTGATAATTTGAACGTTATGTAACGGCAAATTTATACAATCACGAACAACCTCATCGATCGCCGATTCCATATATAATTATTTCTTTAAAATAATAAATTCTTTATATGTATATCATAAAATTCAGTATTTTCAATAAATAAATATATAAAAATTAAAATAAATTTTAATGAATATAATTTTTAATTTATAAACTACCTTTATAAATATATTTTTTTTAACTTTATCAAATATTTGATACATATCAACTAAAACTGGTCTTATTAGACCAACAATTAGTTTATAATTCTTTGCTTAAGCCTAGTAGTTGAAAAGTTATTAGGTTGTCCTGTGAATCGCTAATATTTATTTTGATGATTTAAAAAAAAAAAAATATGATTTACATGATGTCAGTAGGTTTTGTTCTTTTCAGTCTTTTTACGTTGTTTTGAGTGTTAAGCAAATTAACAGCTTCTATATTAATGTGATTTGAAAGTTTATATTTGTGTTTGTGTTGTGTTTCCTCTTCTACTTTTTTTACTTTTAGTTTCGTGTAAATCAGCATTTCTGATGTACCATGGAGCATTAACTATGGAACGTAATATTTTATTTTGAAATGTTTGTATATGACACTTGGATGCACAACCCCAAAGTTGTATACCGTATAACCAAACGGGTTTATTGATTATAAATTAATAATTTTGTTGTCGATTGAAAGCTTTGAATTGCGTCCAACGTCCAATTAACCAGTAGTACTTAACATATTTCAGCTTTAATTCTTTTAAATTAATGTTGATGTGTTCTTTCCATTTTAATTTACTGTCGAGTGTCATACCTAAGTATTTTGCTGATTTTCCTTTTGGAATTATATTGTTGTTAAGGTAGATTGGTAGTTCGTCCTTAATTTGTTTGGTCGTAAAGTTGACATGTGTTGATTTGGTGTCGTTTAATCTGATTTTCCATTTCATTGTCCATTCATGCACTGAATTCTTTGCACTAATTTAACTGTTGCAGCTGTCAGGTTGAGGTTTGTGGCCAATAATGCCGTATCATCAGCAAAGGTAGCAGTTGTGATGTCTTCTGAAGTTGGTAGGTTGCTGGTGAAGAGAACGTGTAGCACCGGACCAAGGATACTACCCTGCGGCACTCCAGTCTTGATATCCTTTAGCTCTGAATATGATTCATCTTGCTTGACTCTGAAGCATCTATTTGTTAAGTATGATTTTAAGAAATTCACATATTGTTTGGGTAACATTTTCTTTCATTTATGTGGAAGTCCTTCGTGCCAAACCTTATTGAAGGCCTGGGCTTTGTCGATGAAAATGCCTGAACAAACTTTCTTTTCTTCAATGGCATTTTCTATTATGTTTGTTATTCGGTGTATTTGTTCGATTGTAGAGTGTTGTTTTCTGAAACCGAACTGATAGTTTGGTACTAAATTTTTATCTGATATATTTTTTTTAGTTGGTTCAGAAATAGCTTTTCCATCAGTTTAGAAATCATTGGTAGCAATGAAATTGGCCTGTAGGAGTTAATATCATTAGGTTGTTTTCCTGGTTTCGGCAACATTATCATTTCCGCAACTTTCCATATACTCGGAACATACTTTAATCTAAAAGTAGCATTTATAAGTAAAGTTAACGTAGATATACCTTTTTTCGGAAGCTTATTTAGTATTTCGTTTGTTATCAGGTCGTATCCTGGTGATTTTGCTTTTTTTAAAGTATCTCTTTATTGTTGCAGTAACCTCTTGTGGAGTGACTAATACTATCTCACGATCGTCATTTAATGGTAAGTCGTCTGCATGCAGGTGGTTTGATGTGCTGTTAGGTTCAAAAACTTTTTCTAGGTGTTCCGCAAATGCATCTACTTTTTCCTTATTATTTTTTGCCCATGTGACGTCACCTTTTTTTATTGGTGATACGTGTGTTACATCTTTTTTAATTTTTTTAGTAGCCTTCAATAATGAGTAATCGGTTCTTTCTGTCGCTGTGAGTTTCTCAAGATAATTTGTTATTGAAGTTTCTTTGAATTTCTGAATTTAATGCCTTGGTTATAATTGGGCTACCACCACAACTACAAACACAACTGCCAACTACCATGTAGCGCGACAAGTTATAATTATGCTACAAAATCGCGCTAAAATGTATCTTTGAAGTGTCATTTTGGGGGCAAGGAATACCAGTCAAAAACATTTCAGTCAAAAAAAAAGGAATTTTAGTCAAAATAATAAGGAATCCTAGTCAAAATAATTTTTGACTGAATTGCCTTTTCAGAAGGATATTCAATCAAAAAACTGAAAAGGTATTTCAGTCAAAACTTTTTGACTGGGATTCCTTTTGGAAGTTTGACTAGTTTGACAGTACGAATAGTATATGTCCATCAGTAAAATGTTTGATGTTTTATTATTATCGGGAAGAGATTTCTTTACACCCTTTTCCGAAATGAAACAGAAAAATTAACTTTGTATTTATTACTTGCCCAGGCATTTTGGTTTCTATATGATATGATATTATATATATATATATATACATATATATATATATATATATATATATATATATATATATATATATATATATATATATATATATATACTTGATTAACAATCAATACTATTGTAATAATACTTATGCATTTACAAGCTGTAACGAGTTTTTCATTTGGATTCTTAGAATTTCATATAAAGGAAAATGAACGATAAATAAATAAATAATGAATTGGAACCTAAAGGCATTCCAGTCAAAAAAAAATCTGAAGGAAGGCTTTTCAGTGCAAATACTAAAAAGGCAATTCAGTCAAACTTTTTTCTCACCGAAATTCCCTTTGTTTTGACTGAAAAAATTTGTATGAACTTTTTTTTGACTGAATTGCCTTTTTTTTACTGAAATGTTTTTGACTGGAATTCCCGGAGCCGTCATTTTGATATTGATAGAAGAATATTTGCAAATATATCGAAAAAAATTATGTCGGTGAATAATATTTTAAAAAAAACTATAGCTGGATTTTTAGCAATGAAGGCATATAAAGAAATTAAAAGAAACTAATAAAAAGAAAAGAAGGCGCAGATGGTGAGCCCGAGAACTGTACCAGACAAGAGACCAATATGGATTTTATGCCACTTCATTTAAATTATTGCGGGAGAAGGATCCAGAAATATTTTTTAAAGCAACAAGAATGAATGTTGATTTATTCGACACGTTGCTTGAAATGCTGCATGATAAATTGACGAAAACATCAATTAGAAAACCAATAGAGCCAGAATGTCGACTGGCGTTAACATTAATGTAAGTTCAATCCCCCCGTCGGATTCCACCTTGTCGCGGTGGTGGGGCTTAAGTAAGTCTGAGGAACCCTGAGGCGATGCCAGTAGGTGCAACCATGCTGGAACGGCGAAGGGCGAAGACCGAAAACCAAGAGAATCCACCTTCATGATTTGAATGTCCGAATCTAGAAAAATTCGTGGTAGGATATTACCACAAGTGTCGGAAGAGGCTACGACTTCCGGCGAGGGCGTGGTTGCTACTAATGTAACAACTAAGTCGCCAGTAGCAAGAGTAGATAGGGCCGATACGATTAAAAACGCGACCCAAACCTCGACCCCCTCCCACACGACAGGAGGTGTGGTCCTGGTTAAAAAGAAAAAGAAAAATAAACTATCGGGTGCGCAACAGCGCAAACGACAGCGGGCAAGGGCTGCGCTGGAAAGGCTCAACCTTGGAAGTCCGTCTGCGCGGAAGGGGGTTATACCAGGTGATGGGAAACCACTGTCTGTCGGGCAGAAGCGGAAACAGAGAAGGGAGAAGTTGCGCGGCGCGGTACAGGGCGTGAAAGGTGGAGAACCGGGTGGTGCACGGGCGAATCCCAAAGGTGGTAACACCGCGGGAGCCGCTAGTGCATTGCCAGGTTCCACATCGGTCCACCCGGCCAAACCAGCAACTACTTGTGTTGCTCCTGCTGCGGCAGGGGCCCGTGTAGTGTCAGGCGTTGCCATGTCAACCACATTAGGTTGGAAAATGGGGACAACTGATCCTGCACGGGCTCTTGTTGCAACAGAAGCAGCAAAAAAGAGAATCCGCTCGGATGATTCGGGAGAAGCAGGACCAACCAATAAGAAGGTAGTCCCTGAGCTATCAACTTATAGGGAAGGACCTGCTCCCAAATCAGGCTTAGATCGTAGATCTAAACCTGTCGGAAGACCGAAGGTCATTCCAACGGGTAAACGAACCCTGGGTTCCTATTCTCAGGTGGTCAGAGGAGTTGACAAAACATCTTTCGAGATGGCTGTCATCAACTCTGCAGCACCTGGGAGCAGGATCGCTCGGGACAGACAGTCTATTATCAGGGAGGCATTAGAATCAGCTATAGACGCTGCTTTTATGTCAACCAGTGATGTTGTGCCGGTTCGTATCCGTTGGAGTGGCTTTCGTGGCGATTTCTTCTGGGCTGTCTGTCTAGACAAGTTCTCGGTAGACTTCCTAGGGAAATTGATTAGCGAAATAAAGTTGCCTTGGGATGACATCCGCTTACAGATGGTAAGCAAAGATGACATTCCAAAGCTAAGGAGGGTAACGGTTGAAGTGATAGGTCCGCTTAAACCTGTACCAGCCATCCTTAGCCAGATTAAGCAACAGAACAACCTGCCGACTGAGCTCTGGACGGTATACTTTGCTAAGGAGAATCCGCAAGGAATCTACTTGGTGTTGGGTATCGACCAGACCTCATTCGATAGGATTAACGAAACCAGGGGGAGGTGTGGTACAGGATGGCAAGCATCTTTTTCAAATTGGAAAATGTGTCGCCAACCTGCCCCACACAACCACCGGTTTCCAGTTCTGCTGCTGAAGCCAAACCAGCACCCTCTAAAGAAGAGAGCGCGAATGCTGCTCCAACGTTAGAAAAATCATCTGGCTTACTGATCACCGAATTGGTGATTGGCGAAACAGATGAACGGGCTGGACATGATCTGATGACAGGATCGGTTGCGACGAAGACGAGGATTTACTCCTACTAGGACCGCTCCTGGCATCAGATGATGACCAAACCCTAACGGAGGAGATGTCAACGGAAGAGTTGGAGATGGAGGTTGATCAGAACAATTCATGAGAATTGTTGAGATCAATCTCCATCGTAGTAGGGCGGCCACGGCCAACCTACAACAACTTTTCGAGAAAAGCGAAGTGGATTTGGCGCTAATTCAGGAACCTTGGACCGTCGTAAACAAGGTTTCTGGATGGAGCAACAAATCAGTAAATCTGTTCTACAATAACGAACAAGGTAGGCCCAGGGCCTGTATTGTAGACAAGAAAAATATTAATCTATTTTCTCACCCACAGGTCTCAAGTAAAGATAGCATAGCGGTTTCATGGGAGGGCGAATTAAACGGGAGACCAAAGCAGATCATCTTTGCTTCTGTTTATCTACCGTTTGACTCACCCACCCCTCCGCCATCTACCGAGTTGGATGAGGTAGCGAAGCCAGCGCAGAGCAACCACAAACAACTGATTATAGGCTGTGATGCAAACTCTCATCATACAGTATGAAGCAGCTCAAACTGTAATGAAAGGGGTAAGTCACTGCTTGATTATATTTATACAACTAACCTATTATTAATGAACCTTGGGGTAGAACCTACTTTTATCACGCGTTCTCGTAGGGAAGTAATAGATATAACACTAACTACAATTGATATATCTGCATACATCCATAATTGGAGAGTTTCGAACGAAGCATCCTTATCGGATCACAGATATATACGTTTTGAAATTGATGCCACGGTCCCACCAGCCATTCCTTATAGAAACCCGGCAAAAACTGACTGGGCTTCTTTCAGGAGCAAGGTGGAATCAAAATTAAATCTCTCAGTTAACTTCCCCCGTACATTGTACTCGTGTGAAGATATTGACAGAGAAGTAAATGTGATCACGAATCTGCTTATGGTTTATTATGAAGAGTCTTGTCCCTTGAAACGGGCCAGATCCGACTCTGACCCTCCTTGGTTGACACAAGACCTCAAAGGAAAACGTAAACGGGTACGCAGGCTTTGCAACAAAGCGAAGAACTGTAATCGTGATGAAGATTGGAACGCATATCAAAATGCGCTCAAAGATTATAAGTACGACATCCGCTCAGCCAAGAGACAATCTTGGAGATCGTTCTGTGATGGTGTAGATAGCGTAAACGAGGCGTCACGAATTAAGAAATTTCTAGCGAAAACCCACATTCAACATGAACTCCTAATCAATAGTGAAGGTATCAGAGCTGAATCAGCAGGGGAGTCACTAGAATTACTAATGGAAGAGCATTTCCCGAAATGCTTTGACACCTCTGTTGTAATAGATTCATACCGGCCTAGAAATAGGTTGGAGAATACGGAATTAGAGTTTATTAACCTTAATGCAGCTAAATGGGCTGTTTTTTCTTTCAAACTATTTAAATCCCCAGGTAAAGATGGGATATTCCCTGCTTTACTCCAAAACTCATGGGATTTCATAGCTGATAGATTAATAAACCTTTTCAGGGCGTGTATCCTCTTTGGATATACCCCGGCAAAATGGCAGGAGGTTAGAGTGGTCTTTATACCAAAACCGGATCGAGATGACCATTCATCCACAAAGGCATTCAGACCAATCAGCCTTACTTCCTTTCTTTTAAAGACTCTGGAAAGAATCTGCGAAAGAGAAATTCGAGATAAGCTCCCATCGGCAGCCTTATCTGGCAAACAGCACGCCTATTTAAAGGGTAAATCGGTGGAAACCGCTCTTCATGAAGTGGTTCACACCATTGAAAAAGCCTTTCTTTTCAAAGAATCTGTGCTTGGAACCTTTATAGACGTGGAAGGAGCTTTCAACAATGTACTCCTGCAAAAAATTAATGAAGTGCTACATAAACAAAACATCAACCCACAAATCTCCAAGTGGATTGAACACATGTTAGCACATAGGAGAATTTATGCGAACCTTGGGGACCAAGAACGTGCAGGGAAAGTTCACAAAGGTACACCACAGGGCGGCATTCTGTCACCCTTGCTTTGGATACTAGTCGTGAATGACCTCCTATTCGAACTCACAAGGCAGGGATACCTCGTCGTATGCTACGCAGAGGACCTGGTCATTCTCGTCACAAGCAAATTTGAATCGGAACTCTCTGGGTTAATGCAACTTGCACTGAATATTGTTAGCCAATGGGCAGACAACTGTGGGCTGAACATCAACCCGCTAAAAACCGATATCTGTTTATTCTCATTGAGAAGGAAACTCAACTATTGAGTCTTCCCGTTATAAAAGGCACCCGGCTAACACTAAAAGCAAATGTTAAATATCTGGGCGTTATTTTAGACAAAAAATTGAACTGGAGATCGCACCTAGAAGAACGAGCTAAAAAAGCCTATAGGATTTTTGGCATGTGTCGGGGCGCGATGGAAAAAAAATGGGGACTACAACCGGATATGATTCGCTGGCTCTACACCAGTGTCGTCCGCCCTACTCTTTCCTATGGATCTCTCGTCTGGTGGAAGGCGATTGAGAAACTCTCCAATCTTAAGTTGTTGGAAAAAGTTCAACGTTCTTGTTGCCTCAGTATTACTGGCGCAATGAGAACAGCATCAACAGCAGCACTAGAAACCATTACGGCTATCCACCCAATTGGGATCCACATCAAAAAAGTTGCTGCGGGGGCTGCATTGAGACTTCACTTAAACCAGGCATGGACTCATGCAGGTTCTTCTGTACCTCATGAGTCTATCCTGGGATACCTCTGTACCTCATGAGTCTATCCTGGATTTGTGAAATCCATCATACCCAATGTTCAGAAACCTAGCGATTCCCAGAAAGAAACCTTCCTGGAATCAAACGTAAAACTCAGTATCCCTTCTAGAGCTGATTGGAACACTGACATAGTGTCTCAAACAGCTGGCCTGTTAACAGCATATACCGACGGCTCCAAAATGGGAAACCTGACTGGCGCGGGTATGTACTGTGAGGAATTAAATCTAGAAAGGTCTATTCGCTTGGAAGACCACGCCACAGTCTTCCAAGCAGAGGTGGTGGCAATTAAAGAAATCTGTAACCACCTTCTATTAGAAGGAACCACAGATAGGGACCTGACAATCTTCTCAGATAGTCAGGCTGCGTTAAAAGCGGTGACATCCTATACAACCAAATCCAAGCTGGTCCAAGAATGTAAACACAGTCTTAACAACCTGGCGCGGTCGAATAGAGTCACACTGAAATGGGTTCCTGGACATAGCAATATACCGGGAAACGAAAAAGCAGACGAGCTAGCAAGAAAGGGATCGCAACTGGAGGTCATCACGACCACAGTTGGGGTAGCACTGCAGACTCTTAAAGCGAACCTAAAACGATGGGCCGACGAATCTCATCAACAAATCTGGCTAGCTAGTGATATCGGCCACACCACGCGGTGTCTCTGGGGCATCCCGAAGGAGAAAGTAACCAAGAAATACCTGCGGCTCAACAAGAGCTCGGTATACCTGGGCACTGCGATCTTAACAGGTCACTCTATGTTGCGGGATCATGCCTACAAAATCCGGCGCTCTGAAGTGCACGTCTGTAGGGGGTGCGGTGAGGATAGAGAGACTACTGAACACTTCCTGTGTCATTGTCCCTGCCTCATGCACCTACGTTATAAATGCTTTGGTGCCTATCTCCTGAACGAACTGAGCGAAGCGGGGGTTCATGGATGGCAACAAATCTGTAAATTCGGAAAAGATAGCGGATGGCTCACAACCGCCACGGCGGGAGTGACATGAAGGTTCTTCGCACCGAGGGGTACAATGGGCCTAGTTCTGGCCTGAGTGCTTGAGTCCTTCACGGACTCCCCTCTCTCAATCCATCCATCCATCCAAGTTCAATAATATTAATATTATTTTGAAGAAGTTAATTAATTTTACTGTTAATAAAAGGTACCTTGCACATGGAGGAGCGAGAAATATATTCGCTTGGAAATTTAAAATGGGCCTGTCTACGGTAAGGAAAATTTTGTTGGAGACCTGTGAAGCAATTTGGGATACACTGAAATCTATTTACTTACCTGATCCACAACTTTCCGACTGGAAATGTTTGAAAGAAATTTACAGATATAAGTGGAACTTATCAAATTGTGTTGGTGCCATTGACGACAAACATATAAATATTTTTTACCCAAAAAAAAGTGGTTCTTTGTATTTTAATTATAAAAGGAAATTTAGTGTAGTTTTACTTGCGGCATGTGATGCAAATTATAAGTTTACTTGTGTTGATATTGGGGCATATGGTAGCCAGAGCGATGGTGGCATATTTCAGGAAAGCACTTTTGCTAAATCAGTTCTTAACCATAAACTACTATTACCACCTATGAAACATTTGTATGCTTCAGACGTTCAATTTCCACACTTTTTCGTAGGAGATAATGCTTTTCCCTTAAGGCAGAATTTAATGAGACCATTTCCTGGCAAAAATTTATCGGATCAACAAAATAATTATAATAAAAGATTGTCCAAAGCACGGGTAACAATAGAAAATGCTTTTGGAATTATGGCTTCTCGATGGCACATTTTACTGAAGGACATTAATTGTGCTCCTGAAAATGCAGACATTATCATTAAAGCTGTTGTTGTGTTGCATATTTTTTTTAATGAGCAGAATTAATTCGAGATATTGTAGTCGATTTTACGTAGATTTTATTGAAGATGGTGAAATCATTCGGTTTGTAGAGATAAATGTGAATCTAATTTCATTAGATATTGTAGTCGATTTTACGTAGATTATATTGAAGATGGTGAAATCATTCGGTTTGTAGAGATAAATGTGAATCTAATTTCATTGGAAGTATCAGGTGCTAGAAATTCATCTGAACGTGCATTTGAATTGCGTAATATTTTAATGAATTACTTAAATGAACATTAAAACAATTTTGGATAATAAAAACTTATTATAAAAATTAATATTGTTATTATTTTTTTTTATTTTGAATTTTATTTTTAATTATGGTTAATATTTCCATTTCCAAATCAATTATTTCCAATGATGAAAAGTTGTTATTTCTCACCATTTCTGCTGCATTTTTGAAAAAAAAATATATACTATCTTCTTTTTCAGCAGTTTGTGGCAATAGTTTCTTCAAAAAATCACTGAATTGACCATCAATACTAATTTCTGTCGTGCTATTCGAATCGGTTTGTGATGTTGCAGGTGGAATGATTGCTGATGACGTTGATGGATATATGGCCGTATCTGTCATATTTGTTATGGACCTTGGTGGAACAGGAGTTGATGTTGTAAAAGATTGAATTGTTTCCTCATCGAGGTCCATATTAAATATTCCATCGAATGTATTTATTTCTTTATGTACTTCTTCATTAGTAATTTTATCACCGCATTCAAAATTACTTGTTGTTCTAAAAATATGCAATTTTAATGTTAAATTGCACAATTTCTATCAATATAATATTAATATCAATCTTTACCTTCTCACTTGCGGAATGCTTCGCAAAAAGGCCATATTTTCAATATATTTCCACCTAAATATCATTTTACATTCACTTCCTGATGGATGATTTTCTTTTTTCAACTCTCTGTAAAATAAATCCCGCAATCCCTTCCACTTAGTTTTACATTTGGATACTGTATATTTATATTTATATACATATTGCTAACAAATTAAAACAATTTCAAGATTTCATAGCAAGTACGAAATAATGTATTTTACTTACCATCTATATTCAAAACCAATCCAATTTCTTTCCATGTTTTCTCTTTTAATAACACATTTTTATATCCCGGATTACTTTTATCATATAAAAATGGCTTTTCCCGCATTAATTCTATTAGATTTTCCATTTTAAAATTAAATAAATTGTTATAAACAACAAATAAAATATTTGTGAACCATCAAATAAAATATTTTAAAATAATTATTATTTTAAATAATTTTGACAATTTACTACTACACTTTACTGCAACTTCAAAAATTTTAAAACTCAGCTACATTCGTAATTTTACTAGCCCAATTATAACTCAAAGCATTGATTTCCATAAGAGTGAAGTTGGTAGTTGTGTTTGTAGTTGTTGTGGTAGCCCAATTATAACCAAGACATTACGTTTTAATTATTGTGTTTTTATGTTCAAAATATTTTTATCTCTTGGATCACGAGATTGTTGCCATCTACTTCTCGCAATTCTTTTTTCTTTTACTAACGTTGTAATGTCTTTAGGGTAATTGATTGCAATAGTTTTATACGTTGAAGTGTTTGTGTTGTTCCATGCTGCATTCTGAATTTGCTTGGTAAATTTTTCTGCTTCTATGTCTAGTTGTTGTTGCGTTTGCAGTGTTACTCTTAAATCAATTAAGTTTTCAAGTTCAAATTTAAATCTAGTCCAGTCTGTTGTTTTATTTACTAGAGTTGGATTCGTGCTTTTAATAATTAGTTTGTCTTTTAACGTAAGGATTACCGCAGAATGGTCAGAACTTAGGTCAAAGTTGTCTTCCGTACAAACAAAATTAGGAGTCACTTTTCTACTGATGAAAAAATCTAGCAAGTCTGGCGTTTTATTGTTGTCCGAAAGCCAGTATGTTGGACTTCCTGTCGAGTGATATCTGCATCCATTTTCAATTATTGCTGACCTTAACTCTTTGCCTTTGGTGGTAGAAAGAAAGTTTGGACCCCCAATCCACATGTGTGACATTGTAATCACCCCCTAGTATAAAACATTCACCTAACGCTTTTAGCATCATTGTGTAGTCTTCCTTTTTTAAATTGTGCTTTGGCAGAAAATAGACTCCACCAATTGCCATCTTTTGTTTAGTTGTTTCTACTATTATCATAGTCAGTTGAATTTTATCTGTTTGTATGTTTTGATCTTGATTGTGTTTGATATTTTCTTTAATAAGTATAGCACTTCTGCCTCTAGCTGCGTTATCTGGATGGTTAGAAATGTATGTATTATAATTTTTCACCTTCAGGTACATTTGATTATGAAGATGAGTTTAAGATATAAGACAAATATCTATATTTTGTTGATGTAGAAGGATCTCTAATTCATGAATTTTGGTTTGGACTCCATTTGCGTTCCAGGTAAGTATTTTATATTCTCGGTGTGCCATTTAAGGTTATTTACACTTTTAAAATCAGCAAAGTATGCTTCTATGTTGTTCATTCTATTAGTTAGGTTTCCAATCATGTTATAGATACTTGATAATATTATCATTGGGTCTGTCGCTTCTTGTTGTGCTTCTTTTGTTCTTTCTCTGTATTTTTTAGTCGCGTCTGCGTATGATGTGCCTTCTGGTATTCTACTTGAAAATGGTGATTTCGGAACCAAATGTTGGATGGTATTGGTGTTTGCTTTTATGTTTTTTTCTTTTTTGCAGTTCTTTTGCTACCATGCAACCTCTATAGTTGGCCGGATGAGCTTCTCCATAGTTAGTGCATTTGGCTGCCACTTCTCTGCTTTTGACACAGTTTGCTATGAGGTGATTTCCTGCACACTTTACGCATCTCGGTTCTTGTTGGCAATATTTCTGTGTGTGTTCATGTCTTTGGCAGCATTGACACTGTGGGATCCGATTGTTCTTCCTTAAAGCTTCAATTTTTACTTTCATCTTGCTGATGTATTTTAATTCAAATATGTTTTTGATGTTTTCTGTATTTTCAAACGTAATTGTGAATCGGTAAGTTAGTGATATATTTTTTACCATTAAGTTTCTTTTTTATTTTTTATTTTCAGCTTTTAAGATCTTGAAGTTTTTTCCCGTAGCTCTTCAACTATTTGTTGTGGATGGAGATACCTGGCCATAGCCCTGATTGGTCTAGTTTGTTTATTTTCAAACGAGTGCCTTTACAATTTAATGCTATTTGCGACTTTCGATAATTCTCTGTACTCTTCTACTGTGTTAACATTTACTTTTATTTGGCTGTCATTCAAAAAATCTATTTTTTTTCACTTAGCGTCTGTTTTCACTCTGCGTAATTTTTAACATTACTAAAAATTATTGGTTGTGGTTTGTGTTGCTTCTTAACGTTGCTGGATGATGTATCTGTTTTATTGTAGTTAGATGATGTTGTTGAAATATATAAAAAAAATAGGTCATCGCTGAAAAAATGGAAATATTTACTTAAGAAGATGAAATAAATTTTATATACAAAATATTCATATATTCATATATTATATATGGATTTTTGCTTTGATTATAAAAAATATTGGAAAGCTTTTTGATTTGAAATTTACTCAATTTGAAAGCTTTTTGATTTGAAAGAAACTCAATTCTAAAGCTTTTCTGAAGCCTTAGCTAAACACGTGGTTTCTGGGGTACTACAAATTGAAATATTTTAAATATTTTTGGAATCACCTAATGTGATATGTGATTATCATTCTTGTGATAAATTATAATGATCACAAAATATATTTCAGCTATCTATTGTGATCATAGGAATTTATATTCAAATACGGCAATACTTTCTAAAAATAAAGTCTCCACCGGTCTCCATTGTCAAAAAATATTTAAAAAAATATTATTTTTAATTTTTATAATGTAAAATGACATTTTATCCAATACAACATATGTTTTTAATTAGATATTCCTATTTTTAAAATTAATTAATTGTATTTATCACTTCTAATTTGTTATCAGAAATTAATGGATAACATTTTTTATATATAAAAAAAAGTATATATACGAGGGCTGATTGATAATTACGTGGACTACCTGTGATTCACAGGTATAAAGTAAGTATTTTTTACCTCTAAAATCATTTAATAGGCTATATATAAAATTTAAAGTCGATATCTTGTATACTTTCCATGTAACAGTCGTTTAAGTAAGTCAATCTCAGTGAATTTTTAAAAATGGATAAAAACGAATTTCGTGTGTTGATAAAACATTATTTTTTGAGGCAGAAAACAGCAAAGGAAACTAAAGAAAAGTTGGATAAATATTATGGTGAATCTGCACCTTCGAAATCAATGGTTTGCAAGTGGTTTGCTGAGTTTAAAAGTGGCCGTACCAGCACAATTGATGAACAACGTTCTGGGCGTCCAAATGAAGTGACTACTCCAGAAATGGTCGATAAAATCCATGATATCGTACTAGATGACCGAAGAGTGAAATTGCGGGAAATTGTTGACATCGTGAACATCTCATCGGAACGTGTTTTTAATATTTTACATCAATATTTGGATATGAAAAAGGTATCTGCAAGATGGGTGCCGCGTTTGCTTACAATTGATCAAAAACGCAATCGTGTGACAACATCAAAGCAAGTTTTGGAGTTATTACAACGTAATCCAGTCGATTTTTGGCGTCGATTCATAACCGTTGATGAAACATGGATACACTACTACACACCAGAGACAAAAGAACAATCAAAACAGTGGATTTCTACAGGTGAAAAGGCTCCAAAGAAGGCAAAAACAGTTCCATCAGCTGGCAAGATTATGGCCACTGTTTTTTTGGGATGCTCATGGTATAATCCATGTCGATTATTTACAAAAAGGAAAAACAATCACAGGACAATATTATGCAACATTATTGGATCGTTTGAATGAAGAGATTATAATAAAACGACCACATTTAGCAAAGAAAAAAGTTCTTTTTCATCAAGACAATGCACCAGTTCACAAATCAGGAATTGCAACAGCAAAATTATTAGAATTCAGATATGAATTGGTTCCTCATCCACCATATTCTCCAGATTTGGCCCCTTCTGACTTTTTCCTGTTTCCAAATATGAAAAAATGGCTTGCAGGAAAGAGATTTGGGTCAAATGCTGAGGTCATCGACGAAACAAATGGCTATTTTGAAGGGTTGGAGAAATCATATTTTTTGGAAGGCATCAAAAAACTGGAACATCGTCTAACTAAGTGTATCGTCCTAAAAGGTGACTACGTTGAAAAATAAAAAAAAAAAAACTGAAAAAAACTGTGTCTTCTGTGTCAGTCCACGTAATTATCAATCAGCCTGAGAATAAACATTTACCATAAAAGTGCATTCGATAAATTTAGACCAAATTTTTTTCAATACTTTCTAATTAGTTTATTTCGCTGTATTTCAATCAAAATCAAAAAACATATTTATTTAAATAAAATAAAATTAAATTTTTATTAATATAAAATATTTATATAATATTTCACAGATTTGTATTTTATTATTCTTTTCATTCAGTTTTCTTTCTCTTTGTTAAAAAAATATTAATTATTTTTGATTGGTGGACTAGCATTTAATTTATTTTTTAATTTCTCCCATTGCTGACTGGAATGTTGCCTTCCTTGGGCAGTCTTTGGCACAAACGATTTAGCCAATCCCGAATTTTTTTCCATAAATTCAGTAAGAATTTTTATTTGTTCACGATTTGCCCTAATAAAATTTTTGTTTATAAAATATAAATTTTTTTTAATCTAAAACTTTACTTACATTGGTCTATGTGATAAAACACCTTCTTGTAATAATAATTATAATAAAAACTAGTAAAAAATAATTATTTTATTAGAAAACAATTTATCACATCACAAAAGTAATATAAATAAACACAATGTGATAGTTAAATAGCCGTCACATCAAAATGATCACAAAAATGTCATAAATCGTGTGACCATCACATTACGTGCAGCTAGATTTTTTTTTGTGACAGTTGATAATCACATATCACATTAGGTGATTCCACTCCAGGTAACTCATTTGATTACTTTGGGTCTGGATATATTTACTTTGTGAATATAGTGAACAAAATAAAACTATTACATTAAGAGCAAATGAGATGATAAAAATGTACTACTATTATTTATACCTTTTTCACACGATCGAAATTAATATATGACAGTTTGCGTATAATAAAATTTAAAAAAAAATAGTTTATAAGTTGAATTAGAAAATATCTGTTGTTATTAAAATCAATTTTGAAAAAAATATGAAATTTTATATGCTCATAAAAGATTTTTTTTCATTCTTTAATAATAATGCCGCGTATGTTTTGTGTACCGAAGTGTACAATAATTATAAAAAGTGTTAATACAAGAAAATCCAGTGTCGAGTTTTATTTTTCCAAAGGAATAGAATTTTATAAAAGAATGGCTAAAAGCCAGTGGAAAGTCTGTGATTTGAACAGATTTCAAGCAATCGATTTCACAGAATCATCTAGTAAGAGGCCAATTAATAAGCCAGGAGCAGTTCCAAGTGTATTTTTGGATAGTCAACAATAATTACTCAAATAAACGAGTGGACACATAATAAACGAACTGGTCCAGCAGTTCGTAGGTGAAATTATATTGCATATGTTGATGGAATTTCGCACAGTTTCTTGAATTTAATATCAACACTAATTAAATGGAATATATGGTTTTTGAAAAAAACAATAATATTACTTTTTTTGCTATTAACGAGAGTGACAGGTTTTGTTCCTACATTTTAAAGCTATTAGCGAGAGTGACAAGTTTTGTTCCTATATTTTAAAGTTAGATTAAAAAGCAGATAATTTATTTTGAAGATTGTAATTAATTTAATAGTTTTCTCGATATAAATTCCATGCTCACATAATTAAAAAAAATAAAAAAGAATTATTGTGAACTGATTCTGAATTTTAATTACTTAATAATCACCACCAAAATAAGCAGCTACTGATCCCTCTGCAACACAGAATTCAGCTAGTACCTAGTTCTAGTAGTGTATTTATATACGTTCTAGCCCAAAGGAAATGAGCAAAAATAATGAGCAAAATATTAAAAATAAATTCTATACTGCATACAAAATAATGAGTATTTTAAGCATTTTTGCTCATTAATTATTAAGTAATTTTAACCTTAATGAAATTGGACACCGCTTTAATTTGATTGAACATATTTATACTTAATTATAATTACAATTTTTTTTTCTACTTCCGGTCAAGAATAATAATATAATATGATCTAAATTGATATACTTTTCTAAAACTATTAAGAATTTCAAGGGTCAATGAATTGATTCGGATGCGCGTGCACTAATATTGTTTTTTCACGTTTAAAATTTAGCATAACCAGATTATTAATTAAAAAGGTCAAAATATTGGAAATAAAATCCATGACCCATACAAAATAATGCGCATTTTGCTCATTTTTGCACATTTTAATAGTTTATATGAATTAAGTAATTCTTCGCAAATGGGTAAAACATTGAAAATAAATCCCATACCCCATACAAAATAATGCACATTTTGGTCATTTTTGTACATTTTAATAATTTGTATGAATGAAAAGAGTAATTCTTTGAAAATGGGTAAAAACAAATCTCCAACTACATACAAAATTATAAACATTTCGTTCATTTTTGAACGAATTAAGTTTCGATTAAATGTATTTATACTTTGTGAAGGAGCGAGAAATAAGACATTCGCACAAACCCCTTAGCAAAAATACCAAATATATTTTGTGTGCACAAAATATTAAAATACACTTTTATCTGTTTTTTATAAAAGTCATTGTCACACATATGCTGAGATATTTGGCATTCAAGGCCACCCGCGCATAAGCATTAGATATATATTTATACTTATACACATAAATATATCTCTATGCACATTCTTATGCAACGTAAAATTAGTGCATAAGAATAAGAATAAAACAAACGAAATATTTAAGGGTTCATATTTCAGCATATGGAATTCAATGGAAATTATATTAAATATTTATTATAATATTTTTAAGGGTATTTTTGCTAAGGTCAGCTAATAGTTTTCCAAATAGTACCTAAAATTTTGTAAGATGTACTTAGGATTTTAGGGTATAAAATAAGCAGCAATTGAAAAAATAAAGTCGAAACTCAGAATCCAAACTCAGAATCAGTTGTTTTAATTTCTACTTTTAGCTATTCGCTTGCTTTAAATTAAAACAAAGTTGAACACTAACAACAAGTGGCAAATCACCGAGTTGTAGTGTAACCAATAGCTTTAGCTTGGGTTACCTAGTGTTTCAACATAGAGTCCACGGTATTATTAGGATAATACACTATACTTAGAGTAAACAGTATTCTATAAGAATAACGCCCTATAACGGGCGGTTCAACGAGTAAGATATATGTGTATGGTATGGGTATCAATCAATAACCACCCATACCATATATACATTACATGGCGATCCTGCCAGGAGACGGCAAACCACTTGAAGAAGCCTTAAAAGAAGATAAACAGCTACACCACATCCGATCACTATTAAATCATACCAATGGGATGACCTAACTCCCACCAACGGAAAGAAGTCCATTAAAAGCTGTCAGAAAATTAACGAGGAGGAGTTGGCGTTAAGAATAGGCAACGTAAAGGGGAACTGAAACGGCTAGAAAAGATAGCAGTTACCTCAGAGGAAAAGCAGAAATTTAAAAATCAACGTAAGACATTGAAAAAGGCAGAGAAGAGCCGACGAAAAAAAATCAAATCCGACAATAAAACCAAACTAGACGATATGTTCAACCGATGTTTTGACATCGCGGAAAACAGCGGCAAATACTCTTAATTGAAAAAAAAAAAAACAATTTTTATATAATGTTATAATCATTATATTTATCATAAAAAAAATAATAATATATATATAAATACACGAACTTTTATATTAATTATTCAATCATTATATCTTTCAAAAAAATATATATATATATATATATATATGAACTTTTACATTGATTTTCAATATTGTATTTATCACAAAAAAAAAAATATATATATATATATATATATATACATATGAACTTTTATAGTTGGCTATACTATATTATATATACACAACAAAAAAAATATATATATATTAATCATTATAAATCATTATTTAGATATATCATGCTATATTCCTTAAATTAAATATATATATATATGTATCAATAATAATAATAAAATTAATATTTTTGATTAACAACACTTAGATTTTACCGAGTCGGTTGTGTTTTGTGTTTATATTAAATTAAATAATAATTTTATTAAATTAATTTTTTCTAAATTGCATGTTTTTAATTTTTTTTTATTTATTAATCCCTATTAATTTATGTGAAAAGTGATATATACTCGTATATTTTTTATATATATTATTTATATCAAAAAAATATTCTTATAATATTTTTTTTGTTTGTTCATTATTGTTAGTAGTGACGTATGTTACGGCTTTGTTTTAATTTATATTTCTCAAGAGAATTTTTTTTGTATTATTTGTTACTGTTTTTATTTAATTTTAGTAGTGGTTGGTGTTAAATTCGTGAGTATTACTATTTATTTTATTCTTGCATTGTGTTGACTTTATTGGGTCACGGTTAATTTTCCGAATCGATTTTTTCATTTGATCGACTGAGTGCCATTTGATCCAATTTTTTTAAATTTAAAATTTTTATTTTTTTATATTATTATAGTAATTGTAATATTTTGATTTTGAATATTTTAGTTGATATGGAATCGGTTATTTGTAGTATATGTAAGTCCGCCATCGATACTTCTAAATTAATTAAATTCAGAGGCGGTTGTCTCAAATATTTTAATTTTATTTGTACAGATTGTAAATCCACTAATTTTTGTGGTCTTCTTAAAAAAATAATGAATTAATGGAAGAATTTTCTTCTAATTTAGCCTCAATCAAAAGTATCGTAGAAAATAATTGTGAATTTTCTCATAACTTCCAACGTAAATTCGATTTGCTTCAGAAGCACGTTAATGATCTGAGTGGTGATGTGGAAAATATTAGTAATAATATTGACTCAAATACTCAGATCACTAACCGCGTTTTATTTGGTAATGAAAAGAATTTTCCGAAGATTCTCAAATTGTTTTCTCAACTTGAAAGTATTGACTTATCATTTATTGATAGTGTCAAAAATAAATTAGACTTGATCCAACGCGAAATTTTTACAAACTCTCAAAATTATTCGTTGGTTAGTGAACACATTAATACCAATACAGTTAAACTTAATAATTTTGGAAAAAAATTTTTGTTCTAACTTTGAGTCGATACTGAAATCCATCAGTAAACTCTCTACTGATTTCAAAAACATAAATTCAACAAATGATACTCATTTTGATGAAATTAAAGTAAAATTCGAACGAGTCGAAAATGAATTAATATCCACGAATAGAACCGTTTGTGATCTTTTAGCCAAATCAGTTATTGATCATCAGAGTGATCTCTTATTATCTTCAGCACAATTAAATGATCCAATTCTAATTGACACATCGCTTAATATTATTTCTAAAAATTCTGTAGATGATAATTTAATGAATGAATTATCATCTTCACGCAGCTCTAATAACGTTACAGCCAATGTTAAGGATAATAAAACTACCAGGAAGGTGGACGGGCAAGAAAATTAAGAAATAATAAAAAAAAAACTAATAATAACAATATTAAGGTAAATAACATTCCTACTAATGTAACTTCTTATTTAAATATTAGCTTAGAAAACAATAGAATTACGAATATTAGTTCTAACAGAGCTAATAATAATAGTGGATGTATTAATACTCCTAACAACACGATTTCATCAGCTGCAAGTGCAACTTTACGTGTTATTTCTCGACCAAAAACTATTTTTACTTCACGTTATCATCCTGACACTTCTTGTGATGATGTGGTAACTTAGATTAGATTAGATTAGATTAGAGTTACAGAACTGGGCATTGTGTTCCCATATGTCACCGCGGCCATTACTGACCTATTGTGACGTTCTGTTATCTTATAGCTCTTTGATGAAGTTCAGGTTGTAGATGAACCTGAGGGTGGGTTTTAGAGAGCTGGATGTGATATCCTGTGGGTTTAGGAACCCCTTGTTAAACTGTTGGAGTCTGTTACGAGAAAGCCCTACGCATTCACATAGTATGTGTTTGGAGGTTTCGTGGTGCTCACAGCAGATTCTACAGAGGGGTGAGTGTGATCTGTCCAGCTTGTTAACGTGGTAGTTAAGCCGGCAGTGGCCTGTTAGAAAGCCAGTTACTAGACGGATTTGGTTTATTTTGAGGTTAAGGAGCTCCGTCGTTTTTTTGGTGGAGATTGTGGGGATGAATTTTTTTGACATAGAACAACCTGGAGTGTTGTTCCAGAGGTTTCCCCATATCCCAATCAACCAGTTGTTGATGGTTGATTTGGCTGTGCTGAACGGAGTACCACAGAACGGTATTGGATGGGTGAAGGTATTGTCCGAACCCTGTTTGGCCAGCGTGTCGGCAGCTTCATTCCCATGAAAACCCGAGTGTCCTGGTATCCACATGATAGTAACTATGTTTTTGTTACTTAGTTCTATTAAGATTTTGAGGCAGTCCCATACTAATTTGGATTTAATTTCGTATGAGTTTAGGGCCATGATAGCAGCTCTGCTATCTGAGAGTATGTAAATCTTCCGGTTTGAGTGACCCAGTTTGAGATTTTCTCGGATACAGAGTTCTATAGCGTGGGTTTCAGCTATGAAGACAGTTGAGGAATTGTCTAGACTTACTGAGATGTTAGTCTTGGTTTGAACCCCATGGACGCCAGCACCTACCCCAGTGCTGGTTTTAGAACCGTCCGTATACCAGATGAGCGAGTTAGGATCTAATTTTGGGGGGTTTTGTGCCCAATCTTGGCGTTCTGGTAGTACCACCCTGAATGGTTTCTCGAAATTATACCTAACATGCATTCTATCTGTTAAGGGTATACTTAAGATGGGGTTTTTTTCAATTTCTGATTTTAGGATTGGATGTGCAAGTTTATAATTCTCCTGGTCACTATCTGTGTGGAGTTTATAGGTTGCTATCCTAGCTTCCTTTTGAATTTGCAGATGTAGAGGTGGAAGATTTAAGAGTACCTCTAGTGCCGCAGAGGGAGTGGTTCTAATTGCCCCTGTGATCCCTACGCATGCAATTCTTTGGAGCTTTTGCAGTTTTAACTGAACGGTTTTTTGCTCAGTTTTTTGCCACCAGACTGGCGACGCATAGGTCAAAATTGGTCTGACAATGGAAGTATAAAGCCAGTAACTAATTTTGGGCTGAAGACCCCAGGTACTACCGACTAAGCTTCTACATGTCCATAAAGCAATTCTGGCCTTATTAATGATGTTATTTAAGTGGCTATTCCAGGTTAACTTTTCGTCAAGGATAACGCCTAAGAATTTGACCTCTTTGCTAAAGTCAATAGTCTGACCAAAAAGTGTAGGTTTAATTAGGTTTTCCCTTTTTCTTCTTCTTGTAAAAACAACTATTGTACTTTTTTTGGGATTGATGTTGAGTCCCACCTCTATGCACCATGATGCCACTAAATTTAGTGCATGTTGCATGATTTCTGAGACTGTACTTTCAAATTTTCCCTTAACGATAATGGTTATGTCATCTGCATAACCCTGAATGTTAAGCCCAGCATACGCTAGTTTAACTAGAAGTTCATCTACTACTATTGACCATAGGAGTGGTTATAGAACTCCTCCCTGTGGACAACCCTTGGCTACTGAGACCGTTAAGGTTTCATATGCCAGTGTGGATTTTATTATTCTGCATTTTAACATGGATTCAATCCAATTGCAGGTTTTAAGGTCTACACCTTTGCGTAAGGCAGCTTGCGTTATGCACTCGAAGTTAGTGTTATCGAAAGCTCCTTCAATGTCAAGAAAGCTACACATTGCCAGCTCTTTGTCCTTGAGGGATTTTTCGATCTTTAGGACCAGATTTTGTAAGGCATGTGTAGTTGATTTGCCTGGCATATAGGCATATTGATATTTATACAAGGGTTGTGTATTTAACACATTGTCTCTAATATGTCTATCAAGTATCTTTTCCATGGTTTTCTGTAGGAAAGATGTGAGACTAATTGGACGGCAGGATTTTGGTTGGGTATGCGATCTTTTCCCAGCCTTTGGTATATACGTCACATTCACTGTTCTCCATGCATTAGGCACATAACCCCATGCATGGCAGGCCCTAAATAACCTTAGCACCGTTGGTATAATTGTTTCAATCCCTTTTTGAAGTAGGGCAGGGAAGATACCATCTTCTCCAGGGGATTTGAATGGTTTGAATGAGTTTATAGCCCATCTAACCTTATTGGCTGTAAAGATTTTGGTGGAATTCCTCCAATCTTCTTTACGGGGCCTATGGGAATTTGAAGCACGTAGGGTGTGTAACTCTATGTGTTCAGTGTTAATAGAATCAGGAAAATGAGTAGAGGCTAAAAGCTCTAACGTTTCTTTACAATTCTTAGTGATGGAGCCGTCAGGTTTTTCCATCAGGCCAATTCTATTAGTGTGCCCTTTAGAAAGCATTTTGTGTATTTTTGCTCCGCTGGGTAAATCATTTATCTCCTCGCAGTAGCTTTTCCAAGATGCTCTCTTGGCCCTTCTAATTTCTTGGTTATAATCAGTTAGTGATTTTCTATAGGAATCCCAACTCCCACCGTTCTTTGCTTTATTAAACATTTTCCTGGTTTCGGTCCGTAGGGAAGCAAGTTTGCTATTCCACCAAGGGATCTTGCGATTGCTTTTACGCGTTTTTTCTGGACAGGAGGAATGGTAGGCATTTAGGATAACTTCCTGAAGTTTATCAGAAGCTAGTTCTATTGAATTAATATCTTTAACATTTGGTTTAAAATTATCCAAGTGATCTTTCAAATTCTGGGTATATAAACACCAATTTGCAGAGCTTGGTATCCTAAATGTTTCAGATGTTGTTTTGTAAGATTCAATATTGAATCTAATTTGTCTATGGTCCGACATAGATGTTTCTTGCGAAACATGCCAATCGGTGATTTTTGTGCTGATAAAGGAAGTACTTAGAGTGATATCTAAGACCTCCTGCCTAATTCTATTTATGAATGTCGGCCTATTGCCCCTATTCAAGATTTCTAGGCTATTACTATTAATGAATTCAAGCAAGTACTCACCCCTTTCATTAATGTTGGTACTTCCCCATAAATCATGATGAGAATTTGCATCGCATCCAATTATTAGTTGTTTGTTGTTGGTCTTACAGAAGTTCACAAGGTCCTTCAGATCTTCAATTATTGGATTTGATGAGTCCCCAGGTAGATAAGCTGAGCAAATAACGATCTCTATCTTACCTTCCTGTTTTGGGACTTCTATCAAAGCCGCCACTAGATCTTTTTTGCAAAAGCCTGAAATTGGAAAATATTTTAAACCTTTTCGGAACAAAATGCATGCTCTGGGTCTGCCAGCATAGGCAGACTCATAGAATAACTCACCTGCAGTTAGACCCCTTATCTGGTCCTTTATTAAATAAGGCTCGTGGATAAGGGCTATCTCCAAGTGATCCACAGCAAATCTTCGGCTCAACACTGCCGAGGCAGCTTTGGCATGCTGACGATTGATCTGGATACACTTGAAGATATCCATTACTAATCTTTACCTGTGTTGATACTCCCACTGGGAGCATCACTACCTACCACCAACATACTTGATCGCGCTGTTACTGTTGTTGTTGCCGCTGTTGCTGGGGTGGTTGATTTTTGCAACGTTGAGTTGGTTGTTTTTGTTGTTGCTGTTGTTTTTGTTGTATCGGATGTGACAGTAGATGTTTGGGCATTTTGGCTCCTGTTTGATCTATCTACTGGTGCTGTGTTCATCTTTACCGGGTTTACCGGTAATTCTCCGTATTTGGATAAGCGCAAAATTTAAATATGGGCGGTATTTCAGCTTTTCAAGCATCATCTCCGAAGCACTATCCACGGTAAAGAGGAAGGTTTGTCCACCATTGCTTTCCGGTACAACCTTTAGCATTCGCCATGCTTTGGTTTTTAGTCCTTCATTCTGAAGTCTAAGCCGCTTAAGGAATTTGTCCCCTGACATGATTCCTGCTGGAGTAAGTGGTGCAAATGCTTTACAAATGATGGATCTGGGCATTTTGTCACCATCCACTATTTTAAGACATGCACCTTCCCAAGGCTTCAATACAGACTCTATTTTGAAAATCCAGTCTCTGGTAGTTGCGGTGTTACACAGAATTGACAACCAACCTTCTGTCTTCTGTGAATAGGCAGAGAATTGTGGGAATGGACCATTTTCTTCATCACGGTTGTCAATTTCATCTAGCAACGCTACTTTAATTTTTTCCATCTCTTCCTCAGTTAAAGTTACCTCCGGATGTAGTGCATGTATAATAGCAACTTTCTGTCTGGAGACAACTTCACTGAAGGATGGACCTGGTTTTGGTACCAATGATTTACTCGACCCAGAAGTGCTAGGTTTCGAATGGGAGCTTTGCACCCTATCCGTCACCCGCTTTCCGTTGGTCTCTGTAAACTTAGTTACTTTATGGGGGGCCTGTTCTGGTGTACTACCATCCGATCTCCCCCGTTTCTTTGGCTCGAACTTGGTTGGTACTGGTTTTTTCTTTGATATTATTCTACCAGGTTGAGCAAGCGACAAGAGTCTCTCTCTTTCAACTTTCCTTGCCGCTTCTGCTGTGAGGTCTTTTCTTGCTATTGTAGCTCTTATTCGCCTCTTGGACGCACCTGAGAAATATTCGAAATTGTTCTTCAGGGCAAGCTTCCGAAGTGCTTCTTCAGTTTCATCAAGAATTGGTACTAATTGTCCCTGATTCGAGATGATACTTGGAACCACCTCTTCAGCTTTACTGGAGATGAGCAAGTTCTCCTGTTCTTGAATGGTTTGTGGTGGTGTTAGCAATAAGTCTTCTTCGACATCTGTTGCTACCACATCATCAACGCTCATTTTTTCTATAGGTGATTCTGTTGTCTCTACCTGTTTTTTAAAAGTTTTATTATTTATATTTTGGTTCATTTTGTTCCCACGAGTATGGCGAGATAAAAAAGTCAACATTCGCAGAGCTCCCTTACGAATGCAAGTCAGTATACAATGGGGGGATGACTGGTACTCCAAGGAGATCGTTAGCGATATCACTTTTAAACACCTGATACCATGCAGCCCTCGGCACGATGCTTCAATGACACTTAGTGTCTACACCTTGGCTTGAGTGTTTTGGATCTCTTTAGTCTGGCCTCTCATCTTAGACCAATTCGGCATGGTTGGACCTACCGGTAGCAAGCTACCGCCGATACGCGCTCTAAGATTCATTGAGGCGCACAAACCCCCCCGCCACGTTAAGGCAGAGATCCTGAGGGGGAAACTTACATTACAAGTCAACTTACTAATTGTATTCCAAATTCTATTAAATGCACAAAAATTAGTAAGCCTTCTGCTCATGTTGCATCATTTAAAATTATAGTTCCTGATGAACATTTTAATATTTTAATGAACAAGAATTCGTGGCCGAATGGAGTATTTTTTAAGGAATTTACTCGTAATAGTGTCACCAAATCACTTGCTTCGGTCCAAAAAAAATAAAATGTTTGTCCCTTTACTACCAAAATGTAAGAGGACTCAGAACTAAAACTACTGAAGTATATTCAAAATCTCCAGTACTTCCCTTTGATGTTTTCGCCTTAACGGAAACAAATCTTTGTAGTAGTTTTAATGATAACGAGCTTTTCACATCAGACTTTAATGTGTACCGAAAAGATGGTTTTAATTTCTCAGGTCGAGGGGTACTTATAGCAGTTCACTCCAAATATGATTCTTCTGCTTTTGATATTCCAAACACGGTTTATATTGAATTAATCTGTGTGAAAATATCACTTAGCGGCAGAAATGTTTTTGTATTGAACTGTTATATACACCCATCGAGCGCTTATGCATGTTACCAATTATTTTTAAATGCTGTAGATTTTTTAAATAGGTCCATGGCTTGTGATGATGATTGTATTATTGTTGGGGATTTCAACCTACCCAAATTAACTTGGATCCCATCAGATGACGAATCGTATTACACTGCTTCTAATGCGATATCAATTATTGACCACTTATCTGATGGAGGCCTATTTCAAATCAGTAATGTCAAAAATAATTTAAATAGGCAACTTGATTTAATTTTTTCTTCTGATGCGGCAAACTGTACTGTTGTTGAATGCTCTCAATATCTATCTATCATTAATGTTTACCACCCTCCTCTGTCATTAACTTTTTCTTTCCAAAATGGCAACTCGAACTTCCTACCTGAAACCTCCTACTCCTTTAATTTCCGTAAAACAGACTTTAACAAACTTAATTCTCTTTTAAGCAGGGTTAATTTTGAATCCATTTTTTCCTTAAATTCCGACATTAACTCTATTATTTCTAATTTATACTCCTTAATTATTGAATGCTTTCAACAATCAATTCCGGTCAGAATTCTAAAAAATAATACTTTATCATCACTTCCTTGGTACAACAGTGAACTTCGGTCACTTAGAAATAGTCGTAATAAATTATGGCAAAAAAATTTAAATTCTAAATTAGATACTGATTATGCGTCTTACTTAGATGTATCCAATGCATTTTTGTAATTATCTTCTATCTTATACGCAGATTACATTAATCAAATGCAGTTTGATATTATTTCCGATCCTAAAATCTTTTGGAAATTTATCAATGTAAAGAAGAGATCTGATGGCTATCCTTGTACACTTAAGTACTTAAATGTCAATTCTAATGAAGCACAAACAATTTCAAACTTCTTTGCTAAATACTTTAGCAAATCATTTACAGATAATAACGTTGTGCCTGACTTTAACTACTTTTCATACTTAAATAATGTGGTGCAAACATCTTTTGTTTCAGTTAATTTGAATTACGATACTGTTATTGACAAAATTAATAAACTAAAAGAAGACTATTCACCAGGGCCGGACGGTCTACCAGTTAGAATACTTAGAGATGTAGTGAGTACCTAGCATTGCCTATTACAAAAAATTTTCAAAAATCTTTAACTGAAGGGATTTTTCCAAATTTTTGGAAAGAGAGTTTTATTATCCCTGTTCATAAAAAAGGTAGTAAATCTGATGTTTGTAATTATAGGCCAATTGGAAAACTTTCATGTACTCCTAAACTTTTTGAGAGTATTGTTTATGATTCACTTTACTGTCACTGTAAATCGATAATATCTTCTAAACAACATGGCTTCTTAAAAGGTAGATCTACGACAACAAGTTTAGTAGAATTTGTCTCTAATACTTTAATCTTAATGGAGAAGGGTTTTGAGGTTGATGCTATAACTACTGATTTCAGTAAAGCATTTGATAAACTATCTCATTCAATTATTCTCTTTAAATTTGAAAAGCTCGGCTTTAACAACTTATTCCTTCAGTGGTTAAAATCATATTTAGTTAATCATCAATACAGAGTTCTTTTTCGATCGAGTCAATCTGAATCTTTTGTAGCCAAATCTGGTGTACCACAGGGTAGCCATTTAGGACCTCTTATATTTATATTAACCATTGATGATGTGTCTTTAATTTTAAAAGAAAGTGATTCAAATATATTTGTCGATGATATGAAAATTTCAAGAACTATTTCTAACACATCAGATGTTTTAGCACTACAACAGGATTTGAATAGATTCTCAGTCTGGTGTTTAAAAAATTGTCTCGAACTAAATGTTGAAAAATGCCAAAGCATTACGTTCTCACGTAAACGTATTCATCTACTTGAACGGAATTACAATCTTCACGGTATTCTTGTTCCAAGGGTTACGTACATTCGAGATTTGGGAATCTTATGTGATAGTGAACTTAACTTTCACTGTCATTTTGACAATATAGTTTGTAGAGCTAATTTGATGCTTGGTTTTGTAAAACGATGGTCTAAAGAGTTCTCGGACCCATACGTTACAAAGGCTCTTTATATAACCTTTGTTAGACCTTTACTAGAATATGCTAGCCAAGTCTGGTCTCCATATCAGCAGGTACATATTTACAGAATCGAATCGGTCCAACGTAGATTCGTAAGGTTTGCTCTACGTGGATTACAGTGGGTGGATAATTATAACTTGCCCCCATATGCTGACCGTCTAAAACTAATTAATCTTCAATCACTGCAGAGGCGCAGGGAAATAGCAGATATTGTTTTCGTTCATCAACTTTTCTCTGGATATATTGACTCATCTACCCTTCTAGAGCGAATGTGCCTCAATATTAACTTTAGATCACTCAGATCTATTTCGCTTTTTAAAGTTAATTTTCACGGCACGGACTACGGGAAAAATGAGCCTTTAACAAGAATGCTCCGAGAAGTAAACTCTAACGTAACACATTTTGATTTTAACTTTAGTAAAATTAAGCTAAAACATGTACTAAATGGTCAAATGTAAATAACATAGTTTGTGGCATAATACACGTAAAGTTTTTTGTAAATATTTATGTTTTTTGTTTTTACTTTTTGATTTTGACAATTAGCTTCTGCATGCTTAAGATTAACAACTATTTTACAATATTTAGTTTGTATGTTTGTGTTTTTCTTATGCAATTTGACAATTGCACCATGCTATGAGTAATTAATTTAATTTTGCATTAAGATAGCCAACTCAACAGATGACGTGGAAGGAAGCAGTAACGTTCTTTTCAGAACTGTGAAGCCTGAAGCAGGTGGTAATTTGTTGATTTGTGGCACTTATTATTAATCTTTAATTTAAGCATTTATACTGAATCAATAGATGACGGCTAAAGGAAGCAGTAACGTTCTTTTCAGAACTGTGAAGCCCGAAGCAAGTTGTAGTCTACTGATCCAGTAATTTTACAATTAATTTTAATGCATATTTTTTCTTTTTTTGACGCGGAATTTACTACTGTGAGTACTTTCCAATCGTATGTTTCAATTGTTAATAAGTTAATAATTTGTATTAATTGTTTTTGCTTGGTCATCTATTTAGTGCCTTGCTATTATTATATTAACAATTTGTTTTGATTTTTAAAATATCTATTGCTTGTACTAAGCAGGTGGTTGCTAATCATTAAATAATCTGTATGTCTATGTGTGTTGAGCTTAATATATTGCGGATAGTAAAAAAAATTTCTCAGCATGTAGAGAAAATGCGTTGAGGGCAACCTTAAAGTATTGGATATACTCTTAAGCTGTAAACAGAACCATGGCGGGAGGCGATGGCGGTCTGTCAAAAAAAAATCGCCATAATGTATTTAAATGAGAGTCAACACAACCATGGCGAAATTCGCTGTCGATTTTGCCGCTGGCGGAAATTTAGAGCTAATTTCTAATTTATTCGTCATGCAAGCCAACAGCTGATTATGAATGTGATTGATTGAAAAATGTGACGTTTTAGAAGGTTATAATATTTTTTCAATTTTAAATATAAATATATATATAAAATTTCAAAAATGGTGTTTGATGAGGACTTAATAGAAGAAGTTAAGAAACATCCATTTATTTATAATTTAAAAGATCCTGATTATAAAAAAATTAATAAAAAGGATGCTGCATGGCTTGCAATTTCAAAAGCACTTGGAAAAGAAGATAATGTATATATATATTTCTTTTCAACAAACATATTTGTTGAGAAAATAGAACCCATTAATATAAAATGTTTTTTTTATTTAAGCTGAAACATGTCGAAAAAAATGGAAAAATCTTCGTGATGCATACAGAAAAATTAAACGGACCTGCATATTACCTTCGGGATCTGGCGTAGATCCTTCCAATGAAGCACCAAAGAAATGGAAATATTATGATATTTTATCATTTTTAGATGATTATGAATGAATACTATCGAAAGTAAGATTAAATAATAAAAAAAAAATTATATATACATATTTTTTTTTTGACAGAGGTTTGCAGAGTAGTTTTGAGGATGTTGGTGCTGATGTAGAAATAAGAAGTGAATCTGATATGTCATTGTCATTTGACGAAACATCATTCATTGGTATTATAAAATGAATAAACAATTTAGATATATATATATTCCTATTATTTTAATACCTACCTAAACTATCTTTTTAGATTCAGAAGATATTATCGACATTGTCCCAGTTGTAGTACAAAAAAAACGTAAAAATCAAGATTTATCAGAGTTTTTGAAAGGGGCTACTGATGCAATTGAGAAATTATGTGGCCAAAACGCACCTTTGGTAACTCAAAATTCACCTTTAGTAACGCATTTTATTTCGCTGGCCCAAAGGATAGAATCCTCAAATATTCCTGAACGAACTAAATTGTTAATAGAACAAGAGGTTTCTAACTTGGTTCTACAAAGACTCTACGAAGAAAATAGTAATTAATAATTTTACAATTATTAATGATATTAATAATAACAAATATGTCTACATCATTTTATGAGATCTCTGAAAAATAATAAAAAAAACTTATTTTATTACTTTTCAGAGATCAAAAAAATGATGTAGAAATATTTGTTTAAAGTGTGAGGTAATTATGTAAAGTGATTAACTTCATTTTATAAGTCCTAGAAAAAAAATCACTTCCTGAATTATGTAAAGTTATAGTGTAATTATTAAGATATCTTTTTCTTTATATCCAATTACTGAGGCACCTAAAGAACTATGGTAACAAACTAATAATTAAATCATTGTGTATTTGGTGTCACAATTATTTGGTTATTAGTTTACTGTCATAGTTGTACAGTAATTGGATATAAAGATATATTAATAATTACACTATAACTTTACATAATTCAGGAAGTGATTTTTTTTCTAGGACTTATAAAATGAAGTTAATAAATTTTTGTTTCTTATACTTACTTATAAAATGAAGTTAATAAATTTTTATTTGTTTTGTACCGATTTACTTATAAAATCGAATGAATAAATTTTTAAAACTACTTATGCAATATAATGAATTTTAAATTTATTTGAACATTGAACATTGATCTTTTTGTATCATTAAAAAATTATGCAAAAGAATTAAAGCAGATACAATTTTATCCACATTCTCCGACTTACAATAAATAGCAGTGTGTAAAATGCTCCAACGGTTTGCCAAAATACCAAATGAATTTTCAATATATACTCGTGCCTTAGAAATTCTCTTATTGAAATTCGATTCATTTCTTGGTAGATTTCTTCCTGGAAATGGCCTCATTAAATTCTTTTTTAACGGAAATGCTGCGTCTCCGACAAAATAATAAGGAAACCTATTAATTGTGCCAGGTAATGGTGGTGATACTGGAATATTAATAGTTTCACTTATTATTTTTTTCCTAAAATCCGATTGCATGAATACGCCTGAGTCACTTCGGCTTCCTACTGCACCTGGAATAATAATAAAAATATATAATAGTAAAACAAAAAAAAGCTAAGATTTGTAATAAAGTAAGTATACCTATTTTATAAAAAGTAAATGTGTAATTTGAGTCGCAAATACCAAGTAAAATCAAACTGAAGTACTTTTTATAATTGAAATATACCGATCCACTTCAGACAATTCTTATATGTTTGCCATCGATAGCTCCTATAGAATTTGGCAAATTACATTTTCTTAAAAAACCCGAAGCTATTCGTGACCACTCACATGTATTTGGTGTTGACAAATATATTCCATGTAATTCACCATAGATTGTTGCACATGTTTCATATATTATTTCGCGAACTGTTGAAATACCAATTTTAAAACTCCAAGCCAATATTTGTGGATTGCAACCATGTCCCAAATAACTAAAATAAAAAATTATCTTTTACTGCACAATACTTGATTTATACTTAACAAATATTTACATTAATGTTATTACCAAACGACACTCAGGGTTTTCGGTGAGAAAATTTTTCTAATTTTTCTTTTAATAAACTATATAATAAATTGAATGAGGATACATTCATTCTTGTTAGTTTGAAAAAATGTTCTTCATCTTTCTCTTTAATTTGTAGATAACATTTTTTAAAAAAACCATCTTCGTCACGAGTTTACTTCTAATTTCGTTTACTTCTCTGACCCACCATCTCCGTTTATTTTTATTAACAGCTTCATATACAATTGAAATTATAGAAACTACTTTACATATTTTTACAATATTATCGATATTATTCATGTTTTTTTTTTTAAATGGCTGTTCTTCACTTTTCAAATTACTTTCGTTTGACAGCTGTTGCCGCCATTGTTTTCCGTCATGGTTGTGTTTATGAAAGCGAAATTCGTTCCCCGCCGTCGCCATCCTCCTTGGTTCTGTTTACAGCTATAATACTATAGGCTGGTTGCAAGTGACAGTTTAATTCGCCATATTTTGAGTTTGGAGGACAAATAAAATAAATTCAATAAGAATTTCTATGGGCTTGCTTATATTATAAAAGTTGTTTATTTTTTATTATTATTATTACAATAAAATATTATATTAAAATTATTAGATATAATACGTAAAGAATTTGTACAATAAAATTTGTTTTGTTTGTCCTCTAAAGTTCAAAATCAGCTGATTTTAAATTCGCCGTGCAACCAGCCTATATCTATCTTTCTCCTTGTTCTCACTAATCCATACAGATAATTGGTTCACTCAGAGGCTCTTATTTTGATTGTTTTCGATGATAAGAAACCTTCTGTTTTGCATTAATTTTGGATTGGAAACTCAATTACTAATAAATCATTTCTCAAATTAAATATATAAATATATTTATATATAAATCATTATAAATTACATAAATATGAAGGGTTATGTTAGTTTAAAACAAAAAATATATACATAAAAATTAAATTACATTAAATATATATATGTACGTCAAAAAAAATAATAATAAATGAATATAACCATATAAAAATCAAATTTATTAACAAAAATTGTTTTTAAATTTCACTAAAATTCCTAAGCTACTACAAAAAGAAAATATAGATACGATAATTCATGGGGCAAACAGCAACTAAAAAAGAGGAAATCTTCATTAACAACAACGCCGGTGTAAACACGGTCACTACTCCGAAACTCAAGAAACGGCTGTTTACCGACCTTCAATTGATTCTCGTGATCATTGCTATAATGATCGTTGTTCGCGTTGCCTGGGTTAAAATCCAATCATATTTAGAGAGAAAAATCAGTCGGCAGATCCCAATTGCCGCGATATAAAAAAAAAGAAATCTTATATAAAAAAAAAAAAAATTCACGTAAAACTCAAATCATTTTCTGGTATTATTAATTAACCATACAATGGCAGGTTTTACGATAGCAAACCCAGGAGAAAGAATAATAAATCCAATAAGGAGTACCATCGAGATTAAATATGTTATTAAATTTATAGCCGTGCCAAATTTTATTTTAAAAGCAGAACTAGTTGATTTATTCAAAAAAATAGATAGACTTTAAGATAAATAAAGAATTTAAAAGGTTTAGTTTAAATATTCAGTTAAGTTCTTTCATTTAAATGAAATTTAAAATTATAAATAATCTTTAATATATTTCTTCGTAAAAATACTAATAAAGAAATTATTAATAAATGTAAGAAAGGGTTTTAAAATATTGATAATAGTATCAAAAAAAAAATTATAAATTGTATAACATAAAAGCATTCAATTTCTTTAATTCGCAAGAAAAAAGATTATACCACAAAGAAATATATCCAGAGTAATCAAATCATATACCTCTTTTTGGAAAAAAAATATTTAAAATATTTCAATTTGTAGTACCCCAGAAACCACGTGTTTAGCTAAGGTTTCAGAAAAGTTTTAGAATTGAGTTTCTTTCAAATCAAATAGCTTTCAAATTGAGTAAATTTCACATCAAAAAGCTTTCTAATATTTTTTATGCTCAATATTCAAAGCAAAAACCCATATACAAATATGGAATATATGAATATTTTGCATATCAAATTTACTTCATCTTCTAAAGTAAATATTTAAATTTACAAAACAAAAGGTTTGTAACTTAAGTTACCAACTTTATACGGGATACGAAAATTTGGAATCAGCGTATCAGATTCCATCTTCTGGCAATTTTTGGTAGCTAAAGCTCAAAAATTGAGAATTTTGCGGGCATTTTACTAGTTACAATTTTTCGTTAATATCTTGATGTATACATGTAATAAGTTTGTAACACGACTTACAAAGTTTTTGCATGGGCATAAGTTTGATAAACCTGGCATAACTCAAGTTACAGCTTTATGCATGGGGTATTCCCTTATAATCGAGGTTGTAACATGAGTTACAAAGTTTTACATCCACTTTATTGTGATATATTATGGTTCTAACTCACACCTACAAACTTATTGTTCGGCTGTTGTGTTTCTTGTCGTAGCAGTTTTTCAAGTTGCATACTTTTTTCATGGAAATTTTACAGTTTGAAAATTTTGTTGTCTTATACAAAGTTTGACATTCTTGTGTATTTTTGTTTAAAATTCTTTGTGGACGGCCGTGTTTTTAAAAAATGTCACGAGCAAAAAAGATGCTGGCACTAGCCTTGGATAAATCAGGTATTTATGTAATTTCTTTTATTCCACAAATATATTTTTCTGATATTGTAATGTAATTAAAAAACGCGTAGGAAATATAAATAATCAACGAGAACCAGAAATAAAAATTAAAAATACTCCCATCATAACAATTGATAATACTGCCGGACCAAGTGGAATAAATAAAGGTAAATAAATAAATTGGTTATTATATTATACGAATTAATTAAAATTATATAACAGTACGTATTGTAGAAAAAAATGAACTAGAAAAAACAAATATGGAAAAAATTAATTATATGGATTACTTAGATACAGGTAATTATTATAGCAAACTAGTTTTAATGAATAACGGTAAAAATTAAATAACGTACAGATCCTGAAGAAGATCCGTTTGCGACTGATGAGGATACGGATTATTATCCCAAAATATCAGAGTTGTATTATTCAGATGATGACGCTCAAAATAATGATATTATTGATGAGTTACTTAAAAGTAATACATCAGAAATTTCTGTTAATAATGAAGATAATGAAGCAGATATAGAAATTAGTCCAGAATTCAGCCCATTAACACCTAAAAGCCGGAAATCTACTTTCAAAAAAAATGCGGGCCGAAAGAGACTTTTAATTCAAAACGAGTGGATCCGCAATAAAAATAAAAAATTGTGCAATTCTGGTAATAATGCAACACATTTAATAAAAATTATCTAATTAAAAAATAATTTCAGGTAAGGCTTATCAAAATGCTAAGGGTATAATAATAAAAGAAAGAAGTTTAAAATCTGGATGTAACGAAAAATGTAGGAAAAAATGTTCAACATATTTTTCAAAAGAAGCTCGTGAGTTAATCTTTGCAAAATTTTGGAATATTGCAAATAAAGAACAGCAGTGGAATTTCATAATAAAAAAATCATTAAAAATGGATAAAAAAAATATAAAATTGGGACAAAATATCCAATGTCGAACTTGCTCGATGAAATATTTTCTGCCTATAATTAATGAGACAGGACAAAATGAAGACAAAGAGGTGTGCAGTAAAATGTTTATTGATACATTAGATATTTCTTATAAGTGGATCCAAACAGCTCACGCAAAAGATAATTATGGTATGTTATTATCTGATGAACGGGGCAAGTTCTTAAGAACTGTTTCCGAAGTAAGTACTGAAATTAAAAATGATGTAATATCCCATATAAAATCGTTTCCTCAAGTTGAATCTCACTATACACGTAAGAAATCAACAAAACTTTATATCCATCAAGAAGGTTTAAATTGTGCAAAAATGCATAGATTGTATAGTGAAAAATTTCATGAAAAGCCAGAATCAGAGAGAGCTAATCTGCGACAATATCGGGACATTTTTAACCGTGAATTTAATATATCATTTTTTATCCCAAAAGCAGATCAATGTAATGATTGTACAGCTTTTCAAAATTATACTGAGGAGTAAAAAGCTAAAAATATGGAAACACATAATCTACATTTATTATTTAAAGATGAAAGCAGATGTCTGAAAGAACAAGATAAACAACAAGCTATTGATAGTAAAGGAAGTATTGTTACTGCATTTTACGACTTTCAAAAGATACTAACTTGCCCGAATGCGGATGTAAGTGTGATGTACTATAATAGAAAATTAGCCGTATATAATTTTACAATCTTTAATATGGGTAGCAGAGAAGGGTCCTGTTATGTATGGGATGAGTCCATAGCCAAAAAAGGTGCGAATGAAGTTTCAAATTGTTTAAATCATTTCATAAGAAATGAAAATACAAAAGGTTGCAGGGATTTTAGATTTTGGTCCGACAATTGTCCCGGCCAAAATAGAAATAAACATGTGTTTTCTTTTTATTCGTTTATTTCATACAAATATAAAGTGGCAATTCAACATCGTTTTTTGGAGAAGGGTCACACACAAAACGAAGGCGACAGCGTACACGCATCTATTGAGCGCGCTAAAAAGGGTAAAACCGTATATGTTCCAACAGAATGGTATGCCATAATAAGAAATGCAAAAGTGTGTGGAAAACCATATAAGACCATAGAAATGGTTGGTGATGACTTTAAAGATTTTTTAGATTTTTCAAGCACGTGCTCATTTAACTCCAAACCAAAAATGTATGTAAATAAAGTCAGAGAAATATGCGTATATGAAAATGATCCATTCAATATATATTTTAAATATGATTTCCGCGAAAAGGAATATCAAAAATTGGTTTTATTTACACCAAATAAGTCAACTGGACGTGGAAGACAAAAAATTGATAATCCATACAACAAAGATTTGAATAATATTTTCAATGGACCTTTACCAATTTCTTCAAAGAAGAAAGCTGATTTAATAAGCTTGTGTGATGGAAATTTTATACCAAAATTATACCATCCATTTTATCACAATCTCTCGTCGCAGGGTTCAGAAGATTCTGACGATTCCACTGAAGAATATTAATTAGAAGGATTCTTATAAATATTCCTAAAAGAAAACATTGAAATTATGTACTTTATTTAACCAAATATATTTTTTTTTAATTTGTACCTATATTTGTTTTATTTTTCTATGACTATTTATCCATTCAACAAATATTATAAACTTTGGTCTTCAATTATATAATGTGTATTTCTCCATGAAATAAATACATAACTTGAGTTGCACACCTTTTCAATTTAAAAAAACCCTAGAAGATACAACTTCTGGCATTAAAAATTCTCCAATAATATGTCTGTAACTTGAGTTACAACTAAACTATAAAGAATTTACCCCGAATTAAAAGTGAAAAACACAAATTGTCTATCATTTACAAATATTAATCAATAATTTTTTTTAATTTTCAAAATCAGCAAATCTTTATCTATTATTTAAAATAATCCGCATTCAATTTGCTTCTTTAGTTAAGTTTTTATATAATGAAAACAGTAAAATACATTTTTAGCAAAATGGTAGATTTCAAGTTACAAACCTTTTGTTTGGACGTATCGATATATATTAATAAAGGTAGTTCAATTCCCTACAAAAAAGTCCGCGTAAAGGGTATTTTCCGACCAGTAGTTTAGGAAATATAAGCATTATTATCAAACCATCTTTTGATTGATTACAATAACAAAATCTTAGTGTAGAAAATACCCTTTACGCGGACTTTTTTGTAGGGAATTGAACTACCTTTATTAATATATATAAAAAAAAAATAGGTTATCGCTGAAAAAATGGAAATATTTACTTTAGAAGATGAAGTAAATTTTATATGCAAAATATTCATATATTCCATGTTTGTATATGGATTTTTGCTTTGAATATTGAGCATAAAAAATATTAGAAAGCTTTTTGATGTGAAATTTACTCAATTTGAAAGCTATTTGATTTGAAAGAAACTCAATTCTAAAACTTTTCTGAAACCTTAGCTAAACACGTGGTTTCTGGGGTACTACAAATTGAAATATTTTAAATATATTTTTTCCAAAAAGAGGTATATGATTTGATTACTCTGGATATATTTCTTTGTGATTATACCATATACTATATTATGTATTAAATTTATTGAGGTATGGTAGAAATAAAGAATTCATATTAAAACTCTTTTGAATGTTACACATTTATAACCCACATATAATTGATTTTTTTTATATATCACTAGCGTATTAAATATACATATAATAATACTTTCATATAGAATCAAAATATTTTATTTTTCATATGACAGAGAAAAAGAAGTCTCTCATATAAAAATATTCTCATATACAATATATTTCCCCACCTTGTTAGTAGGTTAGTAAGTACACCTAGTCAGGACACTTTTTAGTCGAGTTATTATTTTATTATTTTTATGGGTAATTTTTGGGAAATTTAGTTTAGCACATTTTTGTAGGAAAGTAAGTAGGTTGAGATACTAGATAAGATTGGTTTAGATAGGAGATAAAAATATTTTTTCGGGATAAATTAGGTAGGGTAAAAGCATATATAAATTATGCACTACAAATTAATAAATATGATCATAATTTAAAATAAAAAAATGTATATTGAAAATCAATTTTATATGCATAATTTAAAATATGATACAAGTACTAGAGAATGAATTAAAGAATTTAGGAGATTTAGTCAAAAATTTTAAGAAAACCCCACACAGAACTTATACATCTCAGTATATACTAGGAAAACTAGCTTATGTTAAAGAATCAAAGTCAAATTTTTCAGAGGTTTGGCAAGCATTTTATAATAAGTAATCGAGTATCTAATCCTCATCAATCTCAGAGCCAAGCTCCATCTTCTCGTAGGAAAGAAAATGGGGCCCGAAAAAGTGACTGATAATTTGTTTGGATCAGCGAAAACAAGCATAAGGAGAGATAATGTTAGTATGTTATGTTAAAGAGAAACATATATATAGAAAGAAATTATCTTTTTATCCTTAAGCTTGCTTTCTTGCACTTTCTCACATGCTGAGAAATAATTTACTATCCGCAATGGATTAAGCGCTGATGTTTCCACCACCGAAAACAAAGCAGATATTACTAGATTAGACACTTACTGCTTAATACAAACAGTTAAATAAATTAAATAAATAAAATAAAATATAAATATATAAAAATTAAAGCAACAAAAAATTAAAATTTGAATTAACAAGCTACCACTTACATAGGGCTTCACAATTCCGAAAAAAAGCTACTACTTCTCTATGTCGTCACCTGCTAATTCAAATCATTAAAAAATTAAAAAAGTAAAATTGATAGAACTAAAGTAGTTCTAAAACTATAAGTAAAAAATAAAAATAAAAATAATAATTCGCTAAGGAAGAACTGAAATCACGTACCAGCGTCAACAACCAACCAAATTAACAAGTTACCACTAGCTTTAGGCTTCGCAATTCTGTAAAGAACGCTACTACTTCCCTCCACTGTCACCTGCCAATTTGAGGCTTAAAAATTTAAAATAAAAATATAAAATAAAAAATAAAAAAAGCGTGCTAGATTGCAATTAGCAGTTTGTAATAATCAAAAATCATGAAAAAACCATTCGTCAAAATAAATATTAAATATGTGTATAAAAACAAACAAATTAAAAGGGTTACCACTAGCTTCGGGCTTCATCGATCTAGGAAGAACGCTACTACTTCCCTCCACTGTCACCCATTAATTTGAGAATTTAAAAAATTATAAATGAAATATAATAACAAATCATGCGAATTGCAAATAGCAGTTTGTTATAAAAATCGAAATTAATGAAATCGAAAATCGTCAAATACTATATATTTATTTTATATTTTAAACATAAAAAATTACATATACATACATACTTATAATTAAGTAAAACATATAATATAAATATACATATAACACAAATATACATATACATATAAGACAAATACATAAAAAAAAAACTCATTGACTCAAGATCCTTTTAAGCTGAAGTTTGCTGTTATTAAAGTCAAATTTCCCGCCACTATTATTAACTTCGCGTAACATTCTCGAAATGGGTTCATTTTTCCCGTAATCTGTGCTATGAAATTGTATTTTAAAAAGCGACACAGATCTAAGCGAGCGAAAATTAATATTAAGATTTATCCGTTCTAAGAGAAATGGAGAATCAATAGCACCAGCAATTACTTGGTGCACAAACACGATAGCAGCTATTTGACGACGCCTTTGAAGCGTTTGCAAATCTATTAGTTTGAGACGATCTACATAAGGAGGTAAGTTGAAAGTGTCCATCCAAGGAAGCCCACGGAGAGCAAACCTTACAAATCTACGTTGGACCGCCTCAACTCTTTGTATATGTACCAGTTGATATGGTGACCAAACTTGACTAGCGTATTCCAGTATCGGCCTAACATAAGTCATATATAAAGCCCTAGTAACGTAAGGGTCAGAAAACTCCTTAGACCACCGTTTAACAAAGCCAAGCATAGAGTTAGCCCTACTAACTATATTATCGAAATGGGAGTGGAAGTTTAAGTAACTGTCACCGAGAATTCCTAAGTCACGAATAGCCGTGACTCTTGGAACAAGCGCACCATTAAGATAATAATCACGAGGCGGATGGCGAATGCGTTTACGGGAAAACGTAATAGCTTGGCATTTGTCAACATTGAGCTCCATGTGGTTCTTTTGACACCAAATTGAAAATTTATTTAAATCCTCCTGAAGGACAGTACTATCAGAGGGAGATGAAATTATTTTAGAAATTTTCATATCATCCGCATAAATATTGGATTCTGACTTTTTTATAATTAAAGTAACATCGTTTATGGATAAAATAAAAATTAGTGGACCAAGGTGGCTGCCCTGAGGCACTCCAGACTTAGCCGTAAATGAGATCGAAGTAGCTGACCTAAAAAGTACCCTATATTGACGATTTATTAAATACGATTCTAACCAAAGTAAAAAAGAAGGTGGAAACCCAAGTGCTTGAAATTTGAACAGAATAATCTCATGCGAAAGTTTGTCAAAAGCTTTACTAAAGTCAGTAGTGATAGCATCGACGTCATGACCAACTTCCATTGCATTAAGACTGCTAGACACGAATTCTGTTAAATTAGTGGTCGTCGATCTGCCCTTCAAAAACCCGTGTTGTTTAGGTGAAATCAGGGATTTACAGTGAAAGAAGAGGGTATCATAAACAATACTCTCAAAAAGTTTAGGAACGCAGGATAGCTTGGCTATGGGCCTATAGTTACAAATTTCAGCTTTACAGCCCTTTTTATGTACGGGGATAATAAAAGAATCCTTCCAAAAACTTGGAAATATCCCCACTGACATAGATTTATTGAAAAGTGCTGTGAGAGGCTGTGCAAGGCTATCGCTGCATTTCTTTAAAACAATTGCTGGCAGACCGTCAGGACCAGATGAATAATCATCTTTTAAATTGTAAATTTTATCAACCACCGTTTCTAAATTAATATTTACACTTACTAAAGATGTCTGAGCATTATTATTTAAATAAGAAAAGTAATTAACGTCTGGCACAAAAACATTATCAATAAAAGCTTTACTAAAAAAATCAGCGAAGTGATTAGAAACAATTTCGGGATCATTTGATGAATGATTATCATATTTTAATGTGGAAGGGTACCCGTCAGATTTCCTTTTAATATTAATAAATTTCCAGAATTTTTTCGGATCTGAAATAATGTCAAACTGCATTTGACTTATATAATTATCATATAGATCTTTAGATAACACAGAAAATTCGTCAGATACGCTAACAATTCCGAAAAAGCACAGTCCGACCTAGTTGTTAGAAACTTACGCCATAATTTATTCCTATTGTTTCGTAATGAGCGAAGTTCATTATTGTACCATGGAGGCGAAAAAACAAGGTTTTTTTGGATGTAAATTGGAACTGATAGTTCTATGCACTCAAAAATTAGAGCATAAAAATTAGAAATCATTAAATCAATGTTATCATTAGAATTAAAAATTATATCAAAATTGACATTACTAAGTAAAAAATTTAATTTATCAAAATCAGTTTTACGAAAATTGAAACGATAAGGATTACCATTATTATTATTATTATTATTATCATTACTATTACAATTACCGTTCTCATAAGCAAAAGTTAAGGAAAGTGGAGGATGGTAGGCATCCATAACAGACAGACATTGAGTACTTTCTATAACAATACAGTTTTGTATATCAGTTGTAAAAACCAGATCGAGTTGACGATTTAAGCTATTTTTGACATTACTAACCTGGAAAAGGCTACAATCAGATAAATTATCAATAAAAGATGTTTCAACTAAAGAAGTTGCATTAGAAGCAACGTAATGTGATTCATCATCCGATTCAACCCAAACCAGCCTAGGAAAATTAAAATCACCAACAATCAACAGATCATCGCAATCATCCATAGTACAATGCAAGAAATCGACAGCATTTAAGAAAAGTTGGTAACATTCAATGGGACTAACAGGATGAATATAACAATTTAACACATAAATACTACGACGACTAACAGAAATTCTAACACATATTAATTCAACATTAATAGTATTAGGAACATTGAAAAAGGAAGCATCAAGATTAGAACGAACCGCAATAAGAACCCCACGCCCTGAAGAATTAAACCCATCTTTCCGAAAGACGCTAAAGTCTGAAGTAAAAAGTTCATTGTCGCGGAAGGAATCAGTTAAATTAGTTTCAGTTAAAGCAAAAATGTCGAAAGGAAGCATTTGCGATTTTAAAAAAACTTCAGCCGCTTTAGTTCGAAGTCCCCTTACATTTTGATAATAAAGGGACAAGCACTTTAGTTTTTTGGCACCGAAACCGGAGTATTTAAATGAAGTATAGAACCCGGTGCTCGAGATGAAGTAAATTCCTTAATAAATATACCGCTAGGCCACGAATCAGATTTTAAAAGCACGGAAAAGTATTCTGCAGGAACGGTTATCTTAAACGACGCAACATGAGCATCTTGTTTACTAATTTTTTGGCATTTAATATGATCTATATTAATATTTATAAAACTATTTTTTATAAATGTTAGAACTGCTTCAGATGTAGTTTCTGGGTCGAACCGTGAACTAAAAATAATTTTTGGACGCGAAACAACACGTAAAGTAGGAGGAGCTGATAATGGTTCTAACGACACAGAAGAATCTAATGAAGATGGACAAATAGTGTTATTGTTAGTAAATGCACTATTATTATTGGAATTTGTAATACCAATAGTATCTAGTGATATTTGAATTAGTAGTTTCTTTTTTATTAATATTATTATTTTTTTTAGCTCTAGATTTTCTAGTTTTTTTCCCGCCTTTTTTATTTTACTGCTATGTATATTAACCATATCATTGACTACACTATTATTATTATTAGCATCAATTGCACTTGAAGTACCACTTATAACATTCGAAATATCTGATGTTGACTGCTGAGCGGTAGCATTGTTATTATCACCCTGTTCTGAGGATGATAACTCGTCCATTAAGTTGTTAATAGCAGAGTTTTTAGGAATAACATTACTCGATGTATCAGATAGAATTTGAACAAGCAATTGCTCAGTAGTTGATGATTGATCAGGTTGGAGATAAATAATTGACTTGGCCAAAAGTTCGCTAACGATTTTGTTTGTTGATGTCAATTCAGTTTCGACGCGTTCGAAATTAATTATAATTTCATCAAAATGTGTATCTTGCGCTGAATTGGCATTATTGAAATCAGTAGAAAGTTTACTGATTGATTTCAATATCGACTCAATGTTAGTATCAACTACTTTTTCAAAATTATTGAGCTTGACAGTATTAATATTAATATAGTCACGAGCCAGCGAATAATTTTGAGAGTTTTTAAAAATTTCACGTTGGATCAAGTCTAATTTATCTTTAAAATTATCAATAAATGATAAATCAATGTTTTCAAGTTTTGAAAACAATTTGAGAATCTTCGGAAAATTCTTTTCATTACCGAATAAAACACGGTTCATAATCTGAGTATTTGTGTTAATATTATTACTAATATTTTCCACCTCACCACTCAAATCAGTAACGTGCTTCTGAAGCAAATCAAATTTTCGTTGGAAGTTATATGAAAATTCACAATTATTTTCAACAATGCTCTTGATAGAGGCTAAATTAGCAGAAAAATCTTCCATTATTATATTATTTTTTTGTATAAGTCCACAAAAATTGGTGGATTTACAATCTGCGCAAATAAAATTAAAATTTTTGAAACAATCGCCTCTTAATTTAACTATCTTAGAAGTATCAATGGCAGTATTACAAATACAACAAATAACCGATTCCATATTAAACAAAATGTACTTCAAAATTATAAAATTAAAAAAATTATAATGTTTGAAAAAATAAAACTTAAAAACTTAAAAAATTTTAATAAATTTAATAAATTAGGTCAAATGGCAATCAGTCGGTCAAAAGAAAGAATAAATTCGGATATTTGACTTTAACCCAAAAAATGACTAAAAAGACAGCAACAATAAAATTATAAATAATACTCACAATTGAATACGACCATATTAAATTGAAATTAGTAACAGACCAAAAACAACAACAAAAAAGAACACAATAAATTAAATTCTCTTGAGAAATATATATATATCGAGTTAAAACAAAACTGTAACACTACGTCACTAGAAACAAGTTTTTTTTTTTTTGTATTTTTTGATATTTTTGATTTTTGTTATTTTACAAGAAAAAAAAATATAATATTAAATATTTTTTTTAAATTAATTAAAAACAGACAGAAATAAAAAAAAAAATATATAAATATAAATAAATATGCACAAAATAAAAACAAATTATTTAGATTAAATGAAAATAAATTAATCACATGCAAATTAAATAAATATAATTAGTAAAAATCACAAAAACACAACCGACCCGATAAAGATCAACAAGAGAAACCTTTTATAAAACGGATAAAAAATTAGCATTACGGTATAAAAGTAAATTCGATTTAGTATATAACGAAGTAAATGATATTTTGGATCGAAAATCGGCACATTTTCTGAATAATACGTTAACAGATATTACCTAAGACGAAGAGGATACTAAAGAAATAGGAGTAGGAATGGAATAACCACTAATAAATAATAACAATTTAAATAATATAGAAATTACCAATATGACAAGTTTTGATTTTAATGTGGCGCAAAACTTGCCCACTTTAATCATAGACAAAGAAGAAACAAGAGAAGAGAAGATTCGAGACTTTGTAAATAGTATCGAATTCTACCACGATATATTAAAACCGGAGGATCAAACAATCTTAGTAAAGTTCCTTGTCAAGTGTAAGATTCAAGGAAAAGCCTTGACAGAGCTAGGAAATGCCATTCCTGAAAATTTCAACGAAATAAAGAAATTATTAAGAACCAAATGCGGGTGCAAAGATTCGATTGAAATAGTACAAACCAAATTAAGCAACATCCCAGTATAAAATATGGTAACGTTGAAATGTAGTTCACATTTCAACGAAGAATGATGAAAGGGATATAAATATATAGTATACAGTATAGAGAAAGAGATAGCATTACTTTAGTTTTGGTATTATTTCGATTTTTTTTTTCAAAATTGAAGGGGAAATTTAATGATAAAATCGACCGACACACTACACAGTACAGCCATATTTGTTTATTATAGTTATGTATTTTGGTTTTGTGGTCATCGGAAAATTTTGATATAGATTTATTTTAATATAATTTTATTATTTATATAATTCAATTCAAGAAAATAATTAAAAAAATTAAAACGTCTAAAGTTAAGCTTAATACGCTAGTGAAATGAAGTGAAATTTTAACGCGATCTCCAAAGTAGCTCTCCAAAGTCTCCGGTGAAATAGTCGTGAAAAAGTTGTGAAAAATAGACAGGTTAATTTGACATTTTAATATTTTGATAATTCAAATGTTTGTTTATGTTTATAATTTTTTTAAAATTTAAATTTGACTTAAAAATCAAATTTGAGCAAATTTAAAAATCAAATTTAAATTATTGAAAAAAAAAATGTAAATGTCACAATTTCATCGTGAAATAATGTTCAGAACATTATTTCACGATGAAAAATAATTGGAGACTTTTGCGCGCTATCTGTTGGTTGTTAAAAAAAGTAGGTTTTTTCACAACTTTTTCACGATGAACTGCGTACCACTTCAGCGAAATCAGAAGTGAAATTTTTCATTTCTGATTTCACGATGTTAAATTTATATGAAAATTTCATTTCATTTGACTAGCGTACTAAGCTTTAATTGAAATTCTGGAAAATTAGAAACTTTGAAAATAAAGATAAAACATACGTTTATATTTAAAAATAATAGTGATTTGGTAAAAGTGCGGCATATTGTAAAATTTGGTTAAACATGTCTTTTTTAAGAAAAAACTAAAAAAATATACGTAATACAAATATTAACTAAAGAAATACAAATCTTTCAAATTACTCAGGTAAGTTAATTCATTTATATTATATAAACTATAAATTTGATATTTATAGGTTATGTATTTGTTTTATAAAAATTTGTTATTTTGTTTATATTATAAATTGTTAAAAATTGTTTGATAAAAATCAAATTTATAGTTTATATAAATGAGTTCAACATTTTGGGATTTCAAGAGAGCAAAAGAATTCAACATTTTGGGATTTCAAAACGACATTTTAGGCGATTAGTAGCCCAAAAAAAATGATATTAAATTAAAGAATTTTAACAATTCAAACAAAAAAAGATTCAAATGAATATATAACCGGAAAAAGATTTATAAATTGCTCAGATTTTTTTCAAAAACCATTTTCATCAAAAACATTTCTTAATGTATTTACAGCTCTGAATTGCATACTATTATTGAAGAATTTCCCATTAATAGTATTTTATATAAGTGCATGATATTACCGTATGAAGAAAAATTCATAATACTGCCAATTTTGCACAGTATGCAATAATTTTATGTAAAATAATGTCGCAAAATAGTAAGTCTACACTAAAATTTGAAATTATTATCTTTATTTGTAAAATTTTAAATATTTATGACAGATAAAGAAAACCTAAATTTTGAGAACTCACAATCAATCTTATACAAAAAATCATTAAAAAGAGTTAATTTCAATCCACCAAATAAATGCAATAATAAACTTAAGGTATAGTTGATAAAATAGGTATTTAATTTTTATTTTTTATTACTTTCCTTTTATTGAATTCACAATTCATGTTTTCCTCACCTGGGCATAGCTCCTAAACGGCTTTACCGATTTAACTCAAATTTGAAACTTAAGCTCGTGTTATTAATCACTCGGTACTTTAATAACTTTTATGGCCCTTCGAGGGGGCGGGGGGTTGGGCCTATTTTCTAAAAAGTCATGTGGGGTATTAAATTAAAGGTCTTGATGAGCACATCTCGTTGGGTAGTGTTTCGGGCAACTAGGACCTAGTGGGGCCCCCCAAAAATGGGGCCCAAAATGAAAAAAAATCATGAAAGGTATCAAATTAAAGGTCTGGAAGAGTAGATATCTTTGGGGTAAGTAAAGGAAGTGTTTGGGGGCAACGCGGGTCGTGTGGGGCCTGAAATTATTATTAATTTCCTTTTATTAAATTTACAATTCATATTTTCCTCACCTGGGCATAGCTCCTAAACGGCTTAACCGATTTAACGCAAATTTGGAACTTAAGCTCCAGCGTTTACCCAGTCGGTGCCACAAAATTTTCAGGGCCCGGCGAGGGGGCGGGGGGTTGGACTTATTTTCAAAAAAGTCATGTGGGGTATCAAATTAAAGGTCTTGATGAGTACATCTCGATGGGTAGTGTTTCGGGTAACTAAGACCATGTGGGGGCCCAAAAAACATGTGGGGTATGAAATTAAAGGTCTCGATGAGTACATCTCGTTGGGTAATGTTTCAGGTAAGGAGCGCCATACGGGGCCAAAAAATAAAAAATATACATATGTATATATTAAAATATATATATATATATGAGCCGTTAATTTTGCAAATGACTTTTCGCGAAACATGAGTTAGACCTATTTATTATTAACCACTCAAATATATATTTTTTACTATAATATGTTATATTATAGTAAAAATATATAAACAATATAAAAATTCTACAGTTTTTAGTCGATCAAATATATTGTGCAAAACTTAAAATATTTGACCGACTAAAAAGTATGAAATAATAAATAAATAAAAAAACATTTTTTAAAAATACTTTCCTTTATAAATAGTAATATGCGACTAAAAACTAATAAATAATACTAAAATAATATAATCTTTCATTCTTGTATCTAGAGTTTCAGTAATGGTCAATTGTAGTAGGATTAACTGCAAACGTACTAGATTAGAGATTCAGTAAAGGTTATAAATATCATTCTGACAAATTCTATTAATTCTCATAATTAATTTTGATCAGTTATACTTCCCTTTATAAGGGGTCTACTTCCCTTTTACTATACTTTACCTTTACTGAATCTCTAATCTAGTACGTTTGCAGTTAACCCTACTACAATTGACCATTACTGAAACTCTAGATACAAGAATGAAAGATTATATTATTTTAGTATTATTTATTAGTTTTTAGTCGCATATTACTATTTATAAAGGAAAGTATTTTTAAAAAATGTTTTTTTATTTATTTATTATTTATTACTTACTATACATATGTCAGTATATATATTATATATAACTTTTATTTTATTTTAGGAATATCCAAAGATGACAGTGGTTCCAGTGAAGATGTGAAGATGATGAACCTTTAACCCATTTAGATTTAAAAAGGATAAAATGTTATGGCAAAAAAAGTGCCACAACGATGATTTCCAGCTCACCAGGATCACATAGTTAGCTTTATAATAATTTGTATTTTTTTTTTAATTTAATAAATTCCTCTATAGATGCAGTTCGATATTCAGAATTATATGAAAATGGCATTGAACCATCACAATCACAAGTCAAGACATCTGAAAACACTATTAAACGCGTTGCTGCTTTGGAAGTAGCTTTCGAAAAAATTCAAGGGACTTTAAATGAAATTAGAAATGATATTAAAGATATCAAAAACGAAGTTCATATTGATGAAAATGAAGAATCAGTTCTAATACCAACAACAACAAATCTACTTGAATTAAACTCCAAAATTTTGAATGACCAAATATTCACTCGACGTTTTGTATGTATAACTACTATACAACAAATTAATTTCCATTAATATTAATTTATTTACAGAAGAAATAGTGGCAGTATTTAAACCACTAGAATATGCATGCCCAAACTCTTTCGGGTTAGCAAGGATTTTTCCAGATGAAGAATTAGCCAAATATAACTGGGATGGATCACATGGAAGAAAAAGTTTTAAAAATTTAGAATCACTGAATCTTGCTTTGTTTGGTAAAATTACGAAAAATAAACTTCAAGAATTTAAATTTATATAATTATTCTTTTAGAATTTTAGATGATTGGAAAGGAAATTATATTAACGATTTCAACATGTACATAACGTCCATCCGGGCTCAAATGTAGACTGCAAGAATGAAACGATTTAAGAGAAAAAAACTGTTACAAAACCCGATTAATAATCAAAAAAAATATTTTCTTATTAAAAAAAAAAAGAAAAAAAAAATTAATTATTCCAAAAAAACAGTTTTATTATTACAAAAAAAAATTAATAATAACAAAAAAAAAAATATTAATTATTAAAAACAAAAAAAAAATTAATTACTAAAAACAAAACTTTTATTATTAAGAGCAAAAAATGTGATTTTTATGTTTCAATTCATATAATTAATTCATGTTAAGATGCAATGAATGCAATTTTTATTTATATTTAAAGATTTTAATTAATTAAATTATGGTAATGATGCAATGAATGCAATTTTAGTTATTTCGCAATAAATTAATTAATGTTTAATTTTGTTCTAATTTTTATTTTTATTATATACATAGGTATTATATTTTTATTATATAAGTTGACATAAGAATATGAGTTGACAATGGCATATTAAAGTTACTGTGGGTTCACATAAAAACTTTTACTTTTCCTTAGAATACAGAATTGTTTGAAAACTCTACTTGATTTTATTTTTTTCAACTAGAATTTTCAAACAATCCTGTATTCTAAAAGAGAAGTAATAGTTTTTATGTGAAGTCGCTGTAATACTTCTAATTAAACATTTATTCCACTATGAAAGGTAACGTTTAATAAATGTTAAAATTTAATGCTTATTCCACTAGGAAAGTTCACGTTTATTCAACGAAGAGAGGTAACGTTTAATCAACCATAAAAGGTAACGTTTAAGAAATTGTAAAAGATAATGTTTAATAAATGTTAAAAATCCAATGTTTATTCCACTATTTAATCTAAACGTTTAATTAACGATAAAAATTAACGTTTACTTATACAGAAGAACCCTAGGACATCGTTCTTAAAAAATAAATTAGAGATAAACGTTGAAAGAACGTTAAACTTACGTTAAATATAAACTGGGGAAGTGTTGACATTTAACGTGATTTCAACGTAACTGACACGTTACATTTTTTGCTGGGATACGACAAGGTAATCGACCATTACGAGAATTCACTAATGAGATCGAAAACCTCATAGCACGAATGACAGATTTATTTAGAAGTCAGTGCGCAAAGTGAAACCGAACGAGCAGCGTTAACAACCGCTAATAACCGTAGAGGGTTAGCATTTTTGAAAAAAGGAGTGAATGAAAGGTTTCGAAGAAGAAATTAAGAAATTAAAACATCATCATCAACATGACATAATAATGGGTCCAAATAAATTATTTTCATATGTGCCAAAAAGAAATTGTATAATGGTGATTGGACTGAAAGATAGCACTGAAGACCTAACCACAACATTCGGCAGATTGCTGTGGAAGGATGTGCAAGAGATCACAGGTCCTTTGAAATTAGAAAATTTGTCTATCTCAAAAGGAGAATTATTAAAATTAAATGACGGCCGTAAACAAATTAATTTGAATAATATAAAAAATAAGTTGAAGAAAATATTTAAAGAAGCTAATATAAAGATAATTATAATTAAAGATGTAGTAAGAATAACTGACCCAGAGGAAAAGAAAATACTATTGAACAACTATCATATTCTACCAACAAGTGGTTACGCAGGCATTAATCGTATGCTGAAAAACATCAAGTGTGAATACTTTTGGACAGGGATACAAAAAGACGTAACAAACTTTGTTAAATATTGCGGAACATGCCAACGTAACAAGCACATTAACGTAAAGAAAAAGCCAATGGTCATAACATCTACCAGCGAAACTAGTTTTGAGAAAATTTACGTAGATCTCGTAGGACCGTTAAACGAGACAGCAGAAGGACTCAAATACATACTCACGATACAGGATGAATTGACAAAATTCATTGAAAATGTCGCACTCAAGAACAAAGAAGCCAATTCCGTAGCTGAAGCACTCGTAGAAAACTTTATATTAAAGTATGGAGTGACGAAGAAAATAGCTTCGGACCAAGGAACTGAATTCATGAGCAACGTATTCAAAGACATGTGTAAGCTGCTAAAAATCGAACAAATATTTTCTACTGCATATCATCATGAGAGCATAGGAGCATTAGAGAATTCCTACAAGGTACTAGGAGCGTATTTAACATAACATACGTTACTGAAAACCATACAGACTGGCACAAATGGCTACCGTATTATACGTTCTGTTACAACACCGTCATTGAACTATGCTTATGTGAAGTAAATTTTTTTTTGAAGTTCTGAATTAAATGGTTTTGCCCCGAAGTCTGAAATTTATACCTAAGCGTAATATTAATTTTCTTTTTACTTAATATATTACAACATGATCTAAATTGTTAAAATTTGTTTACTTTTCCAAAAGTTTTAGGAATTTTATGAGTCAATAAATTCAATTGGTGCATTATATATTATTTTTTCCCACTTTTAAATTTGGCATAAGTCATTACTTAAATTTTCAGCCTATCAATTTTAGCGATTTAATTATAATTTAACGGGAATTAATTCGTTTTTGTCAAATCAATTATTATCTGAACAATAATACTATATATATTTTATTAAAATCCTGATTTTTTGTTAATTTTATTAATTAAGTAATAAGAAATTATTATTAACGTAAATTTGACAACCTATTACAAATAATTTTAAAGATAAATATTTTTTTCAATTAATTTGTCCATTCATCAATTAATAATTCATTATTACTGAAAAAATCAAATATTATGCTTATAAGCCGTACAACTAATTTATTTTAGCTATTGAAAAATATTGAAAATAAATTCCTGCCCCATACAAAATAACGCGCATTTTGCTCATTTTTGAACATTTTAATAGTTTATATGAATGAAATGAGTAATTCTTCGAAAATGGGCAAAAATATATCCCATGCTCCATACAAAATTATAAACATTTCGATTAAAAATATGCATTAAGTTTCGATTAAAATATTTATACTTAAGCGTAATTTTAAATGTTTTTTAACTTCCGGCTAAGGCTAATATATAGCATGATCTAAATGGATTTGTTTTTTTACTTTTCCAAAAGTTTTGGGAATTTTAAGGTCAATTAATTCGGATTCAGCTGAAATGGTCAAATGAAATGGGTGAAATATTGAAAATAAATTTCATACTCCATATAAAATAATGAACATTTTATTCATTTTTGCACATTTCATATAAACTATTGAAATTAATTCGAATAAAATATTGAAAATAAAAAATTTGACATCGCATTAACTTTCGATTAAAAATATTTCTCTGGCTGAGTTCGATTTATAGTTTATCAGAAAAGCGTTTTTATCGAATATATTCTGCTACTTTTACATTTGACAGACAATAGTATTATATTAAGATTTTTTATCCATATGTGGGTAGTTTTACAATTAATTCTAAACTTCCTGGGAAACTAAAAGGTTAAGTGTTTGGCACCCCTTTTTTTGGCCCGCAATTAATTTTAGTAATTTGGCTTGGTTGATTAATATAGAATTGTATAAAATATTACATTCAGATCGAGTTAGATGTTTTAGCTAAAATATTCGTATGTCATTGAACTTGGTTTAGGAGAAGTAAATTTTTTTTTGAAATTCTGAATTAAATGGTTTTTCCCCGTAGTCTGAGATTTATACTTAAGCGTAACATTAATTTTCTTTTTACTTCAGGCTAAGAATAATATATTACAACATGATCTAAATTGTTCTAATTTTTTTACTTTTCCAAAAGTTTTAGGAATTTTATGGGTCAATAAATTGAATTGGTGCATTATATATTGTTTTTTTTCACTTTCAAATTTGGCATAAGTCATTACTTAAATTTTCAACATATCAATTTTAGGGATTTAATTATAATTTAACGGGAATGAATTCGTTTTTGTCAAATTAATTATTATCGGAACAATAATATGATGCGGCAAAGAATTTAATTATAAATATTTTATTCAAATCCTGATTTTTTGTTAATTTTATTAATTAAGTAATAAGAAATTATTATTAACGTAATTTTGATCACAAATAATTTTAAACATAAATATTTTATTTTTCTCAATTAAATTAGTTAATTCATCAAATAATAATTCATTATTACTGAAAAATCAAATATTTATGCTTATAAGCCGTACAACTAATTTATTTTAGTTATTGATTAGTTGAAAAGTTTTGGGAATTTTAGCCTCAAATTGGTAAGTATTCGCGAAAATTAAAAATATTTATACTTAAGTTCAATTTTTTTTTTTTTATTTCCTAAATTCAATTCAATAATTATTATTAATTATTAAGCATAATACATTATTTCATTAATGACAATTTCGATGGCCTGCATATATGAATCCAAAAATTAAAATATAAATCCGAATCCTCAAAGTATAATATTTTTATTTAGGAAACTTCAGCGGGATCATTCTGAAATTTCATAAGAAAATGTTATAAGTTCAAAAAATCATTTAAAGTAAGTTTTATCCGTTTTCAAATAAATTCGATACTAAGATTAGTTACGCGATATATCTGTTGATCTTAAATTAGTACTATCAGCATATTCATGAGCCTGTATAAAGTAAATTCATATTTTTTTTAAAACTTATTGATACTTCTTTATAAAATTGATTGTAACAAATTATATAATACTTTATAAGCAAATTCTAAAAAAATTTTATTTTCTATCCATCACACTTCAAATTATGTTATTATTGCATTTATAATCCAAGTTTCATACTATTTAATACATTTTATTTTCGTTACAATGGATTTTCTTGCGAGGAATTTTTTATGGGTATGAAGTTTTCTTGGGAAGTATATTCTTGTGATGAATTTTCGTAGTGATTAATTTTCAGCGATGAAGTTTTGTTGTGATGAATTTTCCTAACGATTAATTTTCTGCGATGAATTTTTTATGGATATGAAGTTTTCTTGCGATGAGTTTTCTTAGCGATTAATTTTCTACAAGGAATTTTTTATAGGTATGAAGTTTTCTTGCAAAGTATTTTCTTGTGATAATACTTTTTCTAGCGATTAATTTTCAGCGATGAAGTTTTCTTGCGATGCATTTTCCTAACGATTAATTTTCTGCGATGAATTTTTTATGGATATGAAGTTTTCTTGCGATTAATTTTCCTAGCGACCAATTTTCCGTGATAAAATTTACTTGTACGAATTTTGCTAACGATTAATTTTCTGCAATGAAATTTCCTGCAATGAATTTTTTCAGCAATTAATTTTGTGCGACGAATTTTCCTACTGATTAATTTTCTGCAATGAATTTTTCTTGGCTATGAATTTTCTCAGCGATTAATTTTCTGCGATGAAATTTCCTGCGGTGAATTTTCCCAGCGGTCAATTTTCTGCGATTAATTTTTCTTGACTATGAATTTTCTTGCTTTAGATTTTTCTGCGATGAATTTTCTATTTGATAAATTTATCCTGCTATGAATTTTCTTGCGATGAACTTTCTCCGATGAATTTTTTATGAAGGATTTTCTGCGATAAATTTTCCAAAAACCTTAAAAAAGACCTGAGTTAGAAACATTTGAGCCAATTAACGGTAATAAAAATGTTTAATCATAAAAAATCTTTTGCAGATCATAAAATCGATTTTACAGCAATTTATTGCAAAGGCGCAATTCTTAGAGAAATCTAAATAATTTCCAACTTAATCGCAAGTTTATTTTTTATACTTCAGTATACAGAATAATCTAATTTTGCTTAATTTTTATCGCTTTTTCTAAAGTTTTGTGAATTTTATGTGTCAATGAAATGATTCCGATACGCATGCATTATATATAATTTGCTTCTCGCGCTTAAAATTTCGAGTAAACAATTATTTTTTTTTTTGCTTTTGATTTTTAGTGCGATTATCTGCCCCATAATAATCATGCCATTACTTTTAGTGAATTAAGCGGCGCTACTTTCGACTTTGAATGCGATTACTTTTAAACGTCTAAAAATAATGGCATTACTTTTAATGAACTACTTTTGACTTTGTATGCGATTACCTTTAAACGTCTGCTTTTGATTTTGAATGCGATTACTTTTAAACGTCTGCTTTTGACTTTGTATGCGATTACTTTTAAACATCTGCTTTTGACTTTGTATGCGATTACTTTTAAACGTCTAAAAATCATGGTTTACTTTTAGTGAACTACTTCTGCACTTCTGCCTCTAGCTGCGTTATCTGGATGGTTAGAAATGTATGTATTATAATTTTTCACCTTCAGGTACATTTGATTTTGAAGATGAGTTTTAGTTATAAGACAAATATCTATATTTTGTTGATGTAGAAGGATCTCTAATTCATGAATTTTGTTTTGGACTCCATTTGCGTTCCAGGTAAGTATTTTATATTCTCGGTGTGCCATTTAAGGTTATTTACACTTTTAAAATCAGCAAAGTATGCTTCTATGTTGTTCATTCTATTAGTTAGGTTTCCAATCATGTTATAGATACTTGATAATAATATCATTGGGTCTGTCGCTTCTTGTTGTGCTTCTTTCGTTGTTTCTCTGTTTTTTTTAGTCGCGTCTGCGTATGATGTGCCTTCTGGTATTCTACTTGAAACTGGTGATTTCGGAACCAAATGTTGGATGGTATTGGTGTTTGCTTTTATGTTTTTTTCTTTTTTGCAGTTCTTTTGCTACCATGCAACCTCTATAGTTGGCCGGATGAGCTTCTCCATAGTTAGTGCATTTGGCTGCCACTTCTCTGCTTTTGACACAGTTTGCTATGAGGTGATTTCCTGCACACTTTACGCATCTCGGTTCTCGTTGGCAATATTTCTGTGTGTGTTCATGTCTTTGGCAGCATTGTCACTGTGGGATCCGATTGTTCTTCCTTAAAGCTTCAATTTTTACTTTCATCTTGCTGATGTATTTTAATTCAAATATGTTTTTGATGTTTTCTGTATTTTCAAACGTAATTGTGAATCGTAATTGTGATATATTCTTTACCATTAAGTTTCTTTTTTATTATTTTATTTTTAGCTTTTAGATCTTGAAGTTTTTTTCCGATAGCTCTTCAACTATTTGTTGTGTATGAAGATACCTGGCCATAGCCCTGATTGGTCTAGTTTGTTTATTTTCAAACGAGTGCCATTACAATTTAGTGCTATTTTCGACTTTCGATAATTCTCTGTACTCTTCTACTGGGTTAACATTTACTTTTATTTGGCTTTCATTCAACATGTTTGCTGCAAATTCTATTTTTTTTTCACTTAGCGTCTGTTTTAACTCTGCGTAATTTTTAACATTACTAAAAATTATTGGTTGTGGTTTGTGTTGCTTCTTAACGTTGCTGGATGATGTATCTGTTTTATTGTAGTTAGATGATGTTGTTGAAATATATAAAAAATATAGGTCATCGCTGAAAAAATGGAAATATTTACTTTAGATTTTAGAAGATGAAATAAATTTTATACACAAAATATTCATATATTCTATTATATATGGACTTTTGCTTTAAATTTTTGCTTTGAGCATAAAAAATATTGGAAAGCTTTTTGATTTGAAATTTACTCAATTTGAAAGCTTTTTGATTTGAAAGAAACTCAATTCTAAAGCTTTTCTGAAGCTTTAGCTAAACACGTGGTTTCTGGGGTACTACAAATTGAAATATTTTAAATATTTTTTTTTTTTCAAAAACAGGTCAATCATTTGATTACTCTGGATATATTTACTTTGTGAATATAGTGAACAAAATAAAACTATTACATTAAGAGCAAATGAAATGATAAAAATGTAATACTATTATTTCTACCTTGTTCACACGATCGAAATTAATATATGACAGTTTGTGTATAATAAAATTAAAAAAAAATAGTTTATAAGTTGAATTAGAAAATATCTGTTGTTATTAAAATAAATTTTGAAAAAAATAATAAAAATTAAACGTGTAAATTATAATTCCAATATGAAATTTTATATGCTCTGCTCATACAAGATTTTTTTTCATTCTTTAATAATAATGCCGCGTATGTTTTGTGTACCGAAGTGTACAATAATTATAAAAAGTGTTAATACAAGAAAATCCAGTGTCGAGTTTTATTTTTCCAAAGGAATAGAATTTTATAAAAGAATGGCTAAAAGCCAGTGAAAAGTCTGTGATTTCAACATATTTCATGCAATGGATTTCACAGAATCATCTAGTAAGAGGCTAATTAATAAGCCAGGAGCAGTTCCAAGTGTATTTTTGGATAGTCAACAATAATTACTCAAATAAACGAGTGGACACAAAATAAACGAACTGGTCCAGCAGTTCGTAGGTGAAATTATATTGCATCCTACATTTTAAAGCTATTAGCAAGAGTGACAAGTTTTGTTCCTATATTTTAAAGTTAGATTAAAAAGCAGATAATTTATTTTGAAGATTGTAATTAATTTAATAGTTCTCTCGATATAAATTCCATGCTCACATAATTAAAAAAATATAAAAAAAGAATTATTGTGAACTGATTCTGAATTTTAATTACTTAATAATCACCACCAAAATAAGCAGCTACTGCTCCCCGTGCAACACAGGATTCAACTCATTAAGTTTAACCAATATAATCACAAAATTAATCGCTGTCATATTTCTCTTGGTATTATTCTTGAAGAGGGTGAAAAACAATGATAGGCAATTAGCAAGGGGAATAAATTTCTCCTGTGCAATTTATTGTCTCACATTATATACAAAATTGTCGAAAACAAGATTGAATTTACAAATTAAATTACCTTTTACTGTGTATATATTTTATATATATTGTTTATAAGTAATCAACAAATTATATTTACTTACTATTTCAATATGTAAATCATATCTTCTTGTCGAATTAATTGAAATAATTTATTTTAAAGCAAATAAATAACGTTCCTTTTTACTGAAAACTTTGAAAAAAAATATATACTATATAATTATTATAAAATGGACTAAACAATTTAAAAGAAATTTTATAATTTTTTAAATTGCAATTGAAATTATATATTTTATAATATTCTTTTTTTTTTCAATTTATTCCATTTATTTCAGTAATATCTACTTCATCCTACTTCACTACTATATAATATGTAATGAAAAAATTAACACTTATACTTTTATTTTTAGGTTGATTTAAATGTGCTACATTATTGACTCGCTTATACAACGATTTTGATGAACTCGCAAATTAGTAAAAGGGTAAATATGCAATAAATACGAAAGATATCTTTTTTTATACCGTTTTCGGTAGATTTATTCTTAGTACACAAAGAGATGTTTTGAAATATTCCATCAATTCCATTATTTATAAAAGTCCTCGCACAATGTGGGCGCAAACCGATGGCGGTAGCTGTAGATTTTGTTTTACAGCCACGATTAAGCCGTGCCAAACACAATGCTGGCGCAAACAAATTTTAGATATGTCAAAATCATTAAGAAAATTTTAGATATGTCAAAATCATTAAGAAAATTTTAGATATGTCAAAATCATTTTTGTCGGCAAAAATAATACATTCTATAAAATTTTGTAAAAAATTTAGTGTTGCAAAATAAGAATAAATAAGTGTAGATTATTAACATTTTAAATATTTTAAGAGTTTAAAATTAATATTTTAAGTATTTTTATTTATAATTATAATAATTTGTAATAATGGACACACTAGAAATTATAAGAATTGTGAAAATAGTCTCTAAAGTTTACGAGGCCTATAAAAATTTTTTAAAACTGGGCGGTGGGTTCGCGAATTAAATACATCACGAGATACTGATGGATTTTTCCTCACATCGTTTAAGAGAGCATACTCCATAGATCCGGAAGTATGTTTTAAGATTACGAGAATGAACCCTCCTGTTTTTGATTTGCTGTTAAATTTGCGGAAAAGAAAACTTACAAAAAAATCTATACGGACACCAATGTTAGCAATAACATTAATGTATGAGAAAGCATACTCAAATTAAATAATTTTTAATGGATCTTAATTTAATATTTTAGATATCTTGCTCATGGGTGTCCAATATCCATTCTAGCCTGGAAATTTAAAGTTGGAGAAAGTACAGTAAGAAAAACTGTGCAAGAAACGGGTCAATTTATATGGGAAGAGTTGTCACCAGTATATTTGAGTATGCCCAATCCAAATGAATGGAATTCCATATCTAAAGATTTTATACAAAATGTGATAAGCCGAATTGTGCCGGAGCCATTGATGGCAAACATATAAATATGGTTTGCCCACCAAAAGGCGGGTCAATATACTATAACTATAAAGGACATCATAGTATTATTTTGTTGGCTATATGTGATGTGATGTGACTATTGTTTTACGGAGGTAGATATAGGAGCTTATGGCAGTGACAGTGATAGAGGTATTGAAAATAATTCAAAATAAACTACTACCGCAAAATACTCCACTTCTGCCAAATTCAAATTTACAATTTCCTTTATATTTTGAAGGTGATGCCGCTTTCCCTTTGAGAAACAACTTGATGCGCCCATTTCCTGGTAGAAATAATTCTTATAAAATACACCCTATTTTAATAATAGATTACCCAAAGCAAGACGAATGATACAAAATACTTTTGGAATATTGAGCAACAGGCAAGAAAAATTTAATTTGTATAGTTATATTTATATTTTTCATTATATTATATTATAATATTTTTAATAGGTGGATAATTTTAACAACAACAATTTATTGCTATCATAAAAATGTTGAAAAGATTGTGTTGGCTACGGTTGTGCTGCACAATTTTCTGATGCTACACAATTGTAAATATTATCAAGAAAACCTTGTTGATCACTATGTTTACAACGGACTAGTTGAGGGAGATTGGCGAAGAAGTAATCTGCAACTGTAGCAGTAATTGGTGCATCACGTAATGCTTCAGCAGAAGCATTTCAATTAAGAAATACATTAAAAACTTATATAAATACAAATTTGAATATTATAACACCAATAACTAAATAACATGAGTGTTTTAGAAACAACAGCACGTTTTTTTAAATTATTTTAAATATAAAATAACTATTTGCAATTAATAATAATAATGTTTTTTAACTAAAATTAAATTTATAGTATTATATTTGGTTTATTTGGTGATAATAAAAATTATAATAGTGATGCAATTATAGCATTATTTTTATTAATTGTTTCATCTGTCAAAAAGAAACCTTGCATTAATTTTCAGCTATTGCTAATGATGAATCTCTACCATCACCATCATATTGAAAATGAGTTGGTACAGTTTGCTGATTTTTTACTAAATAAAGAACATACAGAAAGTAAAATTAATATAACTAAAATAATTTCAAACGTAGCCAACAATTTAAAATAATAAAAAGAATACTGTCAGCAACATAATTGATACCCTTTAGTAGTTGAGGTAAATAATACACAGCTTAGGATAAGTGTTAAGTGATACACTATGCCCCAAAGTTTTCCAAATGTTTTTTTACAGAATAAAATGACCAAAAACAGTTGTACTTGTTTGTTCCCAACACAAAAATAGGGTAATATACATACTTATTTTATTAAATTTTTTTAATACAAATTTCATATTTATATTTTATCACATTTTATTTAAATTTCATACTTTATATATTTCAGTATTATACCAATACTGTTTTTTCTTGTTGCTTATTAAATATTGTTGTTAGTAAATTATACTGTTGGCAAAATCTAAAAAATAAAATAAAATAAAAAATTAACTTAACATTAAAAACATTTCAATTTTAACATTTTATACTTGAATGAATTATCACCATACTTCATAACAAATAAATGTTATACAGCTATCACAGAAAAATGATAACCATATAATAGTGACACCAAAAACACAATTATTTGGTTATCATTTTGCTGTGAAAGCAGATTAGGTGTAACAATTATTAACTATGAAAAAAAGTGATAAACACACTATCACCGTACACATTTTCACCACTGGTGACAAGTAATCTATATTTTCATCATTGGAATTGTCAATTACGGTGTTATGAGCCAACTCTAGCACTGCTTGCTGAAATTTAAATATATTATGCAATGGCAATTTAGCGCTGTCCAATTGGTCAACCACTGTTTTCATGAACATTGCCATTGAACACAGATGTTTTGCCGAAGTAATTGTTGCCGTAGCAGTGCTTAAAAATTTTTTGAACTCCACTTCGCCTTTTTTCTTGTTTTTTGAAACTGGTGAAATAAAGGAATTTGTATTTTCAGAGCTATCAGTTTGTCCAGGTTCTATCATCGTGGAGTTTAATTGATCATCATATTCAATATATTCTTCAAAAATATTTTCTTCAGCATCCATATTAATTTCAATCACTTCTTTAGAACAATTAGATATAGTTCTAAAATACAATGTTTTTTTTTAAATATGTAATACAAATAAAATTATTAAATTACCTCCTTTCACAATCTGATTTTTTTAGAAAAACTAATAAATCATAAAATTTCCATTGTGGTTTTGCTTTTTTAGGAGCACCACTTCCTGATGGACAATTTCTTAAATTTTTTTCAGACCTGTACTTGTCTCTTATAGTTTTCCATCGTAATTTACATACACCAACTAAAATAAAAAAATATAATTATTTTAACAACAATTCAAGCTTAATGGTGGAAATTACAGCTGTTTTATATTATTGAAGAAATTTAATAATTATTTTTATCATTAAATTTATCATCAAATGACGACATTATACTTTAAAACTTATTATTAAAATTATTATTATTAAAATTTATTATTAAATAATTACTTATTATTAAAATTTGTAGCACCATCAATTTTTGAAATTATTTGATAATGAAATTAGTTGTCAAATTCCTGCGTTGCCAACTTTACGCGCGTTGAGAGTTCAATTTTTCGATCTTCTGCATTTGCGTTGAGATTAACTAGTCCCATACATTTTATATAGGTGTTGAATATTTTTCTGACAGTGCGCTGTGGCGCGTTGTCGTTGCGTATGTTGAGACTATCTCTAGGGTAATATGCACCTCGAGTGTAATGAAATTTTCCATACAAATTTAACGTCGTGAAATCAGAAATGAAAAATTTCGCTTCTGATTTCCTAAGATTAAATATACAGGATAGAGTCAAATGAACATTTACACCTACAAGCTATGTCAAGAATTTGAAAAGCTCTTAGTTGTCAAAACACTTTTTTCGGCTGTCAATACCCTTTTTCTGCCTGTCAAAAATCTTTTTCTTTAAAGCTTTTTTACAAAAACGGAAAATTGAAAAAAATTGCAAAAGTAAAAAGTTTTAAACATTAATTTTGTAATTATTAGTTGTGATAAAGTGATTTGATAAAAGAAAAAATTATATTTATTAAAATTGTGATTAAAACAATATAACAATGGTTCGGTATTGCATAGTAAAATCGTGTAAATATAATATAAATAATATGTGTCCAGAATATGGAATAGTTACGTTGTACAGGTAAAAATATAGTAAATATAATAAGGAATGCATGTTATTTAAATGATATATTAAATTTTAAGAATATGTTTTTTCTAATTTTTATTTAAAAATATTATATTTAATTTAGAATAAAGTATAAAATTATAAATAAAAAAAGTTGTGATTGAAAGAAAAAATTCCGCCATAATTTCAAAATAGCTTTTACAAGCTTTTGCATGTTTTCATCTTAGGGACAGTGTTGTAGTCAGGATATTTTTTAATGAGGCATAGTTAATGAGGCATAATTACTATTTTATTATATTATACTTTTATATATATTTTAGTTTCCCAAAAGATGCGGAAAAATAGGAAAATGGTTTTCTGTATTGAATTTAAATCCTCAAGATCATCTTGAAAATAATAGAGTATGTGCGTTGCACTTTATGCCACACGATTTCCGAAATACACAAAAAAGAAAGTTTATTAATAAAACTGCAATTCCTTCTCAGCATTTGGTAAGTTATACAATAGACATTGTAAATTTTTTCAGAAAATATTAATAATTTTTAAAATATATTTTAGGAAATGTATTTCAATTTCATTTTTATTCTAATTACTTATATTTCTTTAATTTCTATTATAATTTTCAGTCTTTCTATGCTTATTCTTTTTAATTTTCTTAATTTATTCTATTCTTTGCCTTTATTTTTCTTTACTTTTTTATCAACATTAAAAAACTAAAGGAAGAAATAGAAATGCAGGAAGAAATTATTGTACCATCAGAAATGATTTGTGATGAAGAAATTATACCAACTACTGTTTCGCAAGAAAGGTTGGCGCTACAGGAAATCGTATCAAATAATGTAGATTTTAAAATAAAAAATATTTAAAAGTAGTAATTTTAATTTTATATTTTATGTAGTATAATTTAAAAATTGTACCATCACCGAAAAAAATAAAATGGTGTAAAGTTGGTATAAAAGATGCAATGATATCTGATGAAGAATTAACATCTCCAACAACCAAACACAAAAAGAGTGAAATCAGCTAAGTTGCTACGACAATTATTGCAAAAACGCAATAGAAAAATTAATTCATTGCAGCAAAAGGTGACATGACAAAAACACCAAATTAAATCGTTAAAATCCTTATTAAAAGATTTAGAATTTTTTTTTTTTTGAATTTTGAAGATATTATAAATATTGTAAACCAAAAATAAAAAATTATTAAACCAATTTCAAGAAAACAAAAATAGAAATTTTTTATATACAAAAGATACTAATTTATTGAAAATAAACTCACAAAATACAATAATAAATAAACATTTTATTTAAAAATTAATAGATTTTTATAAAATACAAAAAACAATCATTCATATTCAATATATTTTGAATGAACATAAATTAAAAGAGCTTTTTGTAAACAAAAAGAGCTTTTTACTTCGGGCTGTATATCTGAAGCCGTCAGCCACAAATATTTTCTTGTTTCATTCTCGTTCTCCCGCCTCATATTGTTTGACGTTTTTTATACTATATGCTCTATCCTGTATATTTAATCTTAGCTGATTTCACTCTCTTGGTACGCAGCTCATCGTGAAAAAGTTGTGAAAAAATTTAGTTTCTTATTTCTTAAAAGAAATGGCGCTATAACTCTCCACATATATTCTCATGCGAAATAATGTTCTGCACATTATTTCACGATGAAATTTTTACATTTCATTTTTTTTTTTGGTCATTTCGATTTAGAAATTTGACTAGTTGACAGGTATGTATTTTATACATAGTGTGTATTTTTTTTATTTATTTTTATAAAATGTGAAATTATTTTTAGTATTAAAAATGGAAGCAAATTATTATCCGGAGTTTTTGGAAGATGAAATAGATTATACCACATGTTTACATGGACAGACATCAGAAGATTATAATGAACAACAAAAATCAACTGATGCAACTAAAAAAAGGAAATTTAAAAAGAATGAATTCACAAGTGGAGAAAAACAAAAACTGGCAGCAATAGTGAAAGAAAATGAAGCAATATGGAAGCTAAATCACAAGCTCCATAGAAATAACCATGCTGTGACTGCACAGTGGAATGCTGTTGCTGCTTCAATGGAAAAACCAGGTAAATTTATATTATTTTTTAATTTTATTGCTGATGAAAAATTAAATTGTAATATTTTTTAGTTGAAGATTGTAAAAAGAAAAAATATGGGTCAGAAAAAATCAAAAGTGTTATATTATTAATGGGGATTAATAATATTATACTTAACCTTTTTATGTGTATTATTATTAATACAATCTCTTTAATGCTGTTCCTTTTTATTATTAATAATAAGACTATCTTTGCTTCTTATTACTTTATACAAGATTTTATATCTTTATTGATTCAAATTAAGCAATTTTGAATTTTAATAATATTTAATTAAGATAAATTTATTGATTTATTTTGTCAATTTGACAAAATAAATTAGTTCATTTGAAAACAATTAATTAATTACAGGTACAGAGTGTACCATTTTGTACACTACACGTCCCATTCCCAGATGAAAAAGACTCATTTTACAAATTAGTCTTTTTCCGGTACTAAGGAGTATTTGAATCTTAATTTTTTCAATGGTTAAGTTATTCAGCTCTTCAATTTACAAAAACTCAAAAAATCTATTTTATTTTATAACAAAACATATGTATATAATTGCAGTTACCGAATTTCGCACTCTCAATAGTTTATTGAGATAATTCACCTTCCTTTGAAAGGATTAGGCTCGGTAGTTTATTTTTATTTATTTTTTACTGCTCACAAAAAAAATTACAATCTTATAATAATTCATAATTTTTACTGTATTTTAAAAAATTAATAATTCAAAATTCTTTTACCATCTTACTATTTAACAAATCCCGTTATTATTGATAGTCTACTATAATAAATTTATAATTTAAAATTTTATAGAAGTATAATTTTTCTGTATAATATAATGTAATATTATTTAATAATTTAAAGTATATTATAATTTATAAGTATATTTAATATAATATAAAATTTGTAATATAATATAATATAAAATTTTATGAAGTCAAAGTGTATTTTTTTTACTGTGTAATACAATTTTGTTTATATACACAACTTCTTATTTTGATTACAATTAATTTTTTTATTATTGTATTTTTATAGTTTAATAATTTTTATTTAGTAGTTTTTTATATTTTTTCAACACATATAAAACATATCTTATACCTTTTCCTTCCCCTTTACACTTGATCAATTAACATATATATTTTTTTTATTTTTTTTTATATTTATTATAATTTAAACCCAACATTATTTTATAATTTAATAATTCTTATTTTATAATTTACAAACAATTTAATAATTCAATATATTTTAATAACCCCAATCTTATTTTATAGTTTAATAATTTTTATTTGGAATTTAATAATAATAGTAATTAATTTGAATATAATTTTAAAAAACCCAAAACAAACTCTTAGTTAATAATTCAAAATATTATATTTTAAAATTCAATATTAATTTTTCAAATTTATAATTCAACTATTTTTTATTTTTTACAGTGTAATTTAATTCAAAAAAATTTTGTGACAGTGTAAAATAATTTTTATCGTAAAATTCAAATACCAAAATTTAAATACCAAATTCAATAATCTTTTTTTTTGTGTTTATATTCAAAATTCTTTATTCTCTTTTTATAATTTTTTATATGTATTTTCGTGATTGACCACAATTTTATAAACATAAATTAGATTTTGACTACATTCTACAACCATTAACTACATTTAAAAAATTACCTTAAAAACTTATTCCATATCCTTGCCTCCCATTTTACTCTTGATCCATTAATTTTTTTTTTATCTATTTAATTTGATTGTATAATTCAATAACTACAAGAATTAACTCCTAACAAATAATCTTTGTGGACTTAAAGATAAATCGCAATTTGGATTTGGATAAATCGTAATTTTTGTATGGTACTAACTCCCGTTTTTTTTTCTTTTGAAATTAAATATATTATAATTTTGTAATGGTACCAGCTCAAGTTTAGGTTCTGGTATTTCTATATCTTCATTATTTATATTCATAAGACTTACGGTTACATGACCATTGTTTGTTTTTACTATGCAATTCCCAAGATAAATTCCAGGATGAACTTCTTTTTTTATACATATGAATTCCCCATTTTTTACACTCGCTACCTTGACAATTTGTTCTGACCGACCTTTTATTAATAATTTAACAGGTATAACAGGTATTTCTTCTTTTATTTTACTTTCATTATTATTATCCACTATTTCCTTCTCTTCTTCTTCATAATAACTTTTATTCTCGTTTGACTCCTTAGTCAAATTATTTCCTTTTTCTATAATATATTCCTTTATTTTAACTTCATCATTCACAATTTCTTTTTCTACATAATTAATTTTATTCTCTTTTGACTCCTTAGTCAAATTATTTTCTTTTTCTATATAGGATTCCACGATCCTTTCTATATCCTTTTTAATTATTTATCTAAATTCTTCTAACTTATTATTTATTACCTTAACTTCTGTATTTTCTATTTTTACTTCTACATTCCCTGTTATTCTTGATTTTTTCTCTAAAGGTCTCTCAGTATAATTATGCATTATTTCTTCATTTTCTGCTCCACTTGAAAATGGTATACTAAACTCATTTGCGTTGTCCTGTGTAACTGGAAATCGTAATTTTTGTTGTGGTCCTAAAACTTCACAATTTTTTGACAAAAAATCATTCCCTAAAATACCTGGTAATTTCAAATTTTCATTCATTACTTGAAAATCACAATCTAATTTACTAGACATCCCAAATTTTCCTTTACAACTTCCCATTGTTGTACTTTTATCATGTAATGTTCTTATTGTCATTTGTTTTCCTTTATTTATTTTACTTATGTCAGCAACGCTATCTTTCTTTAATAAACTAACTTGGGCACCTGTGTCCACCAGTAATGTAACTTCTTTTTTGTTACTAATATCTAATGGTAGCGTTACTAACGATTTAGGCCCGACCATAACATTTTGTGAGCCTACCCTGTGCTCTTGATTTAGGAACGACTGGGGCTTTGAGTCCCCCCTGACTCGTTTCCCAACTCTAATTGTTGTCTAGCTTGATAAATTTGTCTTATTTCACAATTCAATTCATTATGTCCTTTTGCATTCACAATGGTGTGGCATTCACAATTTTCCATTTGTAGTATGTTTACTGTTGATGAAGGAATTCTTTGAGCATTACAACTTGCTGCGTAATGACCATTAGTAGATAAACAAAGCGGGTTCTACCCCACCTTTCAACAAACCCCATAATTTGCTAAAAATGCTTGTTTTTGTGAATTTAATGAGCACGTTTTATTTTATTAGCACGTTTTAGTGTGTCGATACGTTTGGGTGTGGTTAATTGTATATTGGGGAGGGTGGTGGTTGGTGGGTTGTGTGTGTGGGTTGATTTGGGTTTTTTGTTGGTAGTTGTGTGAGGTTGTGGAGGTGTGGTTGTAGATCAAACCTGTTGCAACATATTTGTTAATTTTATTAGAACATTTTTTTTTAAAATATATGTTTATGAATAAATTATTTTTCTTATCAGTATTAAAAGTTCTGAGTTTTTTAGGTTTGTTAATATATGTATGGTTGTTGTTGTAAAGAATTTTTGTTGTGGTTTTGAAATTTTTAGATTTTTGTTTTGTTATGAATATTATTTTCGCGTGGGCTTAGTAATAGAGCAAATGAATTTTTATATGTATAGTAGGGTATTCTAAGCGGCCATTATTTTATAGTTTGTGACGTGGGGGATTCCAATAAATTTTAGATATCATGGTCATTTTTTACAAATTCTATTTTATGTTTTGTTATCTGAGTTTAGCGTAAAACAAAGTGAAGTGGCTATGTCTGAATTAGGTAAACGCTTTATAGATTTAAGAGATAATTTTGGCAGCTAACGTTCGATTCTGACCATATGCCACTTTTTACAATATTGAAAAATATATAAAAAGTTTTCATAATAATCTTTCTCAGTTAGTTATACAATTTAGGAGGTATCGGTTGGTTAGTTAATTTTACCATTATGGTATCGTGGGAAGATCTCAAAACAATTACCGAGTTTGATCTAAGTGATAAATCATCACAACTATATTTTAAAAACATTTTATTCATGAAATTAGTAATTGTTACAAACTTTTTAAATGAATATAAAGAATTAATTATTGATGAACATATAAACCAGTTTGAAAAATATCGAAAGGCCTTAGTAAAATTAGTAAATGAAGAAATAAAGTTTTCAATACATGGTTATCACTTCAAAAATTGCATATGGTCTTCAGATAGTGCAACAGCGGGGCCAGATACATGTTTATGTAGTTTCGTTTTTATTGAGGATTGTTGCATAAAGCTCATGAAACTTTATTTAAGATTATCTGGTGCTAAATAAAAAAAACAACAATGGTTGACTATAATTGGATTAAAGATTTTTTAGAAAAATATAGTGATGTTTTATTGATTGAACATAAAGAATTCATAATTGATTTCTCTCTAAGATTTCCAAATTCTACAATCCGATATGAGGAAATAAAATGTGAATGTATACCTACATGTACATGTGTAGTTGAATATATAAGAAAAAATAATATTATGAAATTAATGAATTATTATAAATATCAAAGAAATTTAATATTAATGACCAGTAAATAATTAATAGTGGTTGAGTAAAGATAAAATCAATATTATTTATAATGAAATTATTTTCAACATTCTGCATCACTGTATTGTTTATAGCTTCAACTACAGATTTATCATTTAGTTCAACAACTGAATCTGCAGCTAATTTACCAACTGAATATATAACAGAATCAACAACAGCTGAGTCAATGGCATCAATAATTGATTCATCAACTGAGCCGGCAACTGATTCAATAACTGACTTGGCAGGTGATTCATCATATAGTCCAATAACTGATAAATATCAATATTGGGATAAATTTAATAATAACAGTGGTAGAGTAAAGGATTCGTTAATAACATTATTATCAGTTTATATAGTTTTAAAAGTATTTACATAATTTAATAAACAAAAAATAAGTAATATTTAATTTTTTATATTTTCGAATAAATTTTCATTATCGCCTGAGAATATTAAATTATTATTATTTAAACAAATAATTATTAATTCCAAAAATATGATATTCTCTTAACCACAATGTTGATAATTACTTTGAAATTTAAATGGTAATTTATGCGTGAGAAAATTCAAATTTATTTTTGTTTTCATTATCAAAGTTCGCATTAAAGCTTAGAACGGATATAAGCTTAACCACAATATTATTTAACATTATTATTATTTGAAAAAAAAAAAAAAAAAAGATTTTTTTATGAGTATGGATATCAGCTTAACCACAATATTATTTAATAAAAGATTTTTAAAGACTTAATTAAAATATATATTTTGATAAGAAATTACTATAAAACGTTAAAAAATTTAATTATTTGCATCAGTTTAATTTCTCAATTGTGTACGAATTAACGTAATATAAAAAAATAAATAAAATGTCAAGTTTTCTTATTAAAAAATTAAATAATATAGGTAGCGCCGGTATGCTACAAACTAAAAAAATTACGGAATTAAAATTAAATAAATCCTATACAATTAAAAAATTGTGTAGGATAAATACTAAATTCGGACCTAGAATTATAGCTGACTTTAGTCAGTTTAGGGTATTTTTACCATCCATGTATAAAATAATGTCTGACAAGGACATAACAGACATAAACAATGGAAATTTTTCCATTATGAGTACATCTCATTATGGGTCGTCTGCAAACATTAAATTTATTGACCTGGATTCAGATGTGCAGTTAGAAGATTTTGATGAAGGGCAGCAGATGGTAGTGGAACTTGACAATGATGATGATAATGACAGCGACTGGGATGTTCCTGTTAAACAAATCAAGAAAAAAAATGTACTTAATTAATTTTTTAATTATGTTTTCAATTTAATTAACAAAAACAAAATAAATGTTTTATATACTATTTGAAAAAAATATTTGAATAAAAAATAATATGTCATTTTAAAATATTAAATAGCGTTTTTTCTTGTTCTTTTCATTTGTTTTGATAGAAGATTGTAGAAGAAAAATTGAATGTTTGTGATAAAACAATAAGTTTATTACAAACTAATTTAAAAGGTAGGGGTCTGTCTGTAGGGTCCAAGCGTAAAATTGAAGGAAAACTTATTACGTTTAATAGTAAGAGGGAGGTTTTAAAACACAAATTGCATCATGGAAGTGGTATGATTCAAAGTAGAAATCATGTTGTTTGGACTGAATTTGAATCAGCATTTGCAGGAAGAATTAAAAGTTGTGTCATCACCAACTTATTATACAAAGATATAGAATTTTTCTTGGAAGCAGCTGTAGCTGTTTTTCAGAAAGAAATAGCTACAATTTTAAAAAAACATAATACAATTAAATTAAATGCTGTGTTAAATGCAGAATTTATTATCAAAAAAAATGATGAGATAATTAATGAAATGAAACATTTTAACACCCAAAATATAACCTTGCAAATAGAAGATGATACAAAACAACACTTCTTAGAGAATATAAGAGAACCCATATTAAGTAAACTCCAAGATTTTCAGGAAAGAGATAGTGGTTGGAGCCTTCATCATGTTGTAAATTTGGTAATAAACATAAATAAAAATGAAAGATTTTCAGGATCCTCATATATAAGTTTACCCAAGTCAATACATTCAAGAAAAGCATGTTTAAATATTGAAAATATAGATAATAAATGTTTTGCTTGGGCAGTTGTTTCAGCACTTTATCCAGCAAAGAGACATCCAGAAAGAATTAGTCAATATCCACACTATTCATCTGTGCTAAATTTAGATGGTATAACATTTCCCACACCTATTAATCAAATTGACAAATTCGAACGTAATAATAATTTATCAATAAACTTATTTATGTTAGAAAAACGTTCTAATAAATATTTAATAGTACCACTACGTTTAACGAAGCATAAAATTGATCGACATGTAAATCTTTTATTGGTTCAAGAGGAATATAACTATCTAAACAAAAAAGATACAGATGGTGATGATACCGATAGTGAGTATAATGATTACGATGATGATGAGGCCGATGATGTTGATGATGAGATTGATGATACTGTAAATAAATATCATTATTGTTGGATTAAAAACTTATCACGATTGGTAAGCTCACAACTATCACATAATAAAAAAACTAAATATATTTGTGATAGATGTCTACATTACTTTAAGAATGTCAATTTATTAGAATTACATACAGTGGATTGTGAAACCAAAAATAATTGCACAGTTGATTTACCAACAGAAGAAAATAAATGGATTTCGTTTAAAAATTATAATAATAAACTTGAAGTTCCGTTTTGTATATATGCAGATTTAGAATCAATTTTAAAGCGTGTTCAAAATGATAATAATGAATTAAATACTTTTAAGTATCAAGAACATCATGCTTATAGTATTGGATATTATGTAAAATGTTCCTTTGATGACAGCAAGTCCTATTATAAATCATACACGGGTAAGGACTGTCAGGTATGGTTTGTTCGCCAATTAAAAGAAATAGCTGAAAATATTGAAAATATCTATAATGATATAAAACCAATGATTCCTTTAACTTCAACTGAACAATATCAATATGACAATGCATTATCATGTCATATATGTGAGAAACGTTATACTGGAAATGATGAAAAAGTGAAAGATCATTGTCATTTAACGGGCAAATATAGAGGAACAGCACATAGAACTTGTAATTTAGAATATAAATGCTCACGAAGTATACCTGTAATATTTCACAATTTATCAGGATACGATGCACATTTTATCATAAATGCATTAGCTAATACTTTTAAAGGGCGCATCAATCTTTTACCTATAACAAAAGAAAAATACATTTCGTTTACAAAACATGTTGAAGGAAGTAATATTACATTAAAATTTATTGATTCTTTAAGATTTTTGGGGACATCATTAGAAAAATTAGTATCATATCTACCAAAAAAAAATTTAAAAATAACAAAAAAGGAATGGTTTCATCTGAATGATTACAAATTCAATTTATTGACTCGAAAAGGTGTTTTTCCATATGATTTCATTGATTCATGGTCAAAACTAAACAATTCTAACTTACCATCTAAAGAAGATTTTTACAGTAAATTGAATGATCAAGAAATATCAGAAGAGGATTATATGCATGCAAATAAAATATGGGGTATATTTAATATAAAAAATATTGGTGAATATTCAGATTTATATCTCAAAACTGATGTATTATTATTGGCAGATGTATTCGAAAACTTTAGGAAATGTTGTATGCAAACTTATAAATTAGATCCAGTTAATTATTATACATTACCAGGATTTACTTGGGATGCAATGTTAAAATACACAGAAATTAAATTGGAACTATTAACAGATATTGATATGGTATTATTTGTAGAGAGAGGCATAAGGGGTGGAGTTAGTCAATGTTCTAATAAATATAGTAAAGCAAATAATAAGTATATGCAAAATTATGATCCTACAGATGAAACAAAATATTTAATGTAATGTTAATAATTTATATGTTAATAATTTATATGGTTGGGCTATGTCACAATATTTACCAACAGACAATTTTACATGGTTAAATGAATGTGATATCAAAACATTTAATTTATCAAGCATTAGCAGTGCGTCTGATGTAGGATATATTTTGGAAGTCGATTTAGATTATCCTAAAGAAATTCACGATAATCATAGTGACCTACCTTTTTGTCCTTTACATGATGTACCACCAGGTGGTAAAACTAAGAAACTTTTAACAACATTGTCTCCAAAAAGACGTTATATCATACATTATATTTCATTACAACAATGTTTAAAAAATGGACTAGTTTTAAAAAAAATACATCGTATTCTACAATTCAACCAAACACCTTGGATAAAACCATATATTGAGCTTAATACTTTAATGAGAACTATGGCCAAAAATGATCATGAAAAAAATTTATATAAAATAATGAACAACGCAGTATTTGGTAAGACCATTGAAAATGTAAGAAAATATTGCAACATTAAATTAATAACAAAATGGGATGGCAGATATGGTGCTAAAGTAATGATATCTAAACCAAATTTTCATAGTAGAACAGTTTTTAACAAAAATTTGGTTGCAATTGAATTATTAAAAACACAAATTTTAATGAATAAACCTATTTATATAGGAATGAGTGTCTTAGACATTTCTAAATCAAAGTTATATGATTTTCATTACGAATACATAAAGAAAAAAATTCAAAATGATGTTAAACTATTGTATACCGATACTGATTCATTAATATATGAAATAAAAGATGTTGATATATATAACATGATGAAAACAGATATTAATTATTTTGACACTAGTGATTATCCTCAGAATAATATATTTAACATACCTTTATCAAATAAAAAAGTACCAGGTTTGATGAAGGATGAAAACAACGGTGAAATCATGACTGAATTTGTTGGATTAAAGTCTAAAATGTATAGCATAAGAATAAATCATAAAGATGCTTTTAAAAAGGCTAAAGGCTTAAAAACATCAGTTTTAATGAAAACAATAAATTTTGATGATTATTTAAACTGTCTACAAAATAATTGTATGATAAGTAGGAGACAATGTCGAATAGCTTCAAACTCACATAAAATATATACATTAAATCAAAATAAAATTGCATTAAGTTCTAATGATGATAAAAGATATGCTATAAATGAAACTTCAGATACATTAGCATGGGGTCACTATAGTATTAAAAATTAAAATTAATTATTTAAAATTTAAGAGTTTTATTTCTTTTATACAATACATAAAATGAATAAAAAATATATTGTTTTAATTTTAAAATATTTATTTTTATTAATCAATTATTTAATATAAAAGTTCTATCAATAGATTCCAAATATTTTTTGTATAGATAAACATTTTGTAATGCACAACATTCTTTTCCTGCCGCTATACCTTTATGTTGAAGACAACTGTTAACAGAATACAGATTTTTTAAAATTTTTAAATTAGGGCAATCATAATTTTCTAAGTCATGTGTACGATAATTATCCATGTGTCCAATTAAATCGTTAATCCAACATATTTTTTGTTGTCCTTTAAGATATATATCTTTGCCTGATAAATTGGTCTCCATATATTTAATTACATTTATCAATTTGTCTGATCCAGTATTCCAATGTATACCATGATGATTGTGATATAACCAACTATTTTGAATTTGACTATCAAGAGGTAATTTATGAAATGTAAATGATTTTTCAATAATAAAATTTGTGCATTTAAATGGTTCAAATGATGTTTCATTGCTTAGTATTGCAATCTCTTTTAAAATGAATTTGTTACGTTTCTCGATGAAACCTTGCAAATCAATTATTACACTCATTTATGTTAATTTTTTAACTTCACTGGTCAGCGGATTGTATTCAACTATTCTATCATGAATTAATATGCAAAAAGCTGTTGTTTTATCTGGGATGTTTTCAGAAGTTTTAAGCTCAATTCTGACATCAACAGGCCCCGTTTTAATCAATTCGTTTTGGTGAGAACAATCTATTACAATAATTGATCCAAGTGCAAGAAATCCTGCATTACCAAGTAATGGTTGATTAGTTTTATTATAATAAGATTGTTGAAATTTTGCATACATATCATACAATATTGCATATTGACCTTTGTTAAAATTTATGTTTAAATTATCATATGGGAAAACTTCAGAATTTAAAAACACTTTGAAATCTGTAATGTTGCAATGATCAAAGTAGCTAACATCTTTCGTCAAATTGTTTTGTCTATTTGTTTGCAATGCAAAAATTACATAGCGAGGTTTTTCAATTTGACTTGTACTTTTCACAGTCCATACATGGCTTGTGGTCTGAGGTAAAATTGGGTATTCATACATATCCCAACTACGAAAGCTCATTTTAATTGGTATACCTTTATCAATAAATTTTAATAATGATAACTTTGAACTATCTGCTACAAGTATATGTGGAACCTTCCATTGTACGTTATATATATTAAGTTTAACTTTTTCATCTACATTTGTGTTTACAATTGCATTATCATCATTTCTAGATCTGTTAATAATAAGTTCATGTTTAGCATTAACCAATATCTTTTTATAATCTTCGGCAAATCCTAATAACAATTTTAATGGCACGCAAAAATTAAAATATTCTTTATGTAACAAATTAATGCTTGAAGTATCCCATCCAGCATTGAACGCCATTTTACTTTCATCTGCATTAAAAGATATATAGTTTTTCAATGTTGATGTACATCCGAGTTTTCGAGTTCTATCAATTTCAACACCATTTATTTCATAGCGAATTTCATCAAATAGATATGCAGCAACATTATTAACTAATCGAGCAGTTTTTGAAACCACACCTTTTTCATCTAGAAGGGTTCCCTCAATATACAGGAAACTTTCACTTGGTAAAATATTAAGATTTTGATGTTGAATTAATATTTGTATGACGTCATTGTTTTTAAATGATTGTTGATATGGGGAATAAGTATGATATTCAATTTTTGAAATACTTTCATCATAGCGAATGCTTTGGGATATATCTAATATTTCGCTCATTTTAATTTTAATCCAAGAGATTTTAAAAAAAATTTATTAGCTTGTGTCAATGGCTTTTTAAGTCGTCCTCCTGTTTTAGGTCTTAACTGGTTCAATCCTTTTGATGTATTGATATTTATTTTACTTTTTGGCTGATATTTATTTATATTATACAGAAGCATTTCAAGGTTTTAAATGCAGTCGAATAGTTATTGCTTCCCCTCTAAAATTTATCAAGTTATTATCTTGATCTACTAGTCTTAGTGTTATAGAACTTATTCGGTTAGTATTCACTGGTAAATAGATCACTTTTCTGGGAACTTCATTTATTTTATAGCCTGGACTAACTTCTGGACAAAATTCATGTAATGTGTGCACTTGTTTATTATTCATATATGACCCATGAATGATATTGCATTGAACATGTATAGTGTTGACATTTGATATATTTACTGGTAGATCTGATGAATGCCATTCATTAGCAATCAATTTTCGTTTACTGAAACCAAGAAGCTTTCCCACCGAACTTGTAGTATTAAAATAAATATCTTTAGAGCACATTATTTCACATTGTAGTGTATTATTGTTGGGAACTAGTTGAATATCTTCTGCCCCATCATATAATAAATCAATAGCATTTTCTAAATATGCAGCTATATCATTAATTTCATATGAACCTATAGGTATTTCAATTATTTTATCATCAATTTGTAAGATATTGTTGTGAATATCAATATTTGGTATAGAATTATAAGTAACTAATTCAACAAGACCGCAAACATAATCACCACTTAATTCTAAAGGTGGAAAATAATCTGTAGTTAATACAGATTTATTTCCTGTAAAGGTCAATGTGAATGACATTATTAACAAAGAAACAATGAGCTTATTTATTTTAAACATTTCTTTTTATTCATTTTCAAAAACTTAAATAATTATTATTATAACAACTGATTTAAGAAAGCTAGACATAAATGACCACATATTATTGTATTATAATTTTGATAAGAATTGTAGTTATACTGTAAATTATAACCTAAATATTTAATTAATTCAATAGGTGGTTGTAAGTTTCCAAAGCTGTCAAAATATGTTACAACATTTTTATTTTTATTGTATGCTACCCAATGAGTACCAGAACCTGATGATTCATCCAAATTGACAATACCACACTCTTTATTTAATGGTTTTACTGGTACACTATTTCGCATAAACACCCCTCGAAAATGAGGTATAAATTTTGAATACTTATGTAAATCAATATCGCTTAATGGTCTCCTGGGTAGGATTTCTATTAGTTTTTTGGCTGTGGATTTAAATACAACCCTAAACCTGTTTTATAAGGTTTGAGATATAAGCCTTTACCCATAGCAATACTCTCCATTGTTTGATTATGACGTTTATTCTCAATTAATTCTTGTTTTGCATTCTTGACATCGTTTATCGCTTTAACTATTCCTGTTACACCACCAGACAATGCTCCAACAGCAGATAATCCGGCAAAAAGTGGTACTAGAAATGGTATAACTCCACCAGTTTTAGGCACTGAAATAATTCTAGGCGATACAACACTTTTTCGCTTAATTACATTTTTAGCTACATGAAGTGCCAATTTTATAGCATCATTATTGCTACTAGGGTTTTTTAATTTTATAGCATTTTTCGCATCTTTTATGGCTTTTTGAAATAACTTTACAGTTGTTTTAATTTTAGTTTTATTAGTTTTCCTTTTTCCTGTTTTATTAATATTCCTTTTTACACCCATTCCAAATTTAATTTTAGCTTTCATAGCGTTTGTTACTAATAAAGCGTTCGCTCGTTCTAAGAAATTGGAATCTTTAGCAGTCACACGTTTCCAAGCTTTTTCTGCTAAAATTTTATCTGCAATGTGTCGATCTTCGATATTTTGAAATTTAGAATATTCTATATCATGTTCTTTACAAGCTGAATCTAAGGGGTTTATACCAGGATCACCTCTAGCTAATCTTTTTTGTAATTTTGTACCAGGTCCACAATATTGATAACCACCGGGTAAATGTAATTCAAATGGCAACTTATTTATAATTTTATTCAGAATACCTTCACCTTTAACAGCTTTTTCTTGACTGATATAATTTTTATTATAATCAATCATTATAGGAGCATTAACTAATTATGAATGATAAATGTGTTGTTTTAACATTTCAATATATAAATTTAAGACTTATGGAAATTTATCAGTAGTCAAGATGAAATTCATTAAACAACACAAATCTTTACCCGTAAATAATTTAGATATAAAAATAGGCGGAAGTGATTGTAAACCAAAAAAGCATGGTGAACTACTACCAAATAGTATACGAGGATTAATAGTAGGTCCATCTAATTGTGGAAAAACAAATGTTATATTGAGCTTATTGGAACAACCCAATGGATTGAAATTTGAAAATATTTACATATACTCTAAATCTCTACACCAACCAAAATATGAATTTCTTAATCAAGTTATGGCAACAATACCCGAACTGGGATACTACACTTATTCTAACAACAGTGATATACTTTCACCTGAAGAAGCAAAATCACATTCTATATTTATTTTCGATGATGTAGCATGTGATAAACAGAATAATATTCGAAAGTATTTTTGTATGGGTCGTCACAATAATATTGATAGTTTTTACTTATGTCAATCTTATACTCATATTCCAAAACATCTTATTCGAGATAATGCAAACTTTTTAATAATTTTCAAACAGGATGATATGAATCTAAGACATATTTATACAGATCATGTTAGCAATGATATGACATTTGCACAATTTCATGAAATGTGTCTTAAATGTTGGAAAGAAAAATATGGGTTTTTAGTTATAGATAGAGATAGTAAAAAACAAAATGGTGGTTACCGTAGAAGGTTTGATGAATTTTGTTATATAGATTAATCATACCAGATATAAACAGAGCAGTTCAACAGCTCAACAGCTAAACAGCTTAACAGCTCAACAACTCAACAGATTAATTAAATATAATATACATTAACAAATATGAATGAGAAAATTATAAAAGACATTATTAAGACTAGTAAAGCAGTAAAAAGGAAATATAGAGCTTTAAAAACTGGACAGATGGAAGCAGAACATGTATTAGAAGAACATTTTAAACCAATTACATTGCCACTCAAAAATGTTACAAAAGCAATTGAACAACAATCAATTTATCCTGAAATAAAACAAGAGAAATCAATTGGTGGAATTAAAAAAGAAAAGAAATCTAGATTTTACGATGACCTTTCTATTATAAGACAATCAAACAAAAGTGATTCTGATGATAGTGTAGATGAATCGAATACTTTATTTCATACATCTACTCCAAAAAAATTTGCATCACAACATTTATTAAGCCCAACAACATCTATAAAACATTCAATTGAGAAACCTAATACTACATCAAAATATACTAAAATATTTGAATCTACTTCTTCTATACCTAAAAATTTTGATTCAACTTTTGGTCCATATTTTGATCAAAGTTCTGCTGAATGGAAAATTGGCAATAAACAGATAGAAGTGAAAGAGAATGAAATAATTATTGATAAAATCTCATATAAAAGCACAATTGGATTGCAAGAGTTAATATTTATGAAAAATCCTGATGAAACTAAATATACTGATGCAGACTTAAAGTTGTATAAAAAAATATTAACAGAAACCAGTGCACATAGGCGTAATTACAATGCAAATCAACAAATGCGAGGAAATACTGGTAATAAATATAATTTTATAATTAAAAAATTATTTCCACATCAGTATAATACTCGGAAAACCATATCATCAACTGCGACAACATTGGGTAAGGGTCTTATGATGAAAATTTCTAAACGAAAGCTTGATTATGTTTACTGGGATGATCCAAATGAGCTAGTTGATAGATTGCAGTTGTTAGTAGGCTCTCAACAAGCCGGTCATAATAATCACAATAATGAAATTATTAGTATTTTGGATGAGTTGAGAGAAGCCAATATTATACAATAAAAAGAAATAATTTAAAGAAATCACATCATTTGTAAATATGCCTATAGATAAGTTTGGTCGTACTGGTCCTCCAATTAGAAAACCTTTGCGAGGATTGTTGGGACCTGTTGGACCAGCAGGACCTATTGGACCATCAGGACCTATTGGACCCACCGGACCTTATGGAATTGGATTTATATTGGATGGGAAAAATAATTATGATATCCAAAATAAACGACTTGTTAATCTTCATCAACCAGTTCAGAAAAATGATGCTGCAACAAAAGGTTATACTGATGATAGAATTGAGAATAAGATTAAGGATGTAATAGATATTTTGCAAAAAGAACATAAAGCTTTGCTAGAAAAATATGAAACATTTGAAACTTTTATGTTTAACCATATAAAAATAATATCAGATTCAAAAAATAATAATGAAAACAAAACAATTATTACTAAACCTTTTAAAGTAAATACTGAACCAAAGTATGAGTGAATTATATATATATATATATATATATATATATATATATATATATATATATAACTAATAGTAACATATCCATTTTACATCAAAATGAGTAAGAATGATGTTGTCAATGAATTACATAGACCAGCTCGAAAAAACTTCTCCAGACGCCGTGTTATTATTAAGGGTTTTGATGATCTTTGGCAAGCTGATTTAGTTGAAAGGGGTGCATATGCGAAATCTAATAAAAATTATCGTTATCTTTTAACAGTAATTGATACATTTTCAAAATTTGGTTGGGCATTTCCAATTAAAAACAAAACTGGCAAAGAGGTTACTAAAGCAATGAATACAATTTTCAAAACTGGCAGAAAACCTGAAAATCTTCAAACAGATGATGGAACCGAATTCTTTAATAAAATATTTCAAGATTTAATGCAAGAAAATCACATAAATCACTATTCTACATACAGTTCTTTAAAAGCATCAATAGTTGAACGTTTTAATAGAACTTTCAAAAATATGATGTGGAAAATTTTTAGTCTTAATGGCTCTTATAAATGGATTCATATAGTAAAACAATTAATTAATGAATATAATCATAAAAAACATCGTACAATAAAAATGCGACCATATGATGTTACAAAACAAAATTCTAAATATTTACTCTCTACTGTGTATTCACATATTAAACAATTTACCGACGGCAAATACAAAATAGGCGATAATGTGCGCATAAGTAAATACAAACATGTTTTTGAAAAAGGTTACACACCAAATTGGACAACTGAAATTTTTAAAATACGAAAAATTCAAAATACAAACCCTGTAACATACTTACTTGAAGATTATCAGGGTCAACCTATTGCAGGAGGATTCTATGAACTAGAACTAAATAAAGTAAAACATAATAATATGTATCTGATTGAGAAAATTCTAAAAACAAATAAAGATAAAGTATTTGTAAAATGGCTTGGTTTTTCAAACCAACATAATTCATGGATAAATAAAACAGAAATTCTAAAATAAAAAAAAACATATTTCTTTTATTCAATAAAATAAGATTATTTCACAATTTCAATTAATATTTAAAACTTATCATTTCTATGTTAATTTAATGTTTAATATATTTCCATGTGATATGTTTGTTTCAATTTACTAACATCGATTATCACCATATCTGATCTATAGGATGTGTCATGACTTGTAAACTTTTCCATTTCACCATTACTCAAAATTCTTTGACTTTCAACTTCCATATATTCAAGACAATTTATTTTCAGCAGTCGTTTTTTAAAATTGCTGTCATATGAACATCGTATTTTGATTTTTTCTTCATTACTATGTTCCAATTGAAAATGTCGGTAGAATATATTTTCACTTTCGATAAAACCAGCAATTTCTTTTTCTTTTCTAATTAAATCAAGTCTAAATCCTTCAATCGCTTCTTCAACGGTAACATAATTTTTACCTGAATCTTCTGATTGTATTGTTTGATCATCTGATGTTGTTGCAGCTGTTGTTGTTGTTGTTATTATTGGTTCTATTGATGATGTTATTGTATCAAGTGATTCATCAGGAGGATTTACATGTTTCATTAATTTTACTGATAAGGTTACTTGAATTACTTCATTACTAGGAAGTATAACACTAAATGTAGCATTTCCATTATTTTCCTCATTTAATGCAATAGTAGGAGCAATAGCAGGAGCCGCATAAATTCTAATAAATAGTAAGCTTAAAATAGTAATAGGTGAAAACTTCTTCATATTTAATTGCTTGATTTCAAGTTAACTATTCAAGGTCTGTTTGCAGAATGAATTATTTTTTGTTTTTCCTCTAATAACAATCGTCGTTTTTGTAAATAACCCTGATAAATATCTTTGTAATCTTCCACTAAGATTAATAAACGTAAAACATCGTCTTCTACAGCGGAATCGTTTCTAGTTTTATTGTAAATTATTTGAATTGCATTTAATTTATCTATTAAATTCATAATTTGTGGTTTCAGTAAATATTCCTTATCATATTCATAAGACTTTTTTACATTTTCTGAATATTCAAGTGCTTTAGTAAGTCTCTCTTGCAATTCAGAATTTTGATCAGGTACATTTTCTTCTATTCTCCGATATATGGATGTAGTAAGAGATAATGATTCTATTTCTTCTCCTGATTTGCTCTTACCAATATGCTCCCAATCTTCTCGCATTGTGAATGGACAATCCGATGGAAACTGATTTGTTTTCCTTTCATATTTACCGGGTCTATTTCTTATTTCACCAACTATTGTTATGTCTCCACCCATAACTTCTATTTTCACATGCTGCCATTCAAGAAATTTAACATCCCAATTGTTGACATTTGACATGACATTCTGAATTACAAGATGACAACATCAAAAAATATAGAACACAAGAGAAAATGGAACAGAAGTGGAATCGAAATAAGAAACTCACCTTCAGGAAAAGGGGAATAATTCCAAATATGGAAATTTAAATTTATATAATTTATATTTTTTTTTATCATAACGTAATATTTAAAAATAACGTAATTTATTTATTCTAATTATTATTTAAAGTAATGTAATAGCGTTTAATTATTCACTATCGATCTATCAGTTATACTAAGCAAATCGTTTATATTTGAATTAAATAAACCACAGTATAAGTCTTATAAAGTTAATAATCTGTTGTTTTAATTTCTAAAAGAAAGAATCTGATTAGAAAATATTTTAATCACTTGACCAGGAAGATTAGGAAATCATTTTACTTATCCTGCGTCAAACATTGGTCCTTCGAACCGGATCTAATCAGAATTCTAAATTAAAATTGATATATTCAATCGCGAGTTAAAAAAAAAAAAAAAAAAAAAAAAAAAAAAAAAAAAAAAAAAAATTAAATCGCGAGTTAAAAAATTGTTCATCAGCAACAAGAAAAAATCATCAAAATTTTCAAGTACATCAGCAACAAGAAAAATCATAAAAATCTTCAAATTCATTATCTCAATCGCATTAAAGCATATATTTTCAAGTATATATGGTATAAGGTCAGTAATTATCTATATAATTATAGAAAGACAGAATACTACGTTTAAATATAATAATTTACCGTCGGATAAAAATTACAATTAATAGTTGAAAAATATATTTGAAATAACTATTAAATAAACATAGTTCGGTAAAACTACTTATAAAACATTAAAAACTATATAAAAAGGTGAATAATTTACAGTCGGCGAAACCAAATAGTATTCCGTGAAAATATAAAATGTAAATTTTAATTATTTTTTTTGATGAAATCATATGTATATAATATACATTAAAATATCAAAGATCGATGACTATATTGATATCAAATGATATAAAATAGTTTTAAATTATTTAAAAAAAAAAAAAAAAAAGAGTGCATTCCTAAATAAACATATATTTTTCGCGCGAATATTAATATAAAATTGCTTGATAATAAATTGTGTTACGTCATAATATAAAGCAAATCTTGAACTATTTTTATAATAATTAAAATATATATATATAATAATTGAAATTAAATAGTGTACGGCTACGGGTAATTGAACTCAAATCTGACGTCATCAAACAGTTGGTGATTCTGCATTTATATAAGATTCCGGCGCGAGAAAAAATAAATTATTGTAATTGGTATTTGACCAAACATAATATAAAATAGAGACAAAAAAAAAAAAAAAAAAAATTAGAAACATATGAAATTATATTACTTATATTATATTCAAATCGATTATAAACATTTAGAAAATTTACAAGATTATATAAAATTATTTGAAGTAATTATTTTTATACATATAAAAAAAAAAATATTCATATATAAATATTATCAAGTTATTACAAGAAATTTATAGAATTTATATAACACAAATATTATTTTATTTTGTGAATTTACAATATACGTCATCGAATGTAAAAAAAAAAATATTTTGTTGTAATCATTTAACATTCGTGAAGTGAGCAAAAAAAAAAAAAAAAAATTGTTATCGTTTCAAACTTTAATAATCAATATCAAACAAGTTGCTGACGTTTTTAAACAAAATATAAGTAACAAAATTTTAATATATTTTGTTCATCATTCTTAAACATTTATTTCTGAAAATTAAAATTAAATATATGGAATAAAAATTTGATTAAAAACAAAAAAAAAATATATGTTTTTTATATTGAGGTTTATTTAAAAAAAAAAAATATATACATATATACATTTAATTGATTAATAAATACTTTGTACAAATAAATAAAAAAAATATACTACAAACAATTTGGGTTTTTATTATAATTTATATTTACTTTGTAATAATAGTTTAATTATGGCACCAACATTAGCCAACGGAGTCGAATATATCGAAAATCTATTCGAACAAATTAAAGCTGATGCAAATTCATTTTTTAAGGCGGAACCAAAAAAACGTCGTTCTGCATTTATAAATAATCGACTGAAGGAGTTAGAGTCAAATTTTGTAGAAGCAAAAAATTTACATTGTAAAATTATTGCCGCCAAAGAAGAAGGTGATTGTAAATCCAAATATTTTTTGGCAGAAACCTTTAATCAGCTAAAAGAATTATATCTAGATTATGGTGGTGAATTACAGCAAGCTCTAATCGATGATTCAGCATCAGTGAATCCAAAGGCAGGTGAAAAAACCGGTGAATTAAAACTACGTCAAATAGAGTTGCCACCATTCGCAGGTGGTTATGAAAATTGGAAACCATTTTCAGACTTATTTTTATCGTTAGTTCATTTGAACACATCGGTTCCCAATATTCAAAAGCTTCACTATTTAAAGACATCGCTCAAAGGTGAAGCAGCATGACTTTTACAGCATATTTCACTCGAAGAAAATAATTATGATGCCGCTTGGAAAATATTATCTGAAAGATATGAAAATAAACGGGTTTTAGTTAACACACAACTTAGAATATTAACAAATTTTCATAATATTACCTTCGAATCTTCGTATGCAATCAAAGAAATTTTAGATACAACGAATGAATGTTTGCATTCCCTACGAAATTTAAGTATTCCTGTTGATACTTGGGATGCTCTTTTGGTTTTTTTAATGTCTGCTAAATTACCAGTCCAAACCCAACAATTCTGGGAAGAGTATCAAGCTGGTAGTACTACAATAGCAGCTATGTCCACGTTTTTGAAATTTCTTGAAACTCGGTTTCGGACACTTGAATCGGTTGAACAATCTCAGCCACAATATAAAAAACCAAATAAAATAATAAATGGTAATCACCCTATAAATAATCCAAAATTTAATAAAAATTTTCATATTGGAACAAATTCAAACCAACCTTTTGAATGTAAGATATGCGGTGGTAATCATACGATACGTAAGTGTGATAAATTCCTGAAAATGAATGCTAAAGAGCGGTTAGAAATGATTAGAAAATTTTCAGCATGCACAAATTGTTTGGCTTACAATCATTTAAAGCCGCAATGTCCCAGTACAAAAAATTGTTTTACATGCAATAAACGACATCACACATTATTACATTTTAATTTATTGCCAAATGGACAAAACAATTTTCAACATAGATTTGCAAATCCTCAAACCCAATCAACGCGTACAGTACAACATAATTTGGTTAAGTCATATAACCAACATTTGCCTAATTTTCAAGCAACTAATGCTGAAACCAACGTTGCTACAACTAGTACAAATCAACCTAGTAATATACAAACATATTATACAAAACCAATTAGTACTGCACGAGTATTATTAGCCACTGCGTTAGTAAATTGTATGTCTGCCAGTGGGACTGTCCACTCATTTAGAGCGTTAATCGATCCGGGCTCAGAAGCTACATTTGTAAGCGAAAATGTAGTTCAAATTTTAAAACTGAAAAGAATAAAAACATTAGTAAATGTAACAGGTATAGGACAATCTTCTAATGGTACTGTCAAAAATAAAGTGGTACTAACACTATTTTCTCAATACAATAAAAGTTTCGAATTAAAATTAGATGCATACGTTTATCAACGTTTAACTAATGAGTTGCCATCTGAAAAAATTAATGTTATTAATTGGAAACATTTAAATGAATTAAAGTTAGCTGATCCCCATTACAACATACCAGGTAAAATCGACATATTATTAGGAGCCGATGCGTATTCATCAATAATCTTAGATGGTCTCATAAAAGGTCCCCCAGGTTCGCCGATAGCGCAATGTTCAGAATTAGGTTGGATCCTTTCTGGACATGTCAACAACACTCAAAATACAACTGTTGCTGTTCATCATCAGTCAATTGATTTGGATGACCAGATAAAACGATTTTGGGAAATGGAAGAAATATTAGAAGGCCGAAATTTCACTGATGAAGAAATTTATTGTCAAAATCATTATGCTGCCACTCACCAGCGTAGATTAGATGGTCGCTATGAAGTGTCTCTACCATTTAAAAATAATTCACGGCCAGTATTCAAAAACTCGAAAAGACAAGCAATATCCAGATTGCTGCAACTAGAAAAAAAATTCTTAAGTAATACAAAATTAAAAGAAATGTATACTGATTGCATTACCGAATATATAAATTTAGACCAGATGAAGGAAATCCAAGCTGGTGACGATGGAGCTGTTTATTATCTTCCGCATCATGCAGTTTTTAAGGAATCAACTACAACAAAATTACGAGTAGTGTTCGACGCCTCCTGTAAGGATATAAATGGAAATTCTCTGAATAAAAATATGCTGATTGGTCCTAGATTACAAAATGAACTTACAAGTATGATTATGGAATGGCGAAAATTTAAAATAGCTTTCTCAGCTGACATCACAAAAATGTATCGCCAAATCTGGATCAACCCATTAGATGAAATGTATCAACTCATATGTTGGAGAGATAACATAGCATCTCCAATCAAAACTTATGCTTTAAAAACGGTGACATTCGGAACTTCAAGCGCACCATACTTAGCGATCCGAACACTGCATCAATTGGCTGATGATGAACAAGACAATTATCCTATTGCGTCTCATATTTTAAAAAATAATTTTTACGTAGACGATGTAATGTATGGAGCTGATTCAATCCAGGAGGCCATTGTTGCTCAAACTCAATTAATTAATATTACGAATAGAGCTGGTTTTCCATTAAGGAAATGGGCCAGTAATCATGAAGAAATACTACGACAAATTCCTGCAAATGAAAGAGAGATAAATTTACCATTAAGTTTTGAAAATGAGGAATACATCAAGGCTTTGGGCATACAATGGCATCCAGCTAGAGATGTATTCCAGTTTAAAATTAATTTACCTGATATTAACAGCATAATTTCGAAGCGAAGTATTCTGTCTGATATAGCACGATTATTTGATCCTATAGGATGGATTTCACCTTGTATATTATCAGCAAAATTAATCATGCAGGAGTTATGGCTTCAACAATGTGGCTGGGATGATACAGTTTCAACTGGTATGCAACAAAAATGGTTAACATATCGCCAGCAACTTCCAAAATTACAGGATATTAATATTCCACGCTGGATACAAACAACAAGAACTTCTAAAAATATTGAATTACATGGGTTTAGTGATGCATCCGAAAAAGCATATGGTGCTGTGATTTACTTACGTTTTGAAGATGAAGCAGCACAAATTCAAGTCAATTTAATTACAGCAAAAACAAAAGTGGCACCATTGAAGCGTATTTCACTGCCACGGCTCGAATTATTGGCAGCTGTATTATTGGCTAAATTGATCAAAATGGTAAAACAGGCATTGAATTTTGAAAATATTGCTACGTTTGCTTGGACAGATTCCATGATCACACTAGCATGGATTCAAGCACCACCAGCTAAATGGAAAACTTTTGTAGCAAATAGAGTGTCAATAATTCAATCTCTTACAACGCCAAATTGTTGGCATCATGTTAGTACCAAAGATAATCCAGCTGATGTAGCATCAAGAGGTTTACTTCCAGATGAAATTAAAAATTGTACAATCTGGTGGAATGGTCCAGATTTTTTAAAAAATTCCATCATAAAAGAATTGAAATTCCAAGCAATAGATGACACAAATCTAGAAAAAAAAGCAATAAAGGTATTAACAAATAATATAACATGTTCATATCTTCATGAAATATTAAATAAATATTCTAAACTCACAAAATTAATTAGAGTTATTTCTTACTGTTTTAGAGTAAAACATAATTTTAAATCTACAGTTCAAAATCGTATCACAGAACCACTTTCTCTATCAGAATTAGAAAAGTCGTTCCAATTTATAATTCGTTCAATACAAAATGTTGATTTTAGCTCTGAAAAAACAAAATTATTAGAAAAAATTACGATTTCAAAAAGTAGTCATATTATTACCTTACATCCTTTCCTAGATGAAAATGAAATTCTTCGAGTAGGAGGACGATTACAAAATTCAAATTTACCTTTTAATCAAAAACACCCAATTTTATTGCCAAGGAAATCTCATTTTACCAACTTAGTGATTCAAGATGCTCATATAAGAACACAACACGGTGGTTTAAAATTAGTATCGGCATATCTACAAAAAAAATATTGGATATTAAATGCAAAAAATAATATAAAAAAAAATATTAAAGGTTGTTTAATATGTTTTAAATTAGCAGCTAAAGAAGCAACACAATTGATGGGAAATTTACCTGCATCACGAGTCCAAATAGCACGTCCATTTTATAATGCTGGAGTCGATTACGCTGGTCCACTCGAAATAAAGGCCTACAAGGGACGTTGTAAAACAATTTTAAAGGGATACATTGCAATTTTTATTTGTTTATGCACAAAGGCAATTCATATTGAATTGGTTACCGAACTCAGCGCTGCTGCATTTATTTCAGCGTTTCGCAGATTCACTTCACGAAGAGGAATTTGTAAAAATCTTCATAGTGATTGTGGTACAAATTTCGTAGGTGCAAACAATGTATTAAGCAAAGAAATGAAAATTATTCAAAGGCAATGGTCCTCCGAAATAGCTGAAACTTTAGTGAATTTAGGAACACAATGGCATTTCAATCCTCCAGCTTCACCCCATTTCGGCGGGTTATGGGAAGCTGGTGTAAAATCAATTAAATATCATTTAAAACGTTTAACAATTAATGCTAAATTAACGTACGAAGAGTATAGCACATTACTCTGTCAAATTGAAGCAGCTTTAAATTCTCGACCATTATGTCCTTTAACTTCAAATATCGACGATCTTGCTGTCCTTACTCCTGGACATTTTTTAATCATGGATGCTATAAACACTCCACCAGAACCTGATTTACAAAACATAAAATTAAATAATTTGGATAGATGGCAATATATTCAAAAGCTTTACCATACGTTCTGGGAACAATGGCGTGATGAATATTTATCCAGATTACAACGTCGACCCAAATGGAATGTTCAACATGATAACATTAAAGTAGGAGATATAGTTATCATAAAAAATGAAAATACGCCACCGACGCTTTGGCCACTCGCGCGCGTTACTGTAGTTCATCCCGGACAAGATGACTTAACTCGCGTAGTTACGGTTCGAACCGCGCAAAATACTTTTAAGCGGCCGGTACAAAAGGTGTGTCTATTACCGATAATAGACAATTATCGCGAAGAACAAATTATATAACTAATGCTATCACATAAAAAAATTATATAGTATAAACAAAAAAAAACACTTCATATTTTAAATAACATTTTAGTGTATTTATTTATCATATACATTGAACTATTAAAAATATTAATTATTATAATTTATTATTTACAATTGAACTTTATTTATAAATACAAAATATAAACATTGAATTTTTATTTTGATCAATACACAAACATAACCTATACAGAATATAAAAGGAAATTAAAACTATAAAAAAAAATCAAAATACACAAATCAAATATTAATTAATTATTATCGATTAATAACTTAAAGAATTTACTTATTCCGAACACATATAAATTTAATTTTACTTTTTATTTCATGCGCAACGAGATTGTTTATTTTGAACTAATTGTTCAAGGCGCCCGAGAATGTTGACATTTGACATGACATTCTGAATTACAAGATGACAACATCAAAAAATATAGAACACAAGAGAAAATGGAACAGAAGTGGAATCGAAATAAGAAACTCACCTTCAGGAAAAGGGGAATAATTCCAAATATGGAAATTTAAATTTATATAATTTATATTTTTTTTTATCATAACGTAATATTTAAAAATAACGTAATTTATTTATTCTAATTATTATTTAAAGTAATGTAATAGCGTTTAATTATTCACTATCGATCTATCAGTTATACTAAGCAAATCGTTTATATTTGAATTAAATAAACCACAGTATAAGTCTTATAAAGTTAATAATCTGTTGTTTTAATTTCTAAAAGAAAGAATCTGATTAGAAAATATTTTAATCACTTGACCAGGAAGATTAGGAAATCATTTTACTTATCCTGCGTCAAACACCAATTAAGATATGCTGGCAATGCTTCACCATTTCTTATAAATAATAATAAAACCTTTTCACCATTTTCAGGTGTTGCCCAAAGCTCCACTATAGAACCTAAATATTTAATATGTACTATTTTGAATGATTTCCATTTTCTACTACACACACAATATCTATGCCCATGCCGTATATTTTCACACCAAAACATCTTCACTGTACACTGTAGACTGTAGCTCTATTAATTTGTTATTATTAATTTATATGGATTTAGCTAGATATTTATAGTAAGCCGTTAATTTCATAATTTGGAATATTCTAAAATACTACACTTTGTTTTACGCTAAACTCAGATAACAAAACATAAAATAGAATTTGTAAAAAATGACCATGATATCTAAAATTTATTGGAATCCCCCACGTCACAAACTATAAAATAATGGCCGCTTAGAATACCCTACTATACATATAAAAATTCATTTGCTCTATTACTAAGCCCACGCGAAAATAATATTCATAACAAAACAAAAATCTAAAAATTTCAAAACCACAACAAAAATTCTTTACAACAACAACCATACATATATTAACAAACCTAAAAAACTCAGAACTTTTAATACTGATAAGAAAAATAATTTATTCATAAACATATATTTTAAAAAAAAATGTTCTAATAAAATTAACAAATATGTTGCAACAGGTTTGATCTACAACCACACCTCCACAACCTCACACAACTACCAACAAAAAACCCAAATCAACCCACACACACAACCCACCAACCACCACCCTCCCCAATATACAATTAACCACACCCAAACGTATCGACACACTAAAACGTGCTAATAAAATAAAACGTGCTCATTAAATTCACAAAAACAAGCATTTTTAGCAAATTATGGGGTTTGTTGAAAGGTGGGGTAGAACCCGCTTTGTTTATCTACTACCATTGCTACCGCAAATTTTACATTTTATTTGAGAACAATTTTCTAACTCGTTTTTTAATTGAGCAATTGATTTTCTAGGAATAAAGTTTTCTTCTAAAATTTCTCTAAATTCTTCAAAGTTAAGTATCGTTCTGTCTTGAAATAATTCGGCTGCTCTACCCCTGAGCTTACCCCGAATTGATTGCCTTAAAACCGAATTCCTATCGATTTCAAAAGATACTAATTTATTGAAAATAAACTCACAAAATACAATAATAAATAAACATTTTATTTAAAAATTAATAGATTTTTATAAAATACAAAAAACAATCATTCATATTCAATATATTTTGAATGAACAGAAATTAAAAGAGCTTTTTGTAAACAAAAAGAGCTTTTTACTTCGGGCTGTATATCTGAAGCCGTCAGCCACAAATATTTTCTTGTTTCATTCTCGTTCTCCCGCCTCATATTGTTTGACGTTTTTTATACTATATGCTCTATCCTGTATATTTAATCTTAGCTGATTTCACTCTCTTGGTACGCAGCTCATCGTGAAAAAGTTGTGAAAAAATTTAGTTTCTTATTTCTTAAAAGAAATGGCGCTATAACTCTCCACATATATTCTCATGCGAAATAATGTTCTGCACATTATTTCACGATGAAATTTTTACATTTCATTTTTTTTTTGGTCATTTCGATTTAGAAATTTGACTAGTTGACAGGTATGTATTTTATACATAGTGTGTATTTTTTTTATTTATTTTTATAAAATGTGAAATTATTTTTAGTATTAAAAATGGAAGCAAATTATTATCCGGAGTTTTTGGAAGATGAAATAGATTATACCACATGTTTACATGGACAGACATCAGAAGATTATAATGAACAACAAAAATCAACTGATGCAACTAAAAAAAGGAAATTTAAAAAGAATGAATTCACAAGTGGAGAAAAACAAAAACTGGCAGCAATAGTGAAAGAAAATGAAGCAATATGGAAGCTAAATCACAAGCTCCATAGAAATAACCATGCTGTGACTGCACAGTGGAATGATGTTGCTGCTTCAATGGAAAAACCAGGTAAATTTATATTATTTTTTAATTTTATTGCTGATGAAAAATTAAATTGTAATATTTTTTAGTTGAAGATTGTAAAAAGAAAAAATATGGGTCAGAAAAAATCAAAAGTGTTATATTATTAATGGGGATTAATAATATTATACTTAACCTTTTTATGTGTATTATTATTAATACAATCTCTTTAATGCTGTTCCTTTTTATTATTAATAATAAGACTATCTTTGCTTCTTATTACTTTATACAAGATTTTATATCTTTATTGATTCAAATTAAGCAATTTTGAATTTTAATAATATTTAATTAAGATAAATTTATTGATTTATTTTGTCAATTTGACAAAATAAATTAGTTCATTTGAAAACAATTAATTAATTACAGGTACAGAGTGTACCATTTTGTACACTACACGTCCCATTCCCAGATGAAAAAGACTCATTTTACAAATTAGTCTTTTTCCGGTACTAAGGAGTATTTGAATCTTAATTTTTTCAATGGTTAAGTTATTCAGCTCTTCAAGTTACAAAAACTCAAAAAATCTATTTTATTTTATAACAAAACATATGTATATAATTGCAGTTACCGAATTTCGCACTCTCAATAGTTTATTGAGATAATTCACCTTCCTTTGAAAGGATTAGGCTCGGTAGTTTATTTTTATTTATTTTTTACTGCTCACAAAAAAAATTACAATCTTATAATAATTCATAATTTTTACTGTATTTTAAAAAATTAATAATTCAAAATTCTTTTACCATCTTACTATTTAACAAATCCCGTTATTATTGATAGTCTACTATAATAAATTTATAATTTAAAATTTTATAGAAGTATAATTTTTCTGTATAATATAATGTAATATTATTTAATAATTTAAAGTATATTATAATTTATAAGTATATTTAATATAATATAAAATTTGTAATATAATATAATATAAAATTTTATGAAGTCAAAGTGTATTTTTTTTACTGTGTAATACAATTTTGTTTATATACACAACTTCTTATTTTGATTACAATTAATTTTTTTATTATTGTATTTTTATAGTTTAATAATTTTTATTTAGTAGTTTTTTATATTTTTTCAACACATATAAAACATATCTTATACCTTTTCCTTCCCCTTTACACTTGATCAATTAACATATATATTTTTTTTATTTTTTTTTATATTTATTATAATTTAAACCCAACATTATTTTATAATTTAATAATTCTTATTTTATAATTTACAAACAATTTAATAATTCAATATATTTTAATAACCCCAATCTTATTTTATAGTTTAATAATTTTTATTTGGAATTTAATAATAATAGTAATTAATTTGAATATAATTTTAAAAAACCCAAAACAAACTCTTAGTTAATAATTCAAAATATTATATTTTAAAATTCAATATTAATTTTTCAAATTTATAATTCAACTATTTTTTATTTTTTACAGTGTAATTTAATTCAAAAAAATTTTGTGACAGTGTAAAATAATTTTTATCGTAAAATTCAAATACCAAAATTTAAATACCAAATTCAATAATCTTTTTTTTTGTGTTTATATTCAAAATTCTTTATTCTCTTTTTATAATTTTTTATATGTATTTTCGTGATTGACCACAATTTTATAAACATAAATTAGATTTTGACTACATTCTACAACCATTAACTACATTTAAAAAATTACCTTAAAAACTTATTCCATATCCTTGCCTCCCATTTTACTCTTGATCCATTAATTTTTTTTTTATCTATTTAATTTGATTGTATAATTCAATAACTACAAGAATTAACTCCTAACAAATAATCTTTGTGGACTTAAAGATAAATCGCAATTTGGATTTGGATAAATCGTAATTTTTGTATGGTACTAACTCCCGTTTTTTTTTCTTTTGAAATTAAATATATTATAATTTTGTAATGGTACCAGCTCAAGTTTAGGTTCTGGTATTTCTATATCTTCATTATTTATATTCATAAGACTTACGGTTACATGACCATTGTTTGTTTTTACTATGCAATTCCCAAGATAAATTCCAGGATGAACTTCTTTTTTTATACATATGAATTCCCCATTTTTTACACTCGCTACCTTGACAATTTGTTCTGACCGACCTTTTATTAATAATTTAACAGGTATAACAGGTATTTCTTCTTTTATTTTACTTTCATTATTATTATCCACTATTTCCTTCTCTTCTTCTTCATAATAACTTTTATTCTCGTTTGACTCCTTAGTCAAATTATTTCCTTTTTCTATAATATATTCCTTTATTTTAACTTCATCATTCACAATTTCTTTTTCTACATAATTAATTTTATTCTCTTTTGACTCCTTAGTCAAATTATTTTCTTTTTCTATATAGGATTCCACGATCCTTTCTATATCCTTTTTAATTATTTATCTAAATTCTTCTAACTTATTATTTATTACCTTAACTTCTGTATTTTCTATTTTTACTTCTACATTCCCTGTTATTCTTGATTTTTTCTCTAAAGGTCTCTCAGTATAATTATGCATTATTTCTTCATTTTCTGCTCCACTTGAAAATGGTATACTAAACTCATTTGCGTTGTCCTGTGTAACTGGAAATCGTAATTTTTGTTGTGGTCCTAAAACTTCACAATTTTTTGACAAAAAATCATTCCCTAAAATACCTGGTAATTTCAAATTTTCATTCATTACTTGAAAATCACAATCTAATTTACTAGACATCCCAAATTTTCCTTTACAACTTCCCATTGTTGTACTTTTATCATGTAATGTTCTTATTGTCATTTGTTTTCCTTTATTTATTTTACTTATGTCAGCAACGCTATCTTTCTTTAATAAACTAACTTGGGCACCTGTGTCCACCAGTAATGTAACTTCTTTTTTGTTACTAATATCTAATGGTAGCGTTACTAACGATTTAGGCCCGACCATAACATTTTGTGAGCCTACCCTGTGCTCTTGATTTAGGAACGACTGGGGCTTTGAGTCCCCCCTGACTCGTTTCCCAACTCTAATTGTTGTCTAGCTTGATAAATTTGTCTTATTTCACAATTCAATTCATTATGTCCTTTTGCATTCACAATGGTGTGGCATTCACAATTTTCCATTTGTAGTATGTTTACTGTTGATGAAGGAATTCTTTGAGCATTACAACTTGCTGCGTAATGACCATTGCTACCGCAAATTTTACATTTTATTTGAGGTATTTGTCTGTTGTTATTTCCTACGTTATTTACGGTACATTCCCTACTAATGTGTCCCGGTTTTCCACATTTAAAACAAACTATTGTTCCAGTATTCCTTGCGCCATTAAAGGATACATGCGGATTAGTATTGTTAGTATTTGGTTTTCGAAAATTACTTCTATTAACGAAATTGTTAGTGTTTTGATTATCTGGATTTGCACTACGATAGTTAGAGTTATAACGTGGAGATTGATTTTGGTTATTATTGTTAAATTTAGGATTATAATTATTTTTAGGTGAAAACGTTCTACTATGATTGTAGGAATTGTTTGGATAGGAATTATTAGTATTATTAGTATTAAATTGTGGAGAATTATTAGTGTTAAATTGACTTGGATTTTGATTTTGACAGGTAGACAAGAATTTTTGGAACATTTGTTCTAACTGTGTGGTATCATTATTTCTTGTAGGTGCTACCTGATCTAAATGATTTGCAAAAAATTTCGCGCCTCAAAAGATCTTCGAAATTACTATAATTCTGTCCCAAAACATATTGTTTTATTGATTCCGATCTTAAACCTCTAATAAAAACTCGTTGTGCAGTTTCCTCTGCATCTTGTGAGATTGATCCCGGTTCTTTAATATATTTCTTTTTTATTCCTAAAATTAAACATGCATATCTACGTTGTAATATGTCTGCGAATGTACAATTGTTTGAAAACAATTTTCTAACTCGTTTTTTAATTGAGCAATTGATTTTCTAGGAATAAAGTTTTCTTCTAAAATTTCTCTAAATTCTTCAAAGTTAAGTATCGTTCTGTCTTGAAATAATTCGGCTGCTCTACCCCTGAGCTTACCCCGAATTGATTGCCTTAAAACCGAATTCCTATCGATTTCATCTGTTCTGTAATATGCTTCATTAGCTAGGTCCAGAAAACTTTGTAATTCCAAGACTACCCTATTTCCTTCCGCAGAGAAAATTGGTACTCCCGCTAAATATAACCCAAAAGTTGTGCTTAGTGGTAATGTCATGTTGGAACGTAAATCGTAAGTATTATCCTGATTTAAGAAATTTGCATTAGTTGGTTCTGGAGTTGTAGTAGTGCGATTATTATTTTATATATTATTATATGTATTATTTAATAACCTGGCCCCAGGGCTCTGATTTCCTATATTTCCTAAATTGTCTTCGTTTTCATGTGGTACTTCGTCATATATATTTTCGTCTTCGTTGTTTTCCATTTCCTTTGCTACTGCCGATTTTAATAAATCTAATATACCTCTTGTAGGATATCTATGATTAGTTTTTGTTTTTGTGTACTTTTTTCTTCCCAAAGTTTTCTTTTTTTCTTCTATTTTACTAAAGGTTACTCTTTTATTTGTACCACTAGTACTTGCTATTGGCACCAAATTTTGTGGTGTAGAAGCAATTGGGTTCCTAATTTCAAAAATCCGACTTTCTTCTACTTCCGAATTATTTGAAATGGTTGGACTAGAGTTATCAAAAGAGAACAAATCAATGATTCTAGAAAACCTGTTAAGCATAACTTTTTGAAATCTTACTTCTAACAAAAATATTGGAGCTCTGACACTCCCAAAAAGAAAAAAAAAACTGCAAAATTTAACGGAATTAACAATTAGTGATGTTTAATCACATCAAAATTTTGAATTAACACCATTAATATTATCTCTTCAAAAAAAATCCAAATTAACTAATTAATTTATGTTTATTTCAACATGAATTAATTATTATATTTTTTTTTATAAAAAAACTTATTAGCCCAAAAGTACAAAAAAAATCAAATCAATCAAAAAAAAAAACAACTAAAAAATCCAAATAACAAAACTAGCCATATCAAACAAAGCGAACTAAGGATATAAAATAAGTTGGCAAAATGCAAAAAAAAAAGAAAACAAACTATCCAATAGTCAATGATTGTTTTTACAAAATAGAAAAAAAAATTATTTATATTTTAATCATGTTTATTTTTTTTACTACTAAATACTACAATATTATTTTTCTCAATTATTATATATAAATTTTCTGATAGTATAAAAATATAAAAATTCATCCTCCCTTACTATTTTCATTATGATCTAATAAATTAATTGTTTTAAAAAAATTGTTTTAAAAACAGAAATATTTTTTAAAAAAACTCTAACTACAATTTAATGCTAATGCTGCTTCTACTCTGCGAATGCTTTCCTCAAATTTTCTACTAAAATTCTTCGAAGTTGTGTTCTTCTTTTTCTTTTTTCTCGATCCTTTCTTCAATTGCTTTATGTGTGCTTCATACAGGGTTTTATGTTCGTTTGAACACCCCAAACTTATAACTCTCCTTAAATCTTTTATTTGTTGCTGCCTGTTTACTGATTTCCCTCCTCTTCGTTTCTTCTGTTGATTAACTTTTTCTTCTGGTAACTTTTTCGTTGCTCTTTTCTTTTTATACTCTTCTATTGATATCGGCTTTGGTCCTACTCTGTTGTCCCTTCTAATTTCCTCTAAAACCAACTCCTTACTTTTATATGGGCTTGTCATTAAAAAAAAATAACGGATCAATTGAGTCTAGCAAAACTGCTTCTGACTTCACCTTAAGCACAAGCTTTCTAAAGCGATTTTAGATCTTTTTATTATTTTATTTTTTTTAACACGTAGATTTGGTTCACGTAAAAATTGTAATTATATTTAATAATATTATTACCTTGTATTTCAATAAAGGAATTCTAAAACAGTATTTTTATATATTTTACTTTATTTTAGTTTTAAAATCTTTATTTACTTTAACAAAATCTTGTTGACAATATGGTACAAATATATAATTTCTACTAAAGCATCAGCTCTTTATTCGAAATGTATTACTTGTTGTATAATGGGGATTAATAATATTATGCTTAACCTTTTTATGTGTATTATTATTAATACAATCTCTTTAATGCTGTTCCTTTTTATTATTAATAATAAGACTTTGCTTCTTATTACTTTATACAAGATTTTATATCTTTATTGATTCAAATATAAGTTTTTACTTTAATCTGTTGACAATATATATATTAAATTATTTCTACTAAAGCAAAAGCTTTTCCTTCGAAATGATTTAATTGCTGGATATTGATCAACTGACTACTTAACCATCGATTTACTTTAATTTATATGATTTTCAATTATATTAATTCAATAATAATTGATTTTGCAATAAGTTCTTTTACCTTAATAATTAATATAAACATGCTTATTTAGCAAAATTGCTAATTAAGCAATTTTGAATTTTAATAATATTTAATTAAGATAAATTTATTGATTTATTTTGTCAATTAGACAAAATAAATTAGTTCATTTGAAAACAATTAATTATTAAAATAATATTTTAAAAAGTGTACCATTTTGTACACTACAAAAGAAACAAAAGAAAAAATCTGGGTCAGCTGCTTGTGATGGAAGCGATATGTTAGATGTAGAAGAAATTATTGATGATGACAACATAGATTGGGAGTTTTCAAATTGTATGTCTTTTATTAACACGTTGTTTTCGGGAAAAAAACTACGGTAAGTTAAAAAAAATAATAATGGCAAATCATAATTTTTAATTGTTTCCAGAACAATCAGTAGCAGTACTACGGTTGTTGATAGTCCGTACGAGATTGAGAGTGGTAATGAATTTCTTGCAGATTCAAATTCCAATTATTCATATGTATAGCAATATTTTTTTTGAATATGCAAACCAAATTATAATTTAATATTTTTTTTAAACAAACAGATGAATGAAAGAAAAAAACAAAAAGATCCCATCGTCGATTGTGTGAATACTATGGTAGAAAATGTTGGCAAGCTGATCAATAAAGAAAAGACGAAGAAACCGCAACTGACCCACGAAATAATGTTGCAGAATTTGGACAGGATGCTATCACAGCTACCTAATGATATAGTTGAAGATCTGAATATGAAATTCATGGCCCAAGCATACGAAGAAATTAAAAAACATAACAAAAATCTTAAATAAAAACACATAATTATTAATTTAGTATTTTTTTATTTTTATTCTAAAAAAACCGCTTTTCGTTGCCAACTCAAACTTCCAGAATTAGAATTAACATAAAGTTTTAAATTATCTCGGATAATTTTAGCAAAATCAGTATGACGACCGCTTTCTGATACCGTTATATTACTGTGGTACATGGAATTTTGCGGAATATATTTTCTCCATACTCCTGGTATTAATTTTCCAGTTTCATCATAGGAATCGGCAAAATTCAAAGGACAATAGCTTGTTTTGTGATTTGCAATGAAGTAATTATGCAAAAGACAACAAGCAGTTACTATTTTTTGGGCTCTATCTGGACCGCAAAACATTGTCCTGCCGAAACAAATCCATTTTGCACACAAGATTCCAAATGCATTTTCTATATGTCATGGATACATGAACGCGGTTTTGAGGCTTGCAATAGTTTTGTAGTTTTATGGGTGGTGTAAATCAGTCTTGTTGTGAGTTTGGAAGACGTAGCATTCAAATGGAATGTTAATAATAATTAAAGAATAAATAAAAAATTATAACGAATCATTATGGTGTTTTATTTATAAAAGCAAACATAATATTACATGGCGCAGTCGGTATTGTATAATTATAAAACTTATCGTATTCTTATAAAATTTTAAAAGAAAAATATAGTAAGATGGCGGAAACAATTTTCTTAGCACCCCCCGAAAATTTTGTATTTGAAGGCGTCCTATCAGAAAAATGGCGCATATGGGAAAAAAGGTTTGGATATTTTCTGCAAGCTGTTGAATACACAGATAAGGAGGACGGAATTAAAATAGCTTTATTATTACATAGTTTGGTGGCTGATGCTTGTTTAAATTTCCTGTCTTGTTGATTTTTCCTGAACAACAACAACAATCAAATAACAGGAAAAATCAACAAGACAGGAAATTTAAACAAGTACAAGATAATTTGGTAAAAAATTGTAACAGCGGTGTTCAGGTAATCATTCATATGGTAAATGTCCAGCAATTGGTAAGAAATGTAATATTTGCAAAAAATATAATCATTTTTCTAAAGCTTGTAGAAATAAAAAATTTGTTAATTTTGTAATTGTAGATCGTAATGTAAATAATAATGATGAGGATAATCATAATTATAATTTTAGGTTAAGAGAAGAAAAATGTATGTTAAGTGTTGCAAATACTAATGAAATACCAAAAGATTGTTTTGAAATTGATATCCAAGTTGTGGAATGTGGAAAAATGGTAAAATTTAAAATAGACACCGGAGCAGATTGTAACGAAAATTTAACTTGGTATCAAGAATTGCTGAATTTAAAGTAATGGGTGATTTGTTAAAAGAATACAATTCTGTTTTTGAAGGTATTGGTGAATTAAATTTTTATGAATATGAATTAAAATTAAAACCTGATTATAAAGGTAAAATAATACCATGCCGTAAAATTCCATTTAAATTACTAAATAAATTTGAGAATGAATTGAATAAAATGGAAAAAGATGGAATAATTAAAAGAATAGTTGAACCAACAGAATTTGTAAATGCAGTGGTAATTGTAAAAAAATCAGATAATAGTTTAAGAATCTGTTTAGATCCACAAAATTTAAACTCGTGTTTATTAAGAGAACATTTTAAATTACCCACTTTCGAAGAAATATCATCAAGAATGTGCAAAGCAAAAATATTTTCAATTCTTGATTGTAGTAAAGCATTTTATCAAGTTAAATTAAAAAAAGAAAGCTGTAAATTTACGACATTTAATACACCATTTGGTAGGTATTGTTTTGAAAGAATGCCGTACGGAATAAATACAGCACCAGAAATTTTTCAAAGAAAAGCTAATGAAATATTTGGTGATATAAAAAATACAGAAGTTTATATAGATGATTTGATAGTTGGTACGGAAACTATAGAAGAACATAAAGAAATACTTAAGCAAATATTTGAAAAAGCAGAAGTTAATGGAATTAAATTTAATAAAGCAAAATGTCAAATAGCAAAAACAGAACTTAAGTTTTTGGGTCATTCATTCACTGAGAAAGGAATTGAAATAGATCAAGCTAAAGTAGAGGCAATAAAAAGTTTACAAATACCACAAAATAAAAAAGATGTAGAAACTTTTTTGGGAATGATTTCTTATGTGTCAAAATTTCTACCAAACATTTCATTGGTAACTGATCCACTAAGGGAAGTAGTTAAGAAAAATTCAATATTTAAATGGACTAATCATCACCGAAAAATATTTGAAAATTTGAAAAATATGTTGTCGAATTGTCCAATATTACAGTTTTATGATCCAAATGTAGAGTGCACTGTGAGTGTAGATGCATCAAGTGTGGGAATGGGAGCGGTACATCTTTAGAATAATCTACCAGTAGCATATGCATCAAAAGCTTTTACTATTACTCAAAAAGCTTGGGCACAAATAGAAAACGAATGTTATGCAATTGTATTTGGGTGTGAAAGATTCAGGCAATATATACTAGGTAGACCGGTAAAAATAGAAAGTGATCATAAACCACTTGAGCCAATTTTTAAAAAAGCATTGTCAGAAATACCACTAAGATTACAAAAAATGAGATTGAGGTTACAACCATATAATTTACAGGTAGAATATAAACCAGGTAAATTTTTAATGATAGCTAATGCGTTATCAAGGCTTCCGAAATTTCAGTTAGAAGCTGAAGCTGATATTGATTGTAATGCTCATATAATGATGGTAGAATTAAAAAAAACAATGACAGATAAAACATTAAAACGATTTAAAGAAGAAACTCTTAAAGATTACGAAATCCAAAACGTAATTAAAGTAGTTAAAAGTGGTTGGCCGAATACAAAAGAAGAACTACCGGAAATTTTGAAAAAATATTATAATTTTAAAAAAGATTTATATTTGGTAGATGATGAATTACTGTTTAAAAATAATGCTGTGGTAGTACCAAAAGTGTTGAGAAAAGAAATGTTAAATAAACTACATTATAATCATTGGGGTTTAGAAAAAACAAAGAATAGAGCTCGAGAAATATTGTTCTGGATTGGTATGAATACGGAAATAGAAAATTTAATTAACAACTGTACAATATGTATTCAGCACAAAAGGAAAAATTTCGTAGAACCATTAATACCACATGAAGTACCAGATGGTCCATGGTTGAAATTAGGAACTGATATATTTCATTTTGGTAATAAAAATTATCTAATATTAGTAGATTATTTTAGTAAATATCTGGAAGTAAACCAATTAAGGTCAATGGAATCAGAATCGGTTATATATTGTTTGAAATCAAATTTTGCGAGATATGGAATTCCAAATACAGTACATTCAGATGGTGGTACACAATTTACTTCACATAAATTCAAAGAATTTTCATCTGAATGGGGTTTTGATCATATAATTTCTTCACCACATTATCCAAGAAGCAACAGAATGGTAGAAAGACACATTCAAACAGTTAAATTAATGTTGAAAAAAGCGTTAGCAGATGGAAAAGATCCGTTTATGTCATTATTGGAATTAAGAAACACTCCAATATCAGGGAAAATAAGTTCACCTAATACAAATATGTTTGGGAAAAATGTAAAAGGTATATTACCAAATTTTATGGAAAGGGAACTTAATTCGAATAAATATGTACATGGTCAATTAGAAAAAAGACAAGATGAAAAAAATATTATCACGACAGAAAAGCAAAATATTTAAGAAATTTTGAAACTGGTGAACAAATAAAAATATGGGATGATTATACAAAAAGGTATAGTCGAAATGGTGTTATTGTAAATGATAAAAGTCCGAGAAATCCTAGAACATATCAGATTCTACAGGATAATGGAAGATTGATAAAACGAAATAAACATCTTATCACTCACGCATCAAAAAATGATATCCAGTTTGACTTAAATCTCTATTTAGAAAATTTACAATCTTTTGGTAATGAACTTAATTCAAATAATAATAATTGTAATGAAAATAATGCAATTGATGTTGAAAATGAAATGGTAGATGTATAATCAAATATTGTTGATCAATTAGATAAAAATAAAAATAATAATGGAAAAACTACCAGATATGGTAGAAAAATTAAAATGCCAGAAAGATTTCAAAATTATGAATTAAATTAAATTAAAAAAAAGAAGAGATATGCATAGTAATATGTATTTATGTTATAAAGATTTAAAAAAAAAAAATAATATAGTATTATGTATTTAATATATTTTAAAGAATTTAAAAATTTTAAGATTATTAATTTTGTTGAATAGTATTATTATTATAATAATAACTTGGATTAACTATTTTTACTTTTATACTTAAGAATTTAATTTTTATTTTGTTATTATAAAAAAACGAGATGTCATGGATACATGAACGCGGTTTTGAGGCTTGCAATAGTTTTGTAGTTTTATGGGTGGTGTAAATCAGTCTTGTTGTGAGTTTGGAAGACGTAGCATTCAAATGGAATGTTAATAATAATTAAAGAATAAATAAAAAATTATAACGAATCATTATGGTGTTTTATTTATAAAAGCAAACATAATATTACACTATACATCTTCTGGCTCTGCTTAATCTATAATTGAAAATGCGCTCTTCATCTGTCAATATTTTTGGCTTTCTTGGAACATACGGCTTCATAATTCTTTGGTGTAACTGAAAAGCATCGTCAGCAACAAAAAAAAATGGTAATTTAGTATCGCCTACTTTCATAGATTCAGGAAAAGGTAATGTTTCTTCTAAAATTCCCTTTCCAAATTTGCTTGCTGCGAAAACTCCAGCATCGCCTTCGCTTCCATATGCTCCAATATCCAAAAATATAAATTGATATTTTGCATTGGCAGCAGTCATCAGAACAATGCTATGAAAATCCTGAAAAAAAATTATTTGCAAAATATTTTTAAATAAATTAAAATTACTATGTATTAAAATTACTATGTATTTACTTTGTAATTATAAAACAAGCTTCCAGCATTTTTTGGACATTTTATCCCAACGTGTTTGCCATCGATAGATCCCACGCAGTTGGGAAAATTCCAAATTAAATTATATTCATTGTAATATTTAATAAATTCAGCTTTACTTGGATTTTCTATTAAGTTTAGCTTTTCATATATAGCATCGCAAACTTCATCCAAAATAGCTCCGAAATGCTGTTTGCTAATTCTTTAAATTGATATATGACGCTGAAGTGATCCGCTTGCAAAATATCTACAATTTAATTACATACAAATATAAATTTAACAAAAAAAAAAAATTACTCTAGCACAATAGCTAATTTTTCTTTTGCTGAAATTGAGTAATTTGAGTAACAAAAGGAAAAATTTCGTAGAACCTTTGATACCACATGAAGTACCAGATGGTCCATGGTTGAAATTAGGAACTGATATATTTCATTTTGGTAATAAAAATTATCTAATATTAGTAGATTATTTTAGTAAATATCTGGAAGTAAACCAATCAAGGTCAATGGAATCAGAATCGGTTATATATTGTTTGAAATCAAATTTTGCGAGATATGGAATTCCAAATACAGTACATTCAGATGGTGGTACACAATTTACTTCACATAAATTCAAAGAATTTTCATCTGAATGGGGTTTTGATCATATAATTTCTTCACCACATTATCCAAGAAGCAACAGAATGGTAGAAAGACACATTCAAACAGTTAAATTAATGTTGAAAAAAGCGTTAGCAGATGGAAAAGATCCGTTTATGTCATTATTGGAATTAAGAAACACTCCAATATCAGCGAAAATAAGTTCACCTAATTCAATTATGTTTGGGAAAAATGTAAAAGGTATATATTACCAAATTTTATGGAAAGGGAACTTAATTCGAATAAATATGTACATGGTCAATTAGAAAAAAGACAAGATGAAAAAAATATTATCACGACAGAAAAGCAAAATATTTAAGAAATTTTGAAACTGGTGAACAAATAAAAATATGGGATGATGATACAAAAAGGTATAGTCGAAATGGTGTTATTGTAAATGATAAAAGTCCGAGAAATCCTAGAACATATCAGATTCTACAGGATAATGGAAGATTGATAAAACGAAATAAACATCTTATCACTCACGCATCAAAAAATGATATCCAGTTTGACTTAAATCTCGATTTAGAAAATTCACAATCTTTTGGTAATGAACTTAATTCAAATAATAATAATTGTAATGAAAATAATACAATTGATGTTGAAAATGAAATGGTAAATGTATAATCAAATATTGTTGATCAATTAGATAAAAATAAAAATAATAATGGAAAAACTACCAGATATGGTAGAAAAATTAAAATGCCAGAAAGATTTCAAAATTATGAATTAAATTAAATTAAAAAAAAAAGAGATATACATAGTAATATGTATTTATGTTATAAAGATTTAAAAAAAAAAAAAAACATAATATTATGTATTTAATATATTTTAAAGAATTTAAAAATTTTAAGATTATTAATTTTGTTGAATAGTATTATTATTATAATAATAACTTGGATTAACTATTTTTACTTTTATACTTAAGAATTTAATTTTTATTTTGTTATTATAAAAAAACGAGATGTCATGGATACATGAACGCGGTTTTGAGGCTTGCAATAGTTTTGTAGTTTTATGGGTGGTGTAAATCAGTCTTGTTGTGAGTTTGGAAGACGTAGCATTCAAATGGAATGTTAATAATAATTAAAGAATAAATAAAATATTATAACGAATCATTATGGTGTTTTATTTATAAAAGCAAACATAATATTACACTATACATCTTCTGGCTCTGATTAATCTATAATTGAAAATGCGCTCTTCATCTGTCAATATTTTTGGCTTTCTTGGAACATACGGCTTCATAATTCTTTGGTGTAACTGAAAAGCATCGTCAGCAACAAAAAAAAAATGGTAATTTAGTATCGCCTACTTTCATAGATTCAGGAAAAGGTAATGTTTCTTCTAAAATTCCCTTTCCAAATTTGCTTGCTGCGAAAACTCCAGCATCGCCTTCGCTTCCATATGCTCCAATATCCAAAAATATAAATTGATATTTTGCATTGGCAGCAGCCATCAGAACAATGCTATGAAAATCCTGAAGAAAAATTATTTGCAAAATATTTTTAAATAAATTAAAATTACTATGTATTAAAATCACTATGTATTTACTTTGTAATTATAAAACAAGCTTCCAGCATTTTTTGGACATTTTATCCCAACGTGTTTGCCATCGATAGATCCCACGCAGTTGGGAAAATTCCAAATTAAATTATATTCATTGTAATATTTAATAAATTCAGCTTTACTTGGATTTTCTATTAAGTTTAGCTTTTCATATATAGCATCGCAAACTTCATCCAAAATAGCTCCGAAATGCTGTTTGCTAATTCTTTAAATTGATATATGACGCTGAAGTGATCCGCTTTCAAAATATATAGAATTTAATTACATACAAATATAAATTTAACAAAAAAAAAAAAAAAATACTCTAGCACAATAGCTAATTTTTCTTTTGCTGAAATTGAGTAATTTGGTCGTGTGTTTATTTTTGCTTGTAGCAGTGGAACCAGCAGCTCAAAGAGGGCATCGAATTCATTTGGTGTTATATGAAAATTTTCCTTGAATGTATTTGCATGTGCCCTCATATCTTCAAACTGAAAACAAACTTTTTAATTAAAAATATAATTTCTCTTAAAAAAAACTTACATCAGAAACAAAGCGTCCGTTTTTTTGTTGTTTTTTTAAATATGGTGTTACCCAAATGGAACGATTTTTTATCTTATTTTTGCTATACTCGAATATTTTTACCAAAATTGAAGAAGTTGCAGCTACAACTTTAACTATTTTATCTTCTTCATTACTGCTACCACTACTCGATTCCAGAGAATATTCCTCAATTTCTTTTTCTTCATCGCTACTAGAATTACTTTTTGTTTTTTTATCTGCTACTATTTAACCACCAAATATAATACCAACTTATTAATTTTACACAAACAAATATTATGAAAATGTCAAAATATTTGACATTTTAAAATATTATTATTTTTATTCGGTTGTCAAATTTCTCTACAAAATATTTTTCACAAGTTTTTCACCGGAGAGTTTGGGTTTAAATTGGAGAGCTTTGGAGACCGCGTTAAAATTTCATTTCACTCGAGGTGCATATTAAGCTTAATATATTATTTACCATTCTGTCCCAGCTTTTCTTCCAAACCGTCTCCTTCACATCAACCCTTCTGTATAGTTCGGATTTTAAATTGTACAAACATTGATGCGGCCTTACCGCCTCAATTAATTTTTCATTAAATAAAATTAAATTTTCCTTTTTATTTATTTTAGTATCCATTTCAAAAATAACCTTTTTTCATGGAAAAATTTAAATTTTTTATGTAAATGTAACAATATTTTGCCTCCATAGTCACTTTTAACTACAAAGTAGCTAAAAGTGACAATGTGGTTAGGTGCTAATATTTTTGACTCTCATATTAAAATTTTCTAGCGCTGGCTGTGAATATTCAACATTGTTCAATCTTAGCGGTAGCTTTTTTTCCCTTGGTAGTAACCGCTCGCATTGTGCTTGTTTCTATTAATTTCCATATGTTGAAAATTTTTCACAGCTACATAGCACTTCGGTTTGCGCTCACATTGTGCGAGGACCTTAATAATTCCATCATGCTTAATTTATCATTCTTTTTGTTTGTGGTGATTAAGCTAATTTGTTAATGCTGTATGCTGTAATAATAAAGTGAAATACTAAACTTGCGTTAATGAAATTTTTAAACATTACTAAGTTCACTAATTGTTTATTGTTATTTTTCACTATTTTTAAGCAAGGTAAATTATTTAATAAAATAAACTTTAAACATTATTTATAAGTGTTCTCTACTTGTTACATTTCATTATCTCTTTGTGTTGTTCAGAGCCTACTAAAATATGTCTATAATATAATACTAAATTTTTTTAAAATTCATTTAAAAAAATATTTCATTTATTATAAAAATCGATAAGAACTTTGTTATGGCTAGCATCATAGCTGAGAAATCAATATATAATCGAAATCTCAGCATAAATATAGTCTTTGAACAGAATTATAGCAAACAACACTTACTTAAAAAGAGTCAATCCCCGAGGAAGTTAAAATTTTTACATCGGTTTTCCGGATGCTATTATGACGTTTCTGCAATGAAAAATACTTCAATAAAATTTCTAGTTGAATTCATTCTTTAGTATTTTGTTTAAATATATATTTTCTCAAATATGATATATGAGATTAATACAACTGTGCCTATGTTATTTTTTCTCATATTTTAACTGGTTGCATTAAGGTTTAAAATGTTGAACAACATTCAAATTTTGTTATAAAACTATTTTGTGATAATTTACGCGCTTTAATATTCTGAATGTATTGAAAAAAATCCACTTATTCCAGATTTACCATTTGAATAACATTTCGAAATTCTTAAGATTAAAATATATAATGAAAAGTGTGTCTACCTCTTACTCAGATTTTCTGAAAAGAAGATTCTACTTATATTTAGTATGTAAAGCAAAACTACATTTTCAAATATGTTAAAATTTTTAGTGTGGCACTGCCACCGAGCAATGAAATTATTTTAAAATCCTAAAGTTATAATAAAGATAAAATTTATTTGCAGTTCTATAAATATAATAAAATACTTTCAGTTTCAGTACTTCTTAAGTGGCTAATCCAAATTTTTGTAAACATAACCGATTTTCTTTGTAATTATCACTAATATACATACTACTACAAACAATCTATTATTATAATTTAAATAATAAAATTTGATAAAATTTCAATTAATAATAAATAATATGTAATAATAATAAACATTATTTGTACAAAACCAAATCATATACACAATATTATTACAGTAAATCTCTTATATGTTATTAATTTAAACTTAATTGACTTTACATTTATTACATAAAAAATTATTTAAAATAATGAGAAGTACTAATTTAGAAAAAAAGGTTTGGACAAATAGTTAGGGGCAATTTCAAAATCGTATATGAGAAAAATTTAAAACTAAAAAGAAAATAACATGCAAAAATAACATAATGTACCTATATTATTAAAAACAAAACTAAATTAGAGGATTTAATACATTTAAATTTAATATTTTACAGTGATCAAATGAAAGAAACCATAATTTAATTTGTTGTAAAAATTTCGATTCAATTCAGAATTTTCAGCAACTTGGGGAATTATAAACAAATGACATTTCATCACAAATCGAACCAATAAGATTTAATAACATAAATTTTGTTTTATCACTAATGACTAATTTATGATATTTAAACCAACGACGAAGAATTTCCAAATCATCTTGATTGACATTAAGATTAATATTAAACAAATTATTTTCACAATAGGACAAAACAGTATCTTCAAAAAATGCAGTCACTTTCCCTTAAAATTGTTGAATAAACATAGAATTGACATATATCAAAAACAATATTGGGCTCAATACAGATCCTTGTGGAACACCAGCATTAAAAATTGTGTGACTACTAACACAATTATCAATTTTTACTGTTTGTCTACGATTTAATAAATAAGAAAAAAAAAACAATGTATAAAACACCTATATTTTTTTTAGCAACAATTCGTGATCCACCATATCGAAAGCTTTAGTACTATCAATAAACACAGGTGCAAGAATTTCAGAAACATTTATTGAGTTATAAAGTATAACACATAATTTTAGTAAGGCATCTTCAATTAATTTTCCACTTAAGAACCCAAACCGACAATCATTGAGAAAAATAGTGTCACCTATTTTATGCAGTGGAATACTTACAGATGTCTTAAGGGAATCAGGAAATATTCCTTTCTTAAAATTTTATCATACGCTGTTGTCGAATTAGAAATTTTTACCGTACCATAATGACAGATTACAACTTGCACAATCCTGAACTGAACTAAATATTACAGAAAAATGTTCAGTAGATGTATTAGGGACATCTAACTGATTATATGTCGTTATTATTATTTAAAACAATTTCTGAATTTGGAACAGGATTATTCAAATTATTGGTTAGTTTACTACTAAATAATTTTTTTTTACTTACACCACATAGCTTATTATAATAGTTTTTGAGCCTCATGTTATTTGGATGTTTTTTAACACTGATACTTAGTTGATTTTTCTTTTTGATGATAATGATTATTAAGTAAGGATAATGGTTTAAAACATTTAAATTTATTACTTTTATTTATATATACACTGCAATTTGAAATATGATTTTGCAATTTTGTTATAAAAATATTAATTGCAACAGATGAAACAACCGAAGTATATGCTTCATCCCACATTTCATAATTCAAATTATGTTTCAAAGTTGTAAAATCAGTTTGAAAATCATTGATTTCACTTCTAGCAATAATGTGATCAAACTGAACGCTTACTAAACAGTGATCAGTAATTTTGATATAAAAAATTGCAGTTTTACATTTCACACTATTGTTTCTATGTTATCTTAAAAATACACGATTTAAACAAGAACTACTGCGATACTGCGATTCACGTGTTTGATTCGATAACATAGAACTATAGCCAACACAAGCCGAAACTGGCGGAAAATTATCAACAAGCGATGAACTTGGCAAGAGACCAATGTAAAAATCACCAATAAGGACTAAGTTTTTACAAGTTTGACTTTCTAAAAATGCAGAAAATCCCAGAAAGACGCCTACACTATATTTATGCAGTCTATAGACACCGACAGAACAATAACGTGAACCAGAAATTTAGCAACAAAGGCTAATCATATCTGCACTTTTGAGACTAATATTTTTTGTTTCGCATCATATTACTTCTAAAGAATACCGCGACACCACAGTAGAGTAGGTGTCATTACAATTAGCAGCAAATGTATAATTTGAAATTATAAAATTAGAAATTACAAAATCGTATATCCAATTCAGACAAAAAAATAAAATTTGGCAAATGATCAAAATTCTTTCTTAAACTTCGAATATTTTGATGAATAATTGAAAAACCTGAACTATACCATATATATATTGTCGCCTTCCATAAATTTCACCTTGTCGCCTTCTTTTATCCTAATATGTATAGATGAGTTGAGTTTTAATCATAATTTTTGCCTTTTCTAGTAATGATCTTGAATAACCAGTAAGAAAATCATTTATGTAAATACGCCTGTTATTATGATCACCAAAAATATTAGAATTCAGTTTTATTTTCTTCTCATGCATCTTCACCATAACTTTATGTTTAGTGCCGATTGATGTAAACTTTACGCTTACAATGTTAATATCAGTTTTAATTTTACTTGTAGCTTTTCTCTTTTTTATAAAGCAGGACTCAATATCATTACCATTTATTTCCTCATTTATACAATATTTTATCAGTTTAACAATTTTTTCTCTGATATTATTATTACTTACATCCAAATCAGGTATAACAACTATTACAATTGATTTTGCTCTATTCAGCCTTAACTCTATCATATTTACTTTATTATCAAGAATACAATTTCTATCGAATGTTAGAGTTAGAGCATCAAAATTCAATTGTTAAAGTTTAATTAATTTCACTATACAATATTATTATTTCAACTTTCCTAAATTTTTTTGCGTTGTTCTCATTCTCTATGACCGCTTTGTTAGTTACTCCATTTTATCTTGAGGATATTGTGAAACATCCACATTACAAACGCACTAATTATCCTAATTGCAGTTTTTGTAAATAGCCATGGTTTCGCTCGGTAAAACAACACTGGCATATATAACATTTTATCACTTTCTTTTTTAACTTTAAATTTAATCCACTGAGACAAAAACAACTTCACTTATTTCTGAACGCAGCTCTTGTCATTTCGATTCTTATTACAATTCCTGATAAGATAATACTAATAATATACATATTGTATTATATTATATAATAATAATTAATTTATTTCTTTTACCATTTTTATTAAAATTTCATTATATATTGGAAAATTAGTTTTATAGTTCAGCTCTACAGCCAATATCGAGATATACAAAACATACATCTAATCAAAAAAATATTTTACAAATCAATAACACCTTTTTACACATTTTGATGAATAATTCAAAAATTTAAAGATATCAAATATTTAAATGCTGATGTGATTGATAATAAACTGATTTGCTAAAAGAAATCTAAGAATGCATATCAATGTCGCTGTTTTCCGATAAGAAGAAATGGAAAGAAATGAACATATCAAACTACCAATCTCAGAAATGGATTTGTTAGCTAAGCTGGAAGCCGCAAATAAGTTAATTGAAAGCGATGCGAAAAGTTTAAACTCTTTGAATTCATCGCATAGTCGTAAGAATTCGAATACAAGTCAAAAGAGTATAAATTCAGGTAACATATCAAATTATGAATTTGTATAACATATTTCATACAATTAACTTATTTTTTAAGGGGAAGAAGATATATGGTCCATGTGGGCTACAATACTAAGTGATTGGGAAGGAACTCAAAAGAAAAAAACGACATGTGTTCGTGATCTAGTAAGAAAAGGAATACCGCATCATTTTAGGTATAATTTCAAAAAATAAATATTCATAAATAATTGTATTTAAAGATTAATCGGGTTATCCAAAACTATTCGTATACGAATTTAAAACGGGAAAAAAAGTCGCACATATTTTTAGATCTTTCCGAAATAAACAAAAAATTAATTATAATTTATCAAAAATAATATAATTATAAACTAAGATATTTAGAAAACTGTTTTTAAATTAAAATGATTCCATTAAAAACCAGAATGTGCTTTAGGCCAAAAGACCTTTTTTACCAATATTTTTTTTTTCTTTTTCTTTTTAGAACTTTATCTTTTAGAAAGATTTAGACTGATCTCATTAGACTAACTATAAATTTGCATTTCAGTTCTTACAGCTATGTAGGTTTTGGTATATTTTTTAGGTCATCTATTGGCTTTCTAAAATTAAAAATTAACTTTGAAATTATACATGCGGTATTTGGTTTAATTTTCGATTCGTGAAGTTGATGTGTATCAATTTTGCTTCATTGAGATTCATATTATTTTTTCTGTCCAGTTTTGTTTAATACAGTTTGCGTTTTGGAGTTACAGTTTGCGTTTTGGTTGTTGTCTATTACCAACATAGCCGTGTCATCTGCCAAGGTTCTCAACAATTGAACATGTTGAGATGGTAACATACTATTTAATTTGTGCAATAAACCATCGTGCCAAACCTTATCGAAAGCTTGCGCTACATCGATAAATATAGCTGAACAGATTTGTTTTTCTTCTAGAGTTTTCTCTATGGCATTTGTGATCCTGTGTATCGTGGAGTATTCGCGAAAACCAAACTGGAAGTATGGAATTATGTTATTATTTTCTATTATTGGCTTTAAATTCTTTAAAAATAGTTTCTCTACTAATTTAGCAATGATAAGAAGAAGAGAAATAGGTCGATACGATTTGAAATCATTTTGGTTTCAACCGGCTAACCCGGCTTCTGCAACATGATTATTTCTGCGACTTCCCAGAGATCAGGGAAATGTTTGAATCTAAAAGAAGCGTTTATTAACAAAGTCATCAATAAAATACATTTTTTTAGTAAGCTGTGAAACGACCGCCGATTTTTTGAATTTCATTAGCTACTTCCCTTGGTGAGACACTTGCTATGTTTTGAACGATTGGATGTGGAATTACATCATGTTGAGTGATAATGTTGGTAGCGTTTGGTTTCAAGACTTCCACTTCCGCAAGATGATAAGCAAATGTATCCGCTTTTTGCTTGTTGTCCCTAGCCCAAGATCCATTAGGGTTTCTTATAGGAGGGACGTTTGTAATTTCATTTTTAAGATTTTTTGTGTCTTTCGCAATTGCTGATAGATCTTTTAGGTCTAGATAATTTAGCATTGATGTTTCTTTGAAGTTTTTTGTTATTCTTTTTAGTTGTTGCTCTTTTCTATTTAGAATATTCTTATCTGATGGGTCCCTAGTTTGTTGATATCTTCTTCTAGCTCTTATTTTTGGTTCAACAAGTTCTCTAATTTCTCATGGATATTTAATAGCTACTGATATGGTGGTGTGATTTTTTGTGTTTTTCCACGCCGCAGCTTGGATAGATTTCATGAATATTTCGGCCTCAACTTAAAGTTGATGGTTAGTACGTCGTTCTATCCGTAGATTTATATCATTTTCCAGCTCTTGTTTGAAACTTTCCCAATCTGTTGTATTGTTACTCAGAATCGGTTTTGCTATTCTTTTTGTTATTTTTTCACTGAGCATCAAGATCACTGCTCTATCCTCTAGCTCTATAAAATTTGGTGAAACTCGCTTGGATAAGAAGAAATCAATAAGATCTGGAATTTTATTATTGTCTGTTGGCTAGTAGGTGGGATTTCCTTTGGAATGATAGTTGCAACCCAATTCTGAGATAGCCGCTTTCAGCTCTTTGCCTTTGGTGATAGAAAGTCTAGATGTTTAAAAATATTTCGTGTTTGTGTATTTTGTTTTTTACGCCGTTTGCGTTTCACGTTGCTATTTTTAGACTACGCGACAATTAGATATTTTTAGGCTTTTTACTTGGGATGTAGAGTTCCAATTTGTCCATGCTTTGTGAAAGCTTATTTACCAATTCGTATATGCTTGTCAGCATTGTCGTTTGGTTTGGAGTTTCGCGACTATTTTTTTTACTGTCAGAAGAATTGTTTTGTAACTGTATCAGCAAAAGACGCCCCCTCTTGTACCAATGTACTTGGACGGATATTTTTATTTTTAATGGTAGTATTGATTTTTTTTTTTTTTTTTTTTGTATTTCTTTTGCGATGGTGCAACCTCTATAATTTATTGGATGTGCTTCTCCGCAATTTGCACATTTGGCGGGGGATTCTCTGTTTTAGGTATAATCAATTGTGAGGTGTTCACCTACACATTAAACACAGCTAGTTTAAAGTTGACAATAGTTGAATGTATGACCATATCTTTGACAGCGTTTACTTTGAAGTGTTAGTTTGTTTATTTTCATAGCTTCAATTTTAATTTTCATATGATTAAGTGTTTTTATTTTAAATATGTTTTTAATATCTTCTGTATTTTCAAAAGTCAGCATGAAAAGAGGAAGTCTGGTGATTCTTTACCATTTACTGTCTATAATTTTATTTTCAACTTTTTATATCTTAAAGTTTTTTTCTATTAACTTATTTTTGATATGCTCCGACTCACATGAGGATGTAAGTGTCTCGCCGTTACTCTGATTGGCCTAGTTAGCTTGTTCTCATAAGAGTGCCATTCGAGGTTGGCTTCGTTTGCATATTTTGTCAGGTTCCTATATTCTGTTTCTGTGTTGACGTTTAATTTAATTTGATTGTTGTTTAATAGACATCATAATCCAGATTTCTATCTTTTAATGCTTTGTAAATTTCTGCGTAATTGGTAATATTGCTGATAATTACAGGTGGTGGTTTAATTTTTTTGGTTTGAGTGGATATCATGTGACTTGGTTGATCTAATCCCGTTTTTTCATTAACAATTGATAAGAGTGGTAGTTGTACGAACTGTGAACTAGTCGATGATTATATATTAGTTCCTTGGATGGCGGTAGCAAATGAGGAGGACTGGGAGTATATCCTATACTTTTCAGATTGCTTATGTTTTGTTTATTTCTAGGTATTTTTGGATTATCAAGTAGTGGTATATATGTAAGTCTGCTGAAATTATTTTGTTTTCCTTTTTTTAAATTTATATTTTGCTCTTTTTGACGTGTTTCTGTCTGTGGTTTAGTTGGAGTAGGCTGTTTTCTATGTTTCTTCATTTGTAGCATTCAGGAAGTTTCATTTGCAACTCTCCCGCCGATGGCGACTATATCACAGTTTTTTTTTATTTTGTAGTGCTGTTATTATCTTTTTGAGGTCTTTGATTTCTTTTTTAGCTTCTCTTAGTTCAGCTTCTAGTCTTTCCATTTGTTTTTTGTAATGTTGTTTTACAGTACTATTTTCTTTAGGTGATAATTTTTTTCTTTTTGGTGTTTGATTTTTGTCGCTGTTGTTCATCATACATATGATAGATATGCAGCTGCAAATGCATTAAAATCAGCTAATGTTAGAGAAAGACTTCTATTTCTTGTCTTCGTTGATTTACTTGAAATATTTTCTAAATTTGGAAATATTTTCAAAATTTCCATTTTAGCTTCGTTCACTCTTTCGACTGAATTATTTTTTTTATTTTCAACCGCTGCGGTAGGTTTTTGATTTGCAACCTTTGGATCAACTTACTTTTTGGAAAGGAATATCTTCTTTGTCCTTTGATATTTCAAGTTTTTCCATTGTTACATCTATATTTTTTAGGTTGTCTTCGATATTTTCCACTGGCGACTTAGTTGACGTATGTATTAAATCCACTAAGCCCTCGCCGACAGCCGTGGAGTCTGAAGACACTTTGGCAGATTTCCCTGCCGATTTTTTGTTTTGAGTTGTGCTATTCATGTTTTAAATATAAAATAGTTATATTTTTAACCTTCACGTTCTACCAGGTATTTTAACTGCCGCCCCTCTGGGAGCAGACGCAGACCAGGGAGCCACCCACTCTGGTTCAGACGCTCCTGGATTTACCGCTTCACTCGTTTCTGCATTGACCCTCACTATAACAACTGGGTTGGTTACCAGTTTTTTTCGTGGAGGTTGCTCAGCTTTAACAGGGGCACCACGGGAAGGTGACATTTGGCGTCGGAAAGCAGAGGCTAAGGCTGAAGTAACTAGAACCCTTCAACTGTATTCGCATACTAACCATTTTGCTCCCTTCTATCAATATAGAATATAAATATGGTTTGGATATTCGATTTTTTATATGTGAATGACGATACAAATGTAGGAAGAAACAAATAGGTTGATAACTCAATTTCGCATATGTATTATATATTTATTAAATCAGTGGCAGCGCTTTGTTTGTCACACACTGTTGATAAAATAAATATTTTACACACAAATACTCTTTTATCCAATATACTCTTCTATTGATATTTCTTTCCGCATTATGATTTTTATTCCTTACAATCGTATATTATTTTTCTGAACATATAAAGAAAAAATGAAAGGCAAAGTAAACATATTTTCGATTGAAGCACATGCTGGTTTTTAATGCAAATAATTTATCTTTGGGAACTTATTTTTTATTTCAATATACAGGGTGAACATGAAATACCTGATCCACGATACAATACGGTATTCCTTGAATCATTCTGAGCAAAAAAATGTATGGGCATTTTTTTGAAAGCGCGACCCCTGGGGCGGTACCCCCCTTTTTACGATTCTATGTTAAAAAAATAAGTAGCTACATATTTTGGTTCATATCTTGGGAGTGGATCAATGGATCAGTTTGGTTCATATCTCATTAGATTGGTAATAAATTCCCTTTAAAACGAGCTATTTTTGTGGTTTGGAAACTACAAGCCCGCAAACTAGAAATTTTTTTAAATTTTTTTTTAATTTCGCCAAAAATACCTCTCCCCTCAAAAATTTTTCTCCATATGAACTACTTTTTCTACACTAAAAGTTGCGCACATTTACTACCTACCAAATAACAAAAAACAAATAATCTACCTGTCTCGTAACGCCTGAAATTTTTAATGTTAGCCATTATTCCTAGAATAATGAGATGAAGGAAATTAAGTATTAAGTACCGGTAACATTTGTGAGGTAAAATTTATCTTACCTTTAAATAAAGTTTTAAGGTAAAATAAAAGCAAAAAAAAGTTATTCAAAAGTTAATTACCAATTGCATGTAAAAAATATTAATGTTTTTGTTTACCTGTGCCAGAATAAATAAATAAATTAAATGGTAAAATGCTTTAGTCTTATTTATGACTGCAAAGTGTAGAGTATTTAAATAAAGAAATATAATTAACATATACATGTACCAATATAGCAATGAAGAATACGCCAATATGGTATTGATTTATGGTCAGGCACAGTAAAATCGAAGAGAAGCTAGAAGACTGTATGCAGAACTATTTATGCAGAACTATTTCCTTCCGCAAATACGTTTCATTCAGCATACCAGAGGATCAGGGAGCGTGGAACTTTTCAACCTCTATTCATTGAACGGGGAAGGCCAGAAAACGAAAATACTGAGGATACTGAGGACAGGATTTGTGCAATATTAGAAGACAACCCAGAAGTATCTACAAGACGTCTGTCATTAATGGTAAATGTTCGGCAAAGTACAATTATGAAAATTTTACATGATTTGGACTATTATCCATATCACTTTCAGAAGATTCAAACATTACAAGATGGTGATGCAGCTAGAAGATTACAGAACAACCAGTGGCTCAGAGAAATGGTACAGCAAATACCAAATTTTACTAAATTCGTATTATTTACAGATGAGGCAACATTTACAAAAGATGGGGATATTCAATCTCCATAACCTGCATCACTGGAGTACCGCAAATCCTCACAGGACATTACAAAGTAGGAGCCAAAGAACTTTCAAAATAAATATTTGGTGCGGAATGTTCAACAATATGCTCTTAGGCCCAATTATTCTTCCACCAACATTAAATGGTCAAAATTGGATAGGATGCGGTGGATAGGACACGGTGGACCGGTAGCATGGCCAGCAAGATCATCAGCTTTTTCCTGTGGGGTTATTTAAAAAATGAAGTGTACAGTTCACCAGTGTTATCGGTTCAAGAATTGAGGATAAGAATTATTAATGCAGCTGACAAAATTAAAGCAACGGAAGGTATTTTTGACAGAGTTAATAATTCTCTTATTAGGCGGATGAACATGTGCATTAAGGAGAATGCAATGCATTTCGACCATCCCCTTTAAATTGTAAGTTATAATTTTTAATAAAATAATGAGTATTTCGAGTATTTATAATAATAAAGTAACTGTTTTAAACTTAAATGTTTTTCGTTAAAATTTTCTTTTACCATTGTCAGAGTTTGAACTAAAAATAAAATTTCAGGCGTTACGAGACAGATAGATTGTTTGTTTTTTGTTATTTGGTAGGTAGTAAATGTGTGCAACTGTGTGTGGCGGGTACTGCCCCAGGGGTCGCGCTTTCAAAAAAAATGCCCATACATTTTTTTTGCTCAGAATCAAAAAATACGTAGCATCAATGGCAAAAATAAAAAAAAGGAAATAAATACTTTAATCCAAAATAATACCATTATTAGTTCAAAATCTGAAATATGCGAAATTTTAGGTAATAATTTTGTTGAAGCATCGTCTTCTAATAACTATTCTCAACAATTCCTTGATGTAAAAATTAGAGAAGAACAAAAGGAACTTATAATACCACCTGATAATAATTTTGATTACAACAAAAGTTTTAGTTTTCAGGAACTAGAGTTTTCACTAAAATCATGTAAAGGTACTTCCCCTGGTCCTGATAATATTACATATGAAATGATAAAAAATTTACCGTTAAGTGGTAAAATTAAAATTTTATAATAAACTATGGCATAATAAACTTTTTATTGATAATTGGCGTAAATTAATCTTATGTGCAATATTAAAGCCTAATAAAGATCGCCAAAAAGCTACAGACCGATCTCGTTAACAAATTGCCTTTGCAAAGTTTTCGAAAGAATGGTGAATAAATGTTTAACTTGGTACCTTGAGCATATTAATGGTATTAATTTGCATCAATCTGGTTTCCGAAAATTTAGGAGCGCTACGGATAATTTAGCATTTCTTGTATCTGAGGTAATGGATGCTTTTAGTTCCAAGAAAATGTGTAGGTCCATTTTTTTTATATCGAAAAGGCATATGATACCGTGTGGAAGCGCAGTATAATGAAAGCATTAATTAAAAAAGGACTAAAAGGATATATTGTAAATTTTATTGAACAATTCTTAAGTGGTAGAAGTTTTATTGTTAAATTAGGTAAATATTTGTATCAGAAAAAATAGAAAATGGCATTCCACAGGGGTCTGTATTAAGTGTGACCTTGTTTTTAATAGTCATTGATTCAGTTTTTCAAGTAATCAATAGTAAAGTCAAATCAATATTTTATGCTGATGATTTATGTATATTAGTATCAGGGAAACGCATACAAAAAATAATACAAGAAACACTTAAAAAATTAGAAAAATGGAGTGAACGAATAGGCTTAAAGTTTTCGTCTAGTAAAACTGTTAGTATGTTGTTTAGTAGGAAAAATAATTCCTTAACACTACCGCAAATGAACCTTAGTGGGAATAATATCGAACTTTAAAAGGATCAGAAGTTCTTAGGAATGATTTTGGATAATAAATTAAACTGGTCAGAACATATTAAATACATAAAAAGAAAAGCAATAAAAAATTTAAATCTCTTAAAATTTGTCAGTCATTATAATTACGGTTCGGACAGAAAGTTTTTGCTAAAACTAAATGAATTATACATTTGTTCTGTATTTAATACAAATAAATTTACAAAACATCCCCCATGGTTATATAATTACCAAACCGACACTGAACTGGCCCAATACAGGAAAAATGAAACCTCCACCGAATTATTCAAAAAAATTATAATAGAAAAAAAGAAACAAAATACAAAAATTTCCAAAAAATATACACGGACGGGAGCGTAATTGGTGATCTTTGTGGATGTGCATTCAAAAGTGATCTAATAGAAGAAAAATACCGACTATCTGATGGTACTAGTATTTATTCAGCTGAACTATTTGCTATTTTAAAAGCAACTGAATATGCTACTACAACCAATCCAAATGCAATTCTAATATGCAGACTCTTTAAGCGCAATAAAAGGACTTAATCAATTATATAGTTCCCACCCTATTATAAATAAGATTAAGGACCTAATTTACCTAAATACTAAAAAAACAATTTATATTCTTTTGGTTACCCAGTCATATACATAGGTATAAAAAATAACGACATTGCAGACAAACTAGCCAAAGAATCATTAAATAATGAAATAATATATACAAATTTTAAAAATATTCGTACCGACTATAACAGATTAATAAATATTAAAATAAATAAAGAATGGGAATTTGAGTGGATAAATACTACAAACAAGAAATTAAGAGAAATTAAAAATAATATAAATAATTATTGGAAAGTACATAATTTGAGAAGAAAAGAATCAGTAATTTTAACTAGACTAAGAATAGGTCATACATATCTGACACACAATTAAAACAGAAAAAATTAAATGTTTATGTAATGATCCTATTTTTGTATAACACATTTTTGAGTGTAATAAATTTAACAATATAAGAATAAGTTTAAATATTGAAAATATCAAAATATTAACATCAGAAAAAAATTATTATCTTAGAAATATAATAACATTTGTTAAAAAGATCAATCTTTTTAATAAAATATAGTAATTAAATAGTAATAATAAGAAATATATAATAAAAATAACAATGGAAAAAAAATATAAATATATTATATATATATATATATTGTATATATATATATATATTATATATTATTTATAACGTACCACCAAAAAAAAAATAATGAATTTCTTTGTATATATTTATTGAATTGAATTTAGGGCCTTAAATAATCTTTAAGGTTGAAAGGTCAATAAAACTTAATTAATAATAATATTCCCTTAAAAATTTTACTTTTCTTATATTAAATTAATATATGAATTTCTATAATATTTTTAGAGCAGAATTAATATTTTTCACTAATATATTATTATATCGATTTTTAACAGGCCTATAGTTTGGCAACTTCTTTGTGATGCCACTGAAAGCGACAAAAAAAAATATGCAGAATATTTAAAAGCCACATCAGCTTGCGAAAAAGTCATTCGCAGAGATATCGCCAGAACATACCCAGAACACGATTTTTTTAAAGAAAAAGATGGATTGGGTCAAGAAGCTTTATTTAATGTCATTAAAGCTTACTCACTTCATGATCGTGAAGTTGGATACTGTCAAGGATCCGGTTTTATTGTTGGTCTTTTATTAATGCAGGTATTTAAGAAAAAAACAGTTTGAAATTACACTAGAAACTAGAGTCAGATTTTTAGTTGATTATGTACATATATAAATTAGTTTATTGGTCGCTAGTTTATTGTATTGATTATTTATCAATTTATCGTTAACAGTTTGTCCGTAGATGTGCAATTCATATAATTAAAGAATAAAGTAAATGTACGAATTTATATATCTAATTGAAAGAAAAGTTATATTTTATATTTTTACTAATTATAATCAGTGATAAATTTATACATTTCTGAACATATAATGGTTAATTGACTTAAATTCTGATTTGAAATTACCAAACAATTGTCGATTTTCTATTACCATCGATTTCAACCAATTTATTTACAATATTTGAACCAATATTATGAACCACTTATTTACAATTAATCAATACATATTTTTCTTCACTGATTAATAAAAACCTAAATAACTGATCACAATTTTTTTAAATAAGAATCTATCGGTTATACAGTTTAACAAATTTAAAAAAAAATGTAATAAAATTGACTAAATAAAATACTGACAACAATAAATATTTTTTTCAGATATTGAAACAGGTTTCGAACCTAACTAACAACCTAAGATAGAAACTTTAAATCACAAACAACTATTAATTATTCATTTTTTTTACATAAAAAATCCAATATATTTTTAATCTATTGACATCTATTTCCTCTTTCTTATTGTGTTTATATCCCTTACTAAATTTTATATTTTTTATCCCTTAAAAATAAATAAAGGGGATGTTGCCACGATATTTTGATCTACAATATTAAGTACGTGGCAACGTAATTAGGTTCAACAGTGATTTATTTATGTCAACAATACTCTTCCTTCTGGACACTATTTTGTGGGTTGGCATTAATTTTTTTTATTACCAATGGACATCTCAATGATCCTGCTCTTTAGCATGGATTCTGTCCATGGGCAAATTATTTGATTCAATCCTTTACCCCGCATAGCTTCGATTACAGAACCATGCGAGGTGTAGTTGAACGCCCCTTCAATATCCATGAAAGCAATCACTGCAATCTCTTTAAAGTTAATTGATTCCTCAATTTTCTTCTTTAGATTGAGTAGTGCATTTTCAGTCGACTTACCCGCTTGGTATGCATATTGATGTTGTGTAGATGACTCTCTATTAGTGCTGTTTCTCTAATGAACCTCTCAATCACTTTTTACATCGTTTTGAATATGAACAATGATAGGCTGATGGGAAGTAACATTTTCGGATCTCCATCATTCGGCTTATTAGCTTTTGGAATGAAAGCAACTATGACCTTCGTCCAAGAGCTAGGTATGTGTCCCCATATCAGACTTGCTCGAAACAGTCTAGTCAGAATGGGTGCAATTTCTTCTTCACCTTCTTGAAGAAGCGCAGGGAATATTCCGTCTGATCCCGCTGATTTAAAGGGCTTAAATGAACGCCCACATTACACGTTCCTGGCTGATCACCTTAGAGGCGAATCTCCACTCATTTCTATCATGTTTAAGACTTATAGATTGAGAGTTTTCTACCTCTTTGTGTTCGTTGATCCAGGAAAGTGAGCAATAGTTCCAGCGGTTCTTCCTTTGTTTCCGTGTATTTTTCATTGGGTGTTTTAAGGAAACCAATATTTCCAGGTATTTCATTAGAGAGAACCATATGGATTCTAGCTGTTAATTCATTAATACCTTCGTAGAAGTTCCAAAGTGATTCCCTCTTCGCCTTCCTGATTTCACGTTTATATTCTGTTAAGACTTCTGAATGTTTCCCCCATTCTATGGATGATTTGTTCTTAGCCTTGTTGAAAAGTTTTCTCACCTTGTTGAGTTCAGAAAGATTGTTGCTCCACGATGATACCTGTCTATTACTACATTTATTGCGTATAGGACAGAAATATTCGAACGATTCTATTATTGCTTCGCGAGTAATGTCCCCCGCATTTTCAAGATCGACAGTTCTTACCCTATTCGGTACCGCTTTAAGTTGTTCACCCAGTTGGACTTCTTTTTGGGACGGTACTCTGTGGGCGTCGGCGCTAAATCAATAAGTTCATTGACTGTCTGTGTCTGTGGTCTGAACAACTTGGCTCGCTAGAGACATGCCAGTTTATAATTCTTTTTTGCAGAAAAGGACTTGTTATAGTTAGATCTGGCACCTACCCTCTTATCCTGTTCACAAAAGTGGGTTCTTTGCCAGATTTAACTACATTTAGATTATTACTAACTATAAAACTTGCTATAGTTAGATCTAGAACCTCCCCTCTTATCCTGTTGATAACAGTGGGTTCTTTGCCAGAGTTAACTAACTATAAAATCTAGTAATGACTCTGCTGTTATTGTCCGTACTACCCCAATTGATATGATGAGCGTTACCGTCACATCCAAGAAAGACGTGCAGCTTCTTATTTTCCGCATAAGTAAGCAGGCTCTCTAGTACAGCGAAATCTTTTTACCTATGATTCATGGTTCCTGAATTAGTACAATCCTGATACTTTCTTTAATAAATCTGCAACTTAGGACCGCTGAGGCAGCCTTACCATGTTGCAGATTTCCATGCATGATGGCTGATGTATCCATCATCATTTCCTTTTTGAGATAGGGGACGACGTTCATACTCCCTATCCCTTCTTGTAGGCGGCCTATATTCCCTTCTACTGCCACGGTTTTTTTCTCCGACTCTCTGCCAGCCACTCCTCCCGTGGTCGATCCTTTTCGTTGTCTTTTTGCTCCATGGTATGATGATCTGCGTTCCTCACCATGATGCGATCTTCCCGCCTGCAATGGTGATCTAAACGAATTTCTCTCTCCGCATGCTGCCTGTCGAGAATTGCCAGAACCTCTTTGTATTTAGCTCCCCCAGCAATCAATCTCCTTAATTTCTTTCCGTTAGAACTTCACAATTTTCTCGGTTTCACTTTTTGTCCTCCGATAGCTTCTGTATTTTCGTCATTCGAAGATCTTTCGATTACTGTGACATTGCTATCGGAGAATTTGAGGTATTCAGTGTCTCTCACTGATGTCCTCTTCGGTATCATACCGCATCTCTGCAAATATGATGTTTATAGATGCCATGGTTGTTGGTGGCACTATACAAATAGATGATGATACTGATGTTGGCGTTGTTTCATTCACCGATAGTTGAATAATGTTGATATTGTTGTTGATTTCTCCATATTGTTCCCACGATTACCGCGACATAATATGGTCCACCATGGCAAGGCTACATACTCTCGAAATCGCCTGATATTCAAGTACACCGTTAACGAATGAACTCACCATCAGCCACGCAGTTCTCGGCACGGTACGACTTACACCCTAACTTGGCTGGTTTTCGCCTTTGCAATTTCGGTCTGTATATGTTGTTAATACGGATACAGTTGCAAGGGCCACCGCGAGGAGGTAAAGCAAACACTTGGCCAGGAACTTCGACAGTTGCAACATTAACTTATAGCTAAGATAATGTGTATCCTGTAGAATCTCAACCCAGAAGCCCATTGTATTGGTTATGAATATTCTTTTTTTATTTAATTCTTTAGAATTTAGATATGTAATTGCTTCATCTTGAATAGAGACTGGACCATATTTAATTATTTTTCTGTACGTGAAGGTATCAAACCAAAGCGGTAAGCAGCGTTTTTCCGCCGCGATTTCCGCAACAATTCAACAAGCATCATATAAAAAGCATTGTAGTTATATAAAAATTAAATTATTTAATTAAATTTTCTGTTAAGTGTTTATAATATGGAAAAATTTATTGAAATAGAAAAAAAAATTCAATATTGTATAAATTTTTGAGTTATCAAAATTAAATATTGCTTGATCATTACCATAATCAATAGTTTAAGAGGTCTTCACCTATTATACCATCTTGTGATATTGGAAAATTCGCTGATACTACATGAAATCGTATAGGATATTTTTTTACATTTTGATCTGTGGATTTAAGAAATTTTGGTTGTACCAATTGTATTAATAGGTTCAGCTGAAATACCTTTTAATTCTATAGGTAATATATCAACATAAGTGTTATAATGCAAAGCATATATTTTTATAATGCTTACATTTGCACCGGAATCTTATAATAATTTTGTAAATTGATTTTCTGTACCTTCTATTTCTAAAGATAAAATCCTAGAAAATACGATTTTTTATTTGATTTAACATAACAGATTTTGTTGAATTTTTAACATTTATTTGCTAAATATTTGAATTTTGATTTATAGGATTTTATATATGATTTTGCATATTATCAGAATTTGTATGCTTTTGATTTGAAATTAGGATTAAAATTATAATTAGTATTTTGCTTTCTACAATCTTTAGTGAAATGGGTTTGAGTTTTGCATATATTGCAATAAATTGTTTTAAAGTTTTCATCCTTAAAATTGGTTCTACTTAAATTTTTTTTCATCTGTATTCTGAGTGTGATGTTCAAAAAATTAATGTTGATAAATGCCACAGCATTACGTTCTCACATAAATGTATTCATTATAACGATAAGGTAAACATTAAGGTAATAACGATAAGGTAAACATTTTTGGAAGTGCAAATGAATATCATTTTATTCTAGAGATGTTTTTATAATGAAAAAGCAAAAAAAAAATTGTGGGATACTATTGCGGATAGTAAATTATTTCTCAGCATGTGAGAAAGTGCAAGAAATCAAGCTTAAGGATAAAAAGATAATTTCTTTCTATATATAATGTTTGTCTTTAACATAACATACTAACATTATCTCTCCTTATGCTTGTCAGAAAACTCCTTAGACCACCGTTTAACAAAGCCAAGCATAGAGTTAGCCCTACTAACTATATTATCGAAATGGGAGTGGAAGTTTAAGTCACTGTCACAGAGAATTCCTAAGTCACGAATAGCCGTGACTCTTGGAACAAGCGCATCATTAAGATAATAATCATGAGGTGGATGGCGAATGCGTTTACGGGAAAATGTAATAGCTTGGCATTTGTTAACATTGAGCTCCAGATGGTTCCTCTGACACCAAATTGAAAATTTATTTAATTCCTCCTGGAGGACAATACTATAAATTTGAACAGAATAATCTCATGCGAAAGTTTGTCAAAAGCTTTAATAAAGTCAGGAGTGATAGCATCGACGTCATGACCAACTTCCATTGCATTAAGACTGTTAGACACGAATTCCGTTAAATTAGTGGTCGTCGATCTGCCCTTCAAAAACCCGTGTTGTTTAGGTGAAATCAGGGATTTACAGTATAATAAGAGGGTATCAAACAATACTCTTAAAAAGTTTAGGAACGCAGGCTAGCTGGATATTGGCCTATAGTTATTAATTTCAGGGGATAACAAAAGAATCCTTTCAAAAACTTGGAAATATCCCCACTGACATAGATTTATTGAAAATTGCTGTGAGAGGCTGTGCAAGGCTATCGCTGCATTTCTTTAAAACAATTATTGCTGGCAGACCGTCAGGACCAGATGAGTAATCATCTTTTAAATTGTAAATTTTATCAACCACCGTTTCTAAATTAATATTTACACTTACTAAAGATGTCTGAGCATTATTATTTAAATAGGAAAAGTAATTAACGTCTGGCACAAAATCATTATCATTAAAAGCTTGATTAAAAAATCAGCGAAATAATTAGAAACAACTTCGGGATCATTTGATGAATGATTATCGTATTTTAATGTGGAGCGTACCCGTCAGATTTCGTAATGAACGAAGTTGATTATTGTACCATGGAGACGAAGAAACAAAGTTTTTTTGGATGTAAAATGGAACTGATAGTTCTATGCACTCAAAGATTAGAGCATAAAAATTAGAAATCATTAAATCAATGTTATCATTAAAATTAAAAATTATATCAAAATTGACATTACTAAGTAAAAAATTTAATTTATCAAAATCAGTTTTACGAAAATTGAAACGATAAGGATTATCATTATTGTAATGAATAAAACACAATTATTCTTAATATACAATAAAATATTTATTTAACGAATTGATTTGTTGAACGTTTGGAAAAAGAATGCAATGCATTTTAATAATAATTATCGTATGATAATTATATTATATATTTTTTGTATTATATTCTATCTATAGTATATAATATAATTACCATTACTATTACAATATACAGGGTGTTCCGGTTTGGGTCCTGAATACTTGAAGGGGTGATTCATCGGTTTATTTTGAGCAACAAATTGTATGGAAGGGAGGGTCGAATTTCAACACTCACCGAGTTACAGGGTGTCTAAAAAAAGTCCTTCGGAGAAGTAGGTACAAGCACTTAATGAATTATAACTTCTAGCGTATTGAACCTAGAATATCCAAACTAGGCGCGTTTGATAGACAATTGATTAGTGTTTATTAAAGTATAACCCCAATTGCCATCGGTACTTTTACTGAGGAGATATTAATCTCCAAAAATATTTTTTTTTAATTTTTCAACATAAATTTTTATGAAAATTTTATGAAAATAAATATTTTTTTTTTTTTTTTTGAGGCGGCATAAATTACCTACAAAGTCACCATACAATTTTTTTACCTGAGACTTATGGTTTGTCCAGTAGAAAGGTAACAAAAAACGTCCTTTAATTGCCAAATCAGATATTTTAATTGAAAAATTCAGGTAATTAAGGTAAATGTGGGTTTTTTGTAGAATAATTGATTGGAGGTAGTTGTAATTACGCTTTTAAAACTTGCCGACAATAATTTCTAAGTAATTAGGCTGTTAACCTTGCAATAAAGTAAGCGATTACCTCTTTTTATAAAATAATTGTCTGGTTTTATAAAATGTTTTTGTATAAAAGAAGTGCATTGAATATGTGACATATTCAGTTGTATTTTAAATTTTAAAAAGAAAACAAGTGAATAATTAAAATGGCAGAATTTACCAATGAGGAGTATGCAGACATACACTACTTTTATGGGCTAGCTAATGGAAATGCTTTGGCTGCTCGAGAAGCGTATGGTATTACAGTTATGGACTTTTACGTATGGGGAACGATGAAGGAGGAAGTCTATTCCACAGAAATAACAACATGTGAAGAATTGAAGCAACGAATTGAAGCAGCAGCTCAGAAAATTAGAGACCAATTTCCAACTATTCGTATTACAAGAGCAATTCAAAAACGAGCACTTGCTTGCATTCAGATGGGAGGAGGTCATTTTGAGCAACTGCTATAATCTTAAAAATAGATAAATGACAATTAACAATAAAAATATTTTAATTTTAAACCCAAAATTTTTATTATTTTTTATTTTAATACTTTTAGTACCTGATTTTTCCATTTAAAAACCTTTTTGTAATCTTTCTACTAGGCAAACCATAAGTCTCAGGTAAAATTTGTATGGTGACTTTGTAGGTAATTTATGCCGCCTCAAAATAAAAAAAAAAAAAATATTTATTACGCATTTTTCCAAGAAAAATGCGATTTTCATAAAAATTTATGTTGAAAAATTAAAAAAAATTATTTTTGGAGATTAATATCTCCTCAGTAAAAGTACCGATGGCAATTGGGGTTATACTTTAATAAACACTAATCAATTGTCTATCAAACGCGCCTAGTTTGGATATTCTAGGTTCAATACGCTAGAAGTTATAATTCATTAAGTTCTTGTACCTACTTCTCCGAAGGACTTTTTTTAGACACCCTGTAACTCGGTGAGTGTTGAAATTCGACCCTCCCTTCCATACAATTTGTTGCTCAAAATGAACCGATGAATCACACCTTCAAGTATTCAGGACCCAAACCGGACCACCCTGTATATTATTACTAAAAATACATTTGTATTTTACATTTTAATTGTACAATATATAAGAAGTTATTTACTAGTAGTTATAGGGTAATAACTCTAGTACATTACAATATCCCCCTTAATTCGTTTAATATATTTTTGTTTTATTTTTGTATATTTTTTTTTTTTTTTTTTTAAATTTAAACAAATTATTAAAAATGATTATTTACATTGCTTGCTTGTATTACTAAACTAAATTGATTCAACTCTAGATCTTAAATTATATCGATCTTTATTTTGCTGAGCTGTCCAATTTTTTCTTGATTTTATGAGGTTTGTTTCATTACTTTGAATTATATCAGGCGAATTAAGGGTTGTATCAGATGCATTAACATTACCAGTTGAAATTTTAGTATTAACATCATTTAGCAATTCTGGAATGTAATGCTCATTTTTATTTTGGCAAAATCTTAATTGGTTTATATGACGTTTCCATATATTATTATTTTTTGAGGGATTTTCTACTAAGAAATACCTTTTTCCCAATATTTTATTTATTTTGCCTTTAATCCAGCTTATTTTACCCGGAATACTATAATCTTTTGCCATTACAAAATCATTAATATTTAATATTCTTAATTTGTTCCTAATATAATTTTTTTTTTTGATTATTTTGCATTTTTATTACATTATTTTTTAAATTACTGAAATCTAATTCGTACTTATTTCTGAAAGCATTTATTAAATCTGGCCGAGTTCTTAAATTTTTTTAAAAATTAACTGAGCTGGTGAGAATCCAGTGGTACTGTGAATGGAATTCCTATAGTCTAAGAGAAATGCATCAAGAGAAATGCATCAAGATTTATTGTACGATTTTCTTTTTTCGAATTTAACGCTTTCTTCACGGCTAATTTGACTGTTTTTACGCTATTTTCAGCTAGACCGTTTGTTGCTGGGTGTCCCACAGGAGAATTTTTATGAAATATACCATTATTCTCTAAAAAATATTTAAAATCTTTCGACATAAAAGATGTACCATTGTCTGTAACTATTTCTTTTGGCAACCCTAACCGAGCAAAAATTGACCTGACTTTGTCTATTGTTGCTATACTGGTAATTGTATTTTGCATATTTATGCATTCTAGCCATTTGCTGTGTGCATCTACCATTATTAAAAAAATAATTATTAAATATTGGACCCATATAATATAAATGGATTCTGGCCCATGGATTTTCAGGCCAATTCCGATTAATTAGTGGACTTTTTGGTGGACTACTTTTAAAAGGTAAACAATCTTCGCAAGATTTAGCTACATCTTCTAGATTTTTGTCCAGAGATGGCCACCACAAATACCCTCTAGCGATACCTTTCATTTTAACTATTCCTAAATGAGTTTTATGAATTTCATTTAAGACTCTTACTCTTAACCCTTTAGGAATTATAACTCTGTATCCCCAAAAAATCGCCCCCGATTCTTCTGATAGTTCATTTCTTTTAGCGAAATATGGAGATAGATGTGAATTTGTAACTTTTTCTGGCCAACTGTCGCGAATAAAATTACGTACTTCGATAAGTGTTTTATCGTTTTCCGTTTTTGTTTGAATTTGTTCAAATTTAATTGGAAAATTGTTTTCTTTATTTATATAATTTACATAAATATCTTTTTCCCAAAAACCGAATTCTTGTATATCACTATCTGTTAAGTTTTGTACAGCGCGTGAAAAATAATCAGCTATATTCTTTTTAGTGTTAATATATTGCACATCAAATTGGTAACCTGATAAAAAAGAGCATATCTTTGAAGCCGATTTGCTGATAAAACAGGAATACCTTTTTTCTCTCCAAAGATAGATATTAATGGTTCATTATCAGTTACCAAGGTAATTTTTTTACCAAAAAGATACTGGTGATATTTATTAACACCAAAAACAATAGCTAGGGCTTCTCTTTCTATTTGAGAGTATTTCATTTCAGTGGCGGTCAACTTTTTTGATGCAAAGGAAATTGGTCTTTCCATTTTATTTTCATATACATGAACTAGCACAGCACCTAGGCCGACAGGACTTGCATCAACAATCAATTTAATTTTTAAATTTGGATCAAAATGAGCCAAACAAACTTTAGAAGATAAAATTCTTTTAACTTCATCAAAAGCGTTTTGTTTCCACTCGAATTTATTAGGTAACAATTCATAAAGAGATGCAGCACCGGTTGCCATGTTGGGAATGAATGGTCGATAAAAATTAATTACGCCTAAAAATGATTGAAGTTCACTAATATTTGAAGGAGGTGATAGCTTTAAAATCGCTTCAACTTTTTTTTCATCTTTATGAAGTACATGCTCATCAATTACGTGACCTAAATAACTAATACTTTTTTTGAAAAATTCACCTTTTTTCCCTACACACTTTTAAACCAGCTTCTTTAAGCTTTGACAAAACTATTTTTAATCTTTGAATGTACTGTTTCCTATTTTTGGCAGAAATAAAAACATCATCCATAAAAACAATAACGCCAGGGATACCTAATAATAAACTGTCAATAATTTTTTGAAATATTGCAGGTGCGGATGCTATACCGTAAACCATTCTTATATTTAAAAAGGCCTTTGGTGGTAGAAATTGTGGTTAAATTACTTGATTCGTCATCCAAAATTAATTGTTGATATGCCATTTTTAGATCAATTTTTGAAAATTCCGTAGCACCATGAACTTGAGCAAAAAGTTCTTCGATTTTAGGGAGCGGATATTGGTCTACCAACAATTCTGGATTCAGGGTAACTTTATAATCTCCACAAATTCTAACGGATCCGTCTTTTTTTAATATTGGTACAATAGGAGTACCCCACTAACTATAAACCGTAGGTTCTAAAACGCCTAAATCTATTAAATTTTTAATTTCTTGCTCCACTTTATCTTTTAACGCGAAAGGTATTTTTCGAGGACGAAAGAATTTGGGTTTCGCCCCTTCTTTTAATTTTAAGGAAACTTTATGTTTTCTAAAACCACCTAAACCACCGTCGAATACTTCTGAAAAATTAGCAAAAAAATTTTTTAAATCTATATCATGGCAATCTAAAAAAATAATTTCTTTAAGTCCTATATTAAAAGTGTGCATCCAATTACGACCTAACAATGGTGGCCCCCCATTTTCAATAATATATAATTCAAGAGGTTGTGTAATATTATTATATGTAATATTAAACTTACAACATCCAATAGGATTTATTTGATTGCCATTGTAATTCTTCAAAGCTAAACTAGTTTTTTTAAGCGTTACATTCGAAAAATGTTTATCGAAAATTTCTTTTGAAATTGCAGAAATTGATGCACCGCTGTCTATTTCCATCTCCAGCAAAATTCCATTTACAGTCACACTAGCAGTAACTGGCTTTAAATTTGAATTTGTCCTAAAATAATAAATTGGTAATTGATTGTTCTCACTAATATAATTACAAGTATAATTTTTATTTTTACCATTAGATTGGTAATTATTATTTTTTAAAACATTACCATTGTTGCACATTTTTTTAAGATGACCTTTTTGAGTATAACTTTTAAATTTACAATCTTCAGCTACATGATTTTTATATCCGCAGACCTTACATGGTTTATGATTATTATTTGATGCTATTGCTTTTGTATTTGTCTGATTTCTTTTACTGTAGTCTCGTTGCTTATTTGTTTCGTGCAATCTGCATTCTACTGTATTGTTTCCATCAACTTTTTCGTTTACAGAATATTGATTCCGAACACACTCCACAGTTTGAGCAATCTTAAGGGATTTTTCTAATGTCAGTGTCTCATCTGGATTTTCCAGAAATATTTTATCTTTTTCTGGACTTTTTTTAGACCCATGACAAATTTATCTCTAATTACCATATCCAAATGAGTTCCAAAATCACCTTTTGAAGCTAATGTTCTAAAACGTGCTGCCCATTGTTGTAGATTTTCTCCATTTTCTTTACGTGTTGAATAAAATTTATGTCTCTCAGCAAAACTAGAAACTTCTGGTTGAAAATGATTTTCCAACGTTTTTATTAATTTGTCATACTCAGTTTTTTCAGGAAGCGATGGATGAAGTAAATTATTTAATAATTTTAGAGAATCATCATGTAATGATATTAACAAAAATTACCTTTTTTGTTCTTGATTCACCATTTTGTTTCCGATGAAAAATTGTTCTAATTTGCATTTAAAAATTGGCCATTCGCTTACCTCATGATAAAATTTTGGTAATTCTCCAATTATTGATGACATTACTTCGAAATCATTTACTTGTTTGTATTCAAATTCAAATGTGTCTTGAAAATCTACCGATTTTGATGAATCTGATGAATCGTTCTCATTTTCTGGGTTACTTTTTATTTTTTTAACTTTGGACATTTGTTATCCAAAAAAAAATATCAAAACGTGGTTCTTTGTACAATCTAATTAGTCTTTCTTATGGTATGATTTTTTTTTTTTTTTTTTTTAATTAAACACCACCAACTAATCGTTGTAATTCTCGTCGCCAATTGTAATGAATAAAACACAATTATTCTTAATATACAATAAAATATTTATTTAACGAATTGATTTGTTGAACGTTTGGAAAAAGAATGCAATGCATTTTAATAATAATTATCGTATGATAACTATATTATATATTTTTTGTATTATATTCTATAGTATATAATATAATTACCATTACTATTACAATATATATTATTACTAAAAATACATTTGTATTTGACATTTTAATTGTACAATATATAAGAAGTTATTTACTAGTAGTTATAGGGTAATAACTCTAGTACATTACAATTATTATTATTATTATCATTACTATTATAATTACCATTCTCATAAGCAAAAGTTAAGACAGTGGTGGGTGGTGGGCATCCATAACAGATATAGACAATGAGTACTTTCTATAACAATATCAGTTGTAAAAACCAGCTCGAGTTGACGATTTAAGCTATTTTTAACATTACTAACCTGGAAAAGGCTGTAATCAGATAAATTAAATGATGCTTCAACTAAAGAAGTTGCATTAGATGCAACGTAATATGATTCATCATCCGATTCAACCCAAACCAGCATAGGAAAATTAAAATCACCAACAATCAACAGATCATCGCAATCATCCATAGTACAATGCAAGAAATCGACACCATTTAAGAAAAGTTGGTAACATTCAATGGGACTAACAGGATGAATATAACAATTTAAAACCTAAATACTACGAAGACCAACAGAAATTCTAACACATAATAATTCAACATTAATAGTCTTAGGAATATTGAAAAAGGAAGTATCAAGATTAGAACGAACCGCAATAAGAACCCCAAGCCCTGAAGAATTAAACCCATCTTTCCGAATGACGCTAAAGTTTGAAGTAAAAAGTTCATTGTCGCGGAAGGAATCAGTTAAATTAGTTTCAGTTAAAGGGAAAATGTCGAAAGGAAGCATTTGCGATTTTAATAAACTGTTTTTGCTTGGACATCTATTTAGTGGTTGACCTTGTCGAAGGCTTTTTCTAGGTCAATAAAACAAGCATGAATATCAACATTCATATCTCTACTCCTTTGTGTAAGTGTGTTAAACATAAACAGTGCATCATGCGTTCCTAAAGCTATTCTAAATCCATATTGAGTTTCACTGATATCTATTTCCAATCTATTATAAATTCTTAGAAATAGTTTCAGAGAGTGACTCATTAGACGGTATTGCATACCATGTTCAATATGTTAGGTAATACTTTAATACCATCATCATCTATTAATTTCTAAACTTCGTTCGGAATTTCATCTGGACTGGTTGCCAGTCTATTTTTAGAATTTTTTAATACAGGACTAACTTCATCCTCAGTATAAACGGACCATCCATATCTGTCGCTGCTGCATTTGCTGTTCTACTTCTAATATCATCGAAAAGTTCTGTTACATATTTTTCCCATCTTTTTACTATTTCTTCAAAATATGCCAAGATTTTACCATCTTTATCTTTAATAATTCCATGCTTTTATTTGATTTACCTGTTACTAGTTTTATTTTCTTGTGCAGTTTGAAACTATTGTTTTGCAGTTCATCCCAAAATTTGGCTTTCGCTTGTCTGATTATTCTCTTTATTATTCTGTTAAATTCTCTGTAACGTATAATATTTAATATTTCCTTCTCTCATACTCATACATTAATAATATTATTTCGCTTGTCATTCACTCTTGTTTTTTTTAAATATTTGTTTTGTTTAATGCCACCTCATTGATCGCTTCTTTGAGTGGTACATTGAAATAGTGCAGTTATTAATAAACTTTCTTTTTTCTGTATTTCGGAAAACGTGTGACATAAAGTGCAACGCACATACTCTATCATTTTCAAGAAGATCTTCTGGATTTAAATTCAGTACAGAAAACCATTTTCCTAATATTTCCACATCTTTTGGGAAACTAAAGTATATATCAAATAATAATATAATAAAATACTAATTATGCCTCATTAACTATGCCTCATTAAAAATATCCTGACTACAACACTGTCCCTAAGATGAAAACATGCAAAAGCTTGTAAAAGCTATTTTGAAATTATGGCGGATTTTTTTTTTTTCAATTACAACTTTTTTTATTTATAATTTTATACTTTATTCTAAATGAAATATAATATTTTTAACTAGAAATTAGAAAAAACATAGTCTTAAAATTGAATATATCATTTAAATAACATGCATCCCTTATTATATTTACTATATTTTTACCTGTACAACGTAACCATTCCATATTCTGGACACATATTATTTATATTATATTTACATGATTTTACCAGAGAGAACATATACCTAAAGATTTAGTTGGTATGGGAAAAATTTTTGAGAGCATGAAATTTGAAAATAGTCTAATGTCACGTGACATCAGATTTAGATGTTAAATTAACATGTAGACTTCAGATTTCCATGTTAAATTTGCATGTTAAATTAAAAAGTACAAAAGTTCTCTCGACAAAGCATGTTGGTTTTGAATACAAATAAAAGCATATATTTCTAACTAAAAAAGGTTTTCTTATTTGATTTTGTCTATTGTCATTGCATTTATTTATTATATTTAAGGTGGTTGCGGTATGCGGGAAGTAAACAGAAACAAATACAATAAATAATAAAACATTTTAAAAATATAAAAATTCTTTAAATTTTCTAAAATCTTCAGCCTAGTAGAGAATGGTTGTAATCACAAAATTATCATTTTGAGGATATGACTGTTAAAAAAAGGTTAAATAAATTTTAAAATATCATTCGATATTTCTTTTATTCAAGTTTATTGATTTTTAAAGGTTACATAAAAATATGGTAAATAAATGTGTAAAAGATTTTGGCACTTTGGTACAAATTATTTATGAATGTATTCATACATTCATAAATAATTGTTTGACTACCCCTCAAAAACCTGTGAAAATCAATAAACTTGAATAAAAGAAATATCGAATGATATTTTAAAATTTATTTAACCTTTTTTATACATATAAACAGTCATATCCTCAAAATGATAATTTTGTGATTACAACCATTCTCCACTAGGCTGAAGATTTTAGAAAATTTAAAGAAAATTGAAATTTTTATATTTTTAAAATGTTTTATTGTATTTGTTTCTGTTTACTTCCCGCATACCGCAACCACAACCATATGAATGAAAAAATAAGTTTTTATATATGCAGTAGGCGTACATAAAAACAACTATGAATTAAATGAGATTTACATATGAATAAAAAAATGTTTTAAGTTGTTTTTATGTACTGTTTCAAATTGAATTTTAAAATTATAAAGGGAAAAATTGGTTTGAAAATACTGCTAATATTTTCTAAACTATTTGTCAGAAAATATCCTTTCTGCGTACTTTTTTGTAGGCAATTAAATTATCTTTTCAACTCTATAAAAAAATAATTAGGTTTATCACTGAAAAAAGAAAATATGTAATTTTAAAGTACAAATAAATTTTCTATGCAAAATGTTCATAGTACATATATAGATTTTTACATTTTGTATTCTATATCACTATAACATTTTTGAGCGTCATACTCGTAACATTTTTGAGAGTCAATTACATTTTTATGTTGTTCTTCTGTTATCTTTATTTTACTTTTATTTTAAAATATTGCTGCTTTCATTTTAGAACAAAAAAATTTCCCATACCAACTAAATCTCTAGGTATATGTTCTCTCTGATTTTACTATGCAATACCGAACCATTGTTATATTGTTTTAATCACAATTTTAATAAATATAATTTTTTTTATTATCAAATCACTTTATCACAAGTAATAATTACAAAATTAATGTTCAAAACTTTTTACTTTTGCAATTTTCCGTTTTTGTAAAAAAGCTTTAAAGAAAAAGATTTTTGACAGGCAGAAGAAGGGTATTGACAGCTGAAAAGAGGGTTTTGACAACTAAGAGGTTTTCAAATTCTTAACATAGCTTGTAGGTGCAAATGTTCATTTGACTCTATCCTGGTCTATTTAATCTTAGCTTGAATCAAGTATTGGTTATTAACATTTTGTTATCAATCCATTTTATTGTACACTAATTTGTTGCCTCAATAATTTCTTTCACCAAGACCAAATTTACCGGCGATGTTATTGACTTCTCCTTGTCCCACTTTCGCGTTAAAATCCCCCATAATTATCGTTACGTCTTCATTTTTTAGAGATTCCATTAATTCATTTAAGTTGTTGTAGAATTCCTCACAAAAGGTATCGTCGTCGAACGTTGGAGCATAAATTTTGATTAAATTGATATAATTATTGACATCTTTCAGTTGAATTAGCATCATGCGGTCGTTTTTTATTACTATACTAGTTATATATTTTCTTAATACAAGTGAAACCATAAAGCCAACTCCTTTCATTTATTTTCTAAAAATATATAGCGAAAAAAAAATTACCGAAAATAAAAAATATTTTGTGTTAAAAGCACATCGAATTATCTAATATCATCTATATATGTATACATATACAGGGTGCCCGCGCTACGTGTGCATTAATTTCGGGAGGTGATTGGGCATGACGAAAAACGAAAAAAATCGTTCTACGGGTGGCCTCTAAAATGTACCGTTACCGAGATACAGGGTGATTAATTTTTATTAAAAAAATTGTTTATAGTTTTACATAAATGGCAAAATTTCGATTTAATCAAGATTCTTATTTTTTTTTATTCGTCTATTTAATCGTAGCTTTATTTTGATGTATCATTTGATCATATTAAGTGTTGCCAAGGTGCAAATTTAGTATCTCAAAGTTGGATTTTTTTTTTGTAGTAAAATCAAAATTCTCAAAAAGTTACGTCAGGTACAGCTTTCAAACCTTCAGATTTTTGATAGAGAATAAAATGACGGTTAATTTAAAATTAAAAAAAAAATTATTACGTTACTTTTTTCAGAATTTTGATTTTACTAAAAAAAAATCCAACTTTGAGATACTAAATTTGCACCTTGGCAACACTTAATATGATCAAATGATACATTCGACAATTACCTGTCGAATAAGAATCTTGATTAAATAGTTTGCGAAATTTTGCCATTTATGTAAAACTATAAAAAAAAAATTAATCACCCTGTATCTCGGTAACGGTACATTTTAGAGGCCACCTGTAGAACGATTTTTTTCGTTTTTCGTCATGCCCAAATTAATGCGCCTCCCGGAATTAATGCACACGTGGCGCGGGCACCCTGTATAATAATTATTCTTTTAAAACCATATTTATTGCAAAACGTGGTCGTCGGGGTCACCAATTATAGTTGCCAGTCAATTTTCTCCCAATAATTTTACACCAAAATACATTCCTTAAGGCACTATATTTATTTTTCTTCAGGTACTTAATAACTAGAATACAATTATTTAATATAACTTATAACAATGATTATATTTTAATACTTTATACTAATTACCTTGTTCCGCTGATCACGATAATTTACTTATAAAAAATATAACCGCGTATGAATATTAATAATACTTTAATACGCGGCAAACGGAATACTTTCGTAAGTATTTTCCAATTGATATTATATATATAAATATTAATATCTTGTTGCTGGTATAATAAATGAACGCTGATCGCTGATTTTCCTTCTGTTCTACACGATGAGATTCTTCTAAATGAGGAAGTAGCTTTTTTGACTTCCTCCACAAGCTAATTTTCTTTTACTTTCTCCTTGACGATTACTGCGCCGCTAATTGCAATTTTTATTCCTTTTTTCGCTTGCCGCCGATGCATATTTTGGCGCTTCGCTTTTTGTCGCTCAAAGTAAGTTGTTTGTCATTTTATACTGACAAGTGACAACTAAGTAACATATTTTAATAATACTAATAATCCTAAATTCTTTACTTCAGGTGGTTGATTGGATATCACCACAGACATCATCACAAAAAATTTAAAATCTTGGAATAATAACAAACATTAAAATCTTGGAATAATAAAATCTAGCACAAGAAAATCTTGCGATAACAAAATTGAAGAATAATATTCTGAGCAATCCGCTTCAAAAACTCAATTTTGATGAGGATGTCCCTTTTCTAGTTTAAGTATATGCCATATATTATTTCGTCGAACAAAATTCTATCATGAAAATTAAACAAAATCTTGCAAATTGCGCGCGTAATTTGTATGCAAGATTGCGTTTAATTTTAATGATAGAATTTGTAATGCAAGATTTTCTAATGCAGGATTTTGTATGCAAGATTTTGTAATGCAAGATTTTGTAATGTAAGTTTCCATACCCAACCCATTGCAAAGCTGTTTTTCTGTAAAAGCTCATCAGTATGTAAAAATATATTACTGTCCATCTTTATATTAGAGCGTCTTTAGTATATAAAATAATTTTTGTTTGTTGTGATTTCGCCGCTACCTTTCCAATGAATCTCCGACACGCCAATTATACCAATTTTCAGTCTATTTTTCTTCAATTTCTAGGTTATATTTACTTTACCAGCTTCTAACAGGCTTCTTACATTCCACGTTGCAACTTTTATAAATTTGTCATTGTTGATTTTAATAGGTTGTTCTTGTTGTAGCAACTCCAGGTCTGTAAATAGGACAAAACAAACTTATACATACAGACGATACAATACAACTACAACATTTATTTCATCTACTATCTACTTAGCAAAAAGCAATAAATCTATAGCAAAAACAAAATATAAATTAATAATAAAATTATAGATATACAACAAGAGCTAAAGAAGTCTATTGCCTAGTCAAGGTCGTGGTAGACTGATCGAGGAAAATCGGTAGTCCCAAAAATTGGGCCACTAGAGTTGGTCTAGTCCATAGGTCTGCAAGTACCAGTTCCGTACTATTGGCAGAGCAGTCAAAGAGGTGGTTAATATGGTGTGGGCCTTGGTGACAATCAGGGCAGAGATCATTGGTGTCAGGGATTATACGAGCTTGATAGCTTTGAAGAATGCGACACCATCCTGATCGTATTTGCTCTAGGGTGGTTCGAGTTTCCCTAGGCAGAGCTTTTTCGCTCACGTCTATGGGCGGAGGACGTGTTCCAAGGACCATGTTGCCTTGACTTGAAGAGATTGCTGCAGAGACGGCGTTGTGGTGTATCGAGCTTAAAGCTGAGCGAACCGTGGTTGGATTCCAGGTGGCTGGTATGACTGGGGTTATGTCGTCTCTATACGATCTAATGTCGTGGCGGATGCAGAGTGGATGCACCTCACTGGTTGTTATGTTGTGAACTGGGTGGCTGAGGTTGTGACAAGACAGTAGGAACTGCCTTGTGAGCAGCTCATTGTGCATGGATGTTTCTTCATGAAGATGATCAGGGTGGGTTATTGAATGGCACCCAGTTACGCTGCGAAGGGCGGTATTTTATCTGGACTGGATGTTTCTCCATTGAGTGTCACTTAAAAATTACGTCCAGATTGGGGCAGCGTAATTGATAATAGATCGGCCTATAGCTTTATACGTTGTTAAAAGAATTTTCTTATCTTTTCCCCAATTAAGGGCTTTGAGGACCTTGTTGCGACTGTTTATTTTGTTACATATGGTCTTGCATGCTTTGAGAAAGTAAGGAGGTTGTCGAAGGTGACTCCTACAATTTTGGGATTGTTAATGGTGGGAATGATTTGTCCATCAATCATGATGTCAAGGACATCATTTACTTCCTTGGTCCAAGAGGTGAACAGTGTTGCGTATAATTTATGAGAGAGGCGAGGTTGAGATTCCTACTTCTTAAAAATACTGCTATATCTGTGAGATAGGTATTTAGCCTTTCGGTGACCTCTTCTACATCTGCACCGGACGCAATGACAGAGCAGTCATCAGCGTAAGTGATCAACTTAACGCCGGGTTGTGGTGTGGTAGCATCGATATATATAGATTAAACAGAATGGGAGAGAGGATCCCTCCTTGTGGAACTCCCATCTTGAGTTTACGATGCTTAGAAGATGAATTCCTGAATTCAACATAGACATTCCTACCATTGATGTAAGCTGATAGGAACCTTTTGATGGAGTCGGGTAATGATGAATTCAAGATATCGTTTAAAAGAGTTGAGTGAGTAACCGTGTCGAAAGCTTTTGACAGGTCCAGTGCCACTACAACAGTACGCCAGTGTGGCCGACGATGGTTCAAGCCATCGGCAATTTTGGTGGTAAGCTCGGCTAAGGCAGTTGTTGTGCTTCGCTGTTTCCTGAAGCCATGTTGGTGAGCTGCCAGTATATTGTGATGTTGGAGCAGAATAACAGCGAAATTGGCCTGAAGGATGTACCTTCACTCTGGGGTTTGCCAGGTTTAAGTATTGGAATGATCCCCAAGTGCAAGGTTGAAGATCTTGGTTAGGTAACCAATGGCGGTGGTATGCAGATTCTTCAACATTACCATCGAGATGCCATCTGGGCCTAGCGCTTTAGATGGCATCTTGCACTTCAAGTGGAGTGAAGATACGGAAGTTTGGGTTCTTCTTTAGAACCTATAGCTTACGCAACACAGGACGGATGGATTTGTCCTCTGATTGTGGATGTTCAATAAATTGTCGGGCGAAATGAGTGGCGCATTTTTGACTATTGACGTACTATTGGTCATTGAATGTAATATCAGGGAGGCCTTGTGTTTGACGTTTACCATTAAAACCTTTTATTGTCGACCAGAGTTTTTTGGAACCAAACGTGCAGTGTTCAAGGTGGCTCAGACATATGGACCGCCGATGATCGGCCACAATTTTCTGTATGACCTTGGCTAGCTGAGCTATACGGGCATCGCTTGGGTCCGTAGCTCTTAAATGGTCACGCTGCTCAGCAAGACTGGTGGCTTCTGCTGGAAAGTACGGTATGATCTTTTTGATTCGACCAGCTGGTACGAATTTTTTAGTGGCACGGACGATAATGTCACGGAAGACCTTCTCACCAGCCTCAACGTTCAGTGGGTCCGGTAACCTGGATAGTTGTCAATGAAGTTCGCGAAACCTGGCCAGTCGACTTTATTATGGTTCAAGTAGGTTTGCTGTTCAGACTTGATGAAGCTATCTGGTTCCTCCACTGTGATCAAGATGTGGAGGTGATCTGAGCTGAGGACTAACTCGTCACTCCAGGATACTTTGCTAAGTAACGATGTATTTACCATAGTAATATCTGGAGAGCTTGAGCATTGTTTCGTTACTCTAGTGGGAAAGTCTTCGTTTATCGTGACACAATCAGTCGCTTCAAGTTGTTCTACGAAGCTTGTTCCTCGGTTAACACTGGAGAGTGCGGAGTACCAAAGTTGATGATGAGCGTTGAAATCGCCCATTACAATCGTGTTTTCACCCTGGAGAAGGTGTTCAATTGCGGGTTGGTAATGGCTACCAATGCTGTTTACGGGAGGAATGTAAACGTTCGTGAGCAATAGCTCGGAGTCCGCAGTTTTAACTACAATACTAATTGACTCTAGATGAGGATCGGGAGAGGGTGGGCTATAAACCGTGACTGGTTTATAGGTAACGTTCTGGTGGACGATGAATGCGAGACCCCCGCCCCTATCGGATCTGTCACATCGAATGATGTGATAACCATTAAAGGATGTCAATAGCTGCGTTCCTTTCGGTCCGGAGGAGTAGATAAGAGTAGATAGGAGTAGTTGGTGAATGGAACGCATTTTTTTGTGAAAAATATAAACTTTTTGTATATCAGCTGTTAAATGTCATTAAATTGTCATCTTTCGGATTTTATGGAACTAAAAAACTCTATCGGAAATATTTTATGTATCTCCTCTCAACTACTCCTGTGCAAGTACTCCTTTCTATAGTGAGGAGTAGATAGGAGTAGGAGTAACTACGCCTAGCTACTCTTTTCTACTCTTATCTACTCCTCCGGACCGAAAGGAACGCAGCTAATGAGTACGAGTTAATGATTTTGGTCTCCTGTATGGCAGCAATAGTGATATTGTTACGGAACATGAAATGGGAGACCTCTCTTAAATTGTTCCTCAGGCCATTACAGTTCCATTGAAGGATCTTGAAAGAGTTAATAATAATAATAATATATTTTATTGAGATATACAAATGAGACGATTGTAGAGACTACAATATGTATATACATTAGATAATTAAATAACAAATGAAAAATGAAAAATGCTCTCTACAATCAATATAATTATAAATGAAAATAAAAATAAATTACTACTGAAAGAAAACTAAAACAAAATTTAACATGATTTAATTTAAACAATATTTTTTAACATTATAAAGACTTATAACTTACAAGGGTCATACATGCTACGGATGCTACATAAATAAATAAGTAAGATGGAGCTATATCAAAGAACTGAAGTACTGAAAGCAGAGATTACAAAATTTATTATGCGATGAAGCACTCTTAATAACAACAGGTAGCTGATTCCACAAGGAAACTATATTAACAAAGAAAGACAGATGGCGTAAATGTGTTTATAAGATTACATGTTCTGGGCGATCTCACAAAAACAACTTTATTCGCTAAATACAAAGGTGTTTTGAAATAAATTATTTTGTGTAAAAAACATATGTAACGATAATTCAAATAATTAGAGAACAAACAGTTGAAAATAGATTTATTAACATCACGTACACTATCAAATTTTCGACGATTATTATTATTATTAGTTAACTGTAGTGGCCGATTGCTGTCCATATGTGTGTGTGGGCACTTGGGTAGTATTACTTATATACAAAGGTGTGGTGATTGTTGAGGTTGTGTTAGTATTTTGAGTACAACAGCTACCTGTAAAAGCGGCTGTGTACTCATTGGTGTTGTGTAGCCCCGAGCAGTTTACAAGATGGCACCAGTTTTGGCAACTGTTGCAGCGCACCGCGGCTACACCCCTACGTATGGGTCTGTTGCAGACAGAACAGAGCCAGACCCTGGGTCCGGGGTTCCGCTTGATACCGGCTCTGATAAGTAGAGTAAGGATCAAATTCGCCGGCAGTCTGATCCGATGCAAAAGCGTAATGTTCCATATACATACCTGTTGTTGGGTTGACGTGCCTTGGCCCGGAGTTCATCGGTCGATGTACGCCGGGGTCCCTCCGGTGTGTAGAACCGAACGTCTTAGGAGGGATAGGTTATTGTTGTTAATGTTGCTGTTACTGTTGCTGATGTTCTTGTTAATGTTGATGTTGTTAATGTTGATGTATTTGTTGTTGATGTAGTTATTATTGGTGGTGTTGTTAGTGTTAATATTGTTTGTGTTGATGCTATTTAATGGTGATATTCTAGGGAATTTGGAAATGACGTGGTTTCTCGTTGCCTTCCTCATTGTATATTTTCTTTATTTTATTGTTTATTAGTTACTTTAATATAATATTATTTTTCTAAATAAATTTTATGGTTCGTGTTTGTCAATATCGTAATCCTTAAGAATAGCCAGTTCGTGCCAGAATTTCCATCAATGATAAAGCTTGCTTTAAATATTATTTTTTTGTTCAATTTCTATTGCATTAACGGTATCTTTGGTTTCATCAGATCGTGATTTGGATTCAATAGAAAGTGTTTTTGATTACCACCTCTTTACCCTGTTCTTGTAGTATTTTAGCAGCTTGATAAGCTTTCCTGCGTTGTTCTCTTTTTAATTGTGTAAATTACGTTTTTATGTACCACACAGATCCTTCAAGCGCTTCTTTGTTTTGTAAAATTTCTAATTTTTTGGTAAAGGTGTAGAAACCAACTAGAATTGGGCGTGAATTATTATCAGTATCAGCTTTTCCAATACGACGAGTAAAGCTATATCATTTGCTTCTACTTGTGTTTTCAATTTTACCTTATAGGAAGTGAGATACTATACCAAATAACTTTTCGTTTACTACTTCTTTAATGTTATAAATAATAATAATATTCTTTTTGGCTTGCTTCTCTAGATTTTCAATTTTAAAATTTACTTTTTCTTGCTGTATAGCTTTTTCTTCAACCTCTTTAACTTTAACTTTTTAAGCAGCTCTATCTCTTAGCTGTTCTTGATGCGGATTTGTTTTATTACAGTTACAGTTTCTTGTACACTTTTATCAACTTTTTTGCTCTAATTCCGTTTTCAAATTACTAATTTTATTATTGAATTGCCCCTATGATAGAAGTCGACTCGACCTTCGCATCGCTAGTCGCCTCTCGACTCGTCTCTCGCCTCGCCATTCGTTTCGACCGACGAATAATTTGGCATGATGTAAGTCGCCTCGCTATTAGACTAGTCGAATGTTAAAAAAACGGCAACACGTTGCTTATTATTTTGCTTCATTGTGTTAGGAAGCCAGTTACTAGACGGATTTGGTTTATTTTGAAGTTAAGGAGCTCTGTCGTTCTTTTGGTAGAGATTGTGGGGATGAATTTTTTAGACATAGAACAACCTGGAGTGTTGTTCCAGAGGTTTCCCCATATCCCAATCAACCAGTTGTTAATGGTTGATTTGGCTGTGCTGAATGGAGTACCACAGAACAGAATTGGATGGGTGAAGATATTGTCCGAACCCTCTTAGGCCAGGGTGTCGGCAGCTTCATTCCCATGAAAGCCTGAGTGTCCTGGTATCCACATGATAGTAACTGTGTTTTTGTTACTTAGTTCTATTAAGATTTTAAGGCAGTCCCATACTAGTTTAGATTTAATTTCGTATGAGTTTAAGGCCATGATAGCAGCTCTGCTATCTGAGAGTATATAAATCTTCCGGTTTGAGTGACCCAGTTTCAGATTTTCTCGGATACAGACTTCTATAGCGTGGGTTTCTGCTATGAAGACAGTTGAGGAATTGTCTAGACTTACTGAGATGTTAGTCTTGGTTTGAACCCCATGGACGCCAGCACCTACCCCTGTGCTGGTTTTAGAACCGTCCGTATACCAGATGATCGCGTTAGGATCTAATTTTGGGGGGTTTTGTGCCCAATCTTGGCGTTCTGGTAGTACCACCCTGAATGGTTTCTCGAAATTATACCTAACATGCATTCTATCTGTTAAGGGTATACTTAAGATGGTTTTTTTTTTTTTTTCAATTTCTAATTTTAGGATTGGATGCGCAAGTTTATAATTCTCCTGGTCACTATCTGTGTGGAGTTTATAGGTTGCTATCCTAGCTTCCTTTTGAATTTGCAGATGTAGAGGTGGAAGGTTTAAAAGTACCTCTAGTGCCGCAGAAGGAGTGGTTCTAATTGCCCCTGTGATCCCTACGCATGTAATTCTTTGGAGCTTTTGCAGTTTTAACTGAACAGTTTTTTGTTCAGTTTTTTGCTGCCAGACTGGTCAATTGGTCTGACAATGGAAGTATAAAGCCAGTAACTAATTTTGGGCTGAAGACCCCAGGTACTACCTACTAAGCTTCTACATGTCCATAATGCAATTCTGGCCTTATTAATGATGTTATTTAAGTGGCTATTCCAGGTTAGCTTTTCGTCAAGAATAACTCCTAAGAATTTAACATCTTTGCTAAAGTCAATAGTCTGTCCAAAAACTGTAGGTTTAATTAGGTTTTCCCTTTTTCTTCTTCTTGTAAAAGCAACTATTGTACTTTTTTAAGGTTGATGCTGAGTCCCACCTCTATGCACCATGATGCCACTAAATTTAGTAAATGTTGCATGATTTCTGAGACTGTGCTTTCAAATTTCCCCTTGACGACAATGGTTATGTCATCTGCATAACCATGTATGTTAATTCCAACATACGCTAGTTTAACTAGAAGTTCATCTACTACTATTGACCATAGAGTTGGTGATAGAACTCCTCCCTGTGGACAACCCTTGGCTACTGAGACCGTTAAAGTTTCTTATGCCAGTGTGTCTTATTATTCTGCATTTTAACATGGATTCAATCCAATTGCAGGTTTTAAGGTCTACACCTTTGCGGAAGGCAGCTTGCGTTATGCACTCGAAGTTGGTGTTATCGAAAGCTCCTTCAATTTTTCGATCTTTAGGACCAGATTTTGTTGGGCATGTGTAGTTGATTTACCTGGCATATAGGCATTTATATAAGGGTTTATATAAGGGTTGTGTATTTAACACATTGTCTCTAATATGTCTATCAAGTATCTTTTCCATGGTTTTTTGTAGAAAAGATGTGAGGCTAATTGGACGGAAGGATTTTGGTTGGGTATCTTTTGCACCGCTGGATAAATCGTTTATATCCTCGCAGTAGTTTTTCCAAGATGCTCTCTTGGCCCTTCTAATTTCTTGGTTATAATCAGTTAGTGATTTTCTATAGGAATCCCAACTCCCACCATTCTTAGCAAGTTTGCTATTCCACCAAGGGATCTTGCGATTGCTTTTACGGGTTTTTTCCGGACAGGAGGAATGATAGGCATTAAGGATAACTTCCTGAAGTTTATCAGAAGCTAGTTCTATTGAATTAATATCTTTAACATTTGGTTTAAAATTATCCAAGTGGTCTTTCAAATTCTGGGTATATATAAACACCAATTTGTAGAGCTTGATATCCTAAATGTTTCAGATGTTGTTTTATAAGATTCAATATTGAATTTAATTTGCCTATGATGCGACATAGATGTTTCTTGTGAAACATGCCAATCTGTGATTTTTGTGCTGATAAAGGAAGTACTTAGAGTGATATCTAAGACCTTCTGCCTAATTATATTTATGAATGTCGGCCTATTGCCCCTATTCAAGATTTCTAGGCTATTACTATTAATGAACTCAAGTAAATAGTCACCCCACCCCTTTCATTAATGTTGGTACTTCCACATAAATCATGATGAGAATTTGCATCACATCCAATTATTAGTTGTTTGTTGTTGGTCTTACAGAAGTTCACAAGGTCCTTCAGATCTTCAGTTATTGGATTTGATGAGTCCCCACGTAGATAAGCTGAGCAAATAACGATCTCTATCTTACCTTCCTGTTTAGGGACTTCTATCAAAGCCGCCACTAGATCTTTTTTGCAAAAACCTGAAATTGGAAAATATTTTAAACCTTTTCGGAACAAAATGCATGCTCTGGGTCTGCCAGCATAGGCAGACTCATAGAATAACTCACCTGCAGTTAGACCCCTTATCTGGTCCTTTATTAAATAAGGCTCGTGGATAAGGGCTATCTCCAAGTGATCCACAGCAAATCTTCGGCTCAACACTGCCGAGGCAGTTTTGGCATGTTGACGATTGATCTGGATACACTTGAAGATATCCATTACTAATTTTTACCTGTGTTGATACTCCCACTGGGAGCATCACTACCTACCACCAACATACTTGATCCCTTATCTGTTTTTGCAGCTGTCACTGTTGTTGTTGCCGCTGTTGCTGGTGTGGTTGATTTTTGCAACATTGAGGTTGTTATTGTTGTTATTTTTGTTGTACCGGATGTAAGAGTAGATGTTGAGTCCCTGAGGGCATTTTGGCTCCTGTTTGATCTATCTACTGGTGCTGTGAGTTCGTCTTTACCGAGTTTACCGGTAATTCTCCGTATTTGGATAGGCGCAAAATTTAAGTACGGGCGGTACTTCAGCTTTTCAAGCACCATCTCCGAAGCACTATCCACGGTAAAGATGAAAGTTTGTCCACCATTACTTTCCGGTACAACCTTTAGCATTCGCCATGCTTTGGTTTTTAGACCTTCATTCTGAAGTCTAACCCGCTTAAGGAATTTGTCCCCTGACATGATTCCTGCTGGAGTAAGTGGTGCAAATGCTTTACAAATGATGGATCTGGGCATTTTGTCACCATCCACTACTTTTAGACATGCACCTTCCCAAGGCTTCAAAACAGACTCTATTTTAAAAATCTAGTCTCTGGTAGTTGCGGTGTTACACAGGATTGACAACCAACCTTCTGTCTCACCTTCCCAAGGCTTCAATACAGACTCTATTTTAAAAATCCAGTCTCTGGTAGTTGTGGTGTTACACAGGATTGACAACCAACCTTCTGTCTTCTGTAAATAGGCAGAGAATTGTGGCAATGGACCATTTTCTTCATCGAGGTTGTCAATTTCATCTAGCAACGCTACTTTAATTTTTTCCATCTCTTCCTCAGTTAATGTTACCTCCGGATGTAGTACATGTATAATAGCAACTTTCTGTACTTGGTTGGTACTTGTTTTTTCTTCGATATTATTCTACCGGGTTGAGCAAGCGACAAGAGTCTCTCTTTCAACTTTTCTTGCCGCTTCTCCTGTGAGGCTTTTTTTTGCTATTGTAGCTCTTATTCGCCTCTTGGACGCGCCTGGGAAATACTCAAAATTGTCGTTCAGGGCAAGCTTCCGAAGTGCTTCTTCAGTTTCATCAAGAATTGGTACAAATTGTCCCTGATTCGAGATGATACTTGGAACCAGCACTTCAGCTTTACTGGAACTGAGCGAGTTCTCCTGTTCTTGAATGGTTTGTGGTGGTTTGTGGTGGTGTTAGCAATAAGTCTTCTTCGACATCTGTTGCTACCACATCATCAACGCTCATTTTTTCTATAGGCGATTCTGTTGTCTCTACCTGTTTTTTAAAAGTTTTATTATTTTTATTTTGGTTCATTTTGTTCCCACGAGTATGGCGAGATAAAAAGTCAACATTCGCAGAGCTCCCATACGAATGCAAGTCAGTATACAATGGGAGGATGACTGGTACCCCAAGGAGATCGTTAGCGATATCACTTTTAAATACCTGATACCATGCAGCCATCGGCACGATGCTTCAATGACATTTAGTCCTTGGCTTGAGTGTTTTGGATCTCTTTAGTCTGGCCTCTTATCTTAGACCAACTCGGCATGGTTGGACCTACCAGTAGCAAGCTACCGCCGATACGCGCTCTAAGATTCATTGAGACGCACAAACCCCCCGCTACGTTAAGGCAAAGATTCTGAGGGGGATTTTTGACTTTAAATAATTAATTAAATCTTATATTTTCCAATTTTTTTAAATGACATAAACTTTTTTGCTTCTGTATAAACAGACTTGCCGTATTAGTTCTCTCCAAACATTACAATTTACAATTATGAGAAAAAATTAAACAATGCAAAACACAAAAAAATTACATTAAATCTTAGTCGTAAAATCAAAAATTGTTTTCAACAACTCAATAGTTAGCTCCTTACAAATAAACCATACAAATATACGCCGGAAAACGCTGTATAAAAATGACTATAACGGCATAATCTCTGTTCTATAATTTCTTACATAGATTTTATACTGCTTTTTCATCAGATTTTTTAAAACATATTACAGATGCCTGAAGAAGAAGCTTTTGCTATTTTGGTACAAATAATGCAACAACACAAAATGCGTGATATGTTCAAACCATCGATGGCTGAACTTGGACTTTGCATGTATCAGCTAGAAAATTTAGTCCAAGAACAACTGATAGATTTGCACAATCATTTTAAAAATCAGGTAATAATAAGAGAAATATTAACTACTAAAAGTATTTATATTAAATATCATTTATAGGGATTTCAAACGTCTATGTATGCATCCAGCTGGTTTTTAACATTATTTACTACAACTTTATGTCTCAATTTAAGTTGTCGTGTCATGGATATATTCCTAAGCGAAGGCATGGAATTTATATTCAAATTTGCTTTAGCTCTATTAACAATTAGTACAGAAACATTACTTTGTTTAGATATGGAAGCTATGTTAAAGGTAATAAATTGATTTAAAATAAATTTTTTACTACTTAAATTATGGTAAAAACTACTACAAGACATTTATATTTTTTTTTTATAAAAATCATATTTACACAATTGTTCCACTCTATCAGTTATATAAATATTTTCTGAAAATGAAAAACTAAAATTTGTTATGACTTGTGCAAGTCACTACTAATATAATTATCGAATAAAGAAACTAGTCATCTCGGTAGTAAAATGACTCAATTCCATATATAAATCTAAAATCTAAAAGCATGTTACATAACATGTTACATAATATTTGATACATGTTACATAATATTTGAAAATAGATAAACACTATTTTATTTAACAAATAAAATATCCGACATAGTTCTATTATTACATATTTAATTTTGTTATACAAATTTAGTAATACAAATTTTTGCTTAAGAAAGTGCAAATAGGCTGACATATACATGGAATAGTTTGGTTACAGTATAGAATGCCTGTCATTTCAAATTTCTGCTATTTTATTTTAAATTATTTATTTATTGTTTAAATCAAACATTTACATTTATATTAACAAATACAATACAATAATAACTTAATTACTTTAAAAAATACAACTCTAAATTAAATTAAATTAAAAACATTTATAAAGACAATTATACAAATTAATTTAATTAATTATTTTTAACATTTAAAATACATAGACAAACATACATATAACTGAAATTAGATCAATTTAAATTTTAAAGGAACTATTTATGTTTATATTTTTCCAATATAATAACTATTAGTTCCATTCAATGTTATGTCATTTCTAAGAAAAGCACCTTCTTTAGTTGACCTTTTGTTAAAGAAAGGTTAATAAAATCTTTATATTGATTGGCAGCTATCAAAATCCTATTTAATGGTTCATATTTCCCATAATTAGTACGATGATAAGCAATATTAAATATGTTCTCATGCCTAAAACGTGTATTAAATTGATATGATTTAATCCGCCGGGAAGGTATACTACTTTGTTTTGCCGCAATTGTGGTAAATGTTAGTCTTGACAGTTCATATTTGGCAGTCGTGAAGTACAGACGTGGCAAATTTATTATGGAAAAATATTCGATAAACCAACGTGCCAATATGATGTTACAGCTCGCCCATGACAACCCCGATTTTCATGAAAAAATCATAATGAGTGACGAGGCACATTTTCATTTAAATGGATATGTGAACAAACAGAATAGTCGGTTCTGGGCAATGGAAAACCCTCAAATTATTCATCAGTCACCTTTACATCCATTAAAAGTGACAGTCTGGTGTGCAATTTGGTCAGGAGGAATCATTGGACCTTACTTCTTTGAAAATCAAAACGGCGTAACGGTAACTGTGAATGGGGAGCGATATCGTGATATGATTGAACACTTTTTAACGCCACAACTGCATGCTTTGGGCTTGATTAACATGTGGTATCAACAAGTCGGTGCCACATCGCATACAGCCAGTATTACAATGGAATTACTGCGAGACCTCTTTCCACAACAAGTTATTTCAAAAAATGGTGATGTTGATTGGCCTCCACGGTCGCCTGATTTAACTACTCCGGACTTCTTTTTGTGGGGATATCTAAAAAGCAAGGCTTATGCAAACAAACCAGAAACGCTTGAGCAACTCAAACAAAATATTCGTGATGAAATTAATGAAATACCGCGTGAAATGTGTGAGAATGTAATGAAAAATGTGCTCAAAAGGGCTCGCATTTGTGAGGCGGACATTTATCTGATATTGTATTCCATACATAATTGCCGACATTAAATAAAACATTTATCAATATAAGATCCATTCTCTTTCATTTAATCAAAAATTATAAACAAACAAAGTAGTATACCTTCCCGGCGGACACCCTGTCTAATCTCTTAAATAAATAGAATTAATTTTACCACTATGGGCCATTGAAATAAAAACAATATCAGCAACTATTCTAGATTCTAAAGATTTTAGTGCTAAAAGTTGTAGGCGATTCCTATAAGGTGGTAATATTATTGGATTCGACCATGGTAAGTTACGCAAAGCAAACTTGATAATTTTTTTTTGAATAGCTTCGATTCTATCAATATGATCCCGGTAGTGAGGCGACCACACTTGGCTAGTATATTCTAAGATTGGACGAACAAGTGAAGTGAATAAGGACTTTAGGATGTACGGATCATCAAACTCCTTAGACCATCTCTTAATGAAGCCCAACATAGAATTTGCTTTATCTATAATATAGTCTAAATGCTGTTTAAATGATAATTTGTTATCAAAGAGAACACCTAAGTCTTTGAATTGCATAACTCTTTTAATATTATAATCGCCGAACTTATATTTCTTAATTAAAGGTGAACTGCGACGGGTGTAAGTAATTACAGCACACTTATCGATATTTAACATAAGATTGTTGCTATTACACCAAAGGAATTTAAATCGTTTTGAAGCAATATTGTGTCATTGATTGTAATAATTTTTTTGTGGATTTTCATATCATCTGCGTATATACCAACTTTGCTATTTAGAATTATGGAATTCACATCATTAATAGATGCAATAAAAATTAATGGGCCTACCCTGTGGAACCCCGAAATTGGCGTAGTATGGTTTCGAAATAGCAGATCTAAACAAAACACAATAACTTGTGTTTGTTAGATATGCATTTATCCAGTTAATCGAAAATGATGGAAAACCTATTTTTTTAATTTGAAACTTATGACACTGTGTGGTAGAATATCGAAAACTTTACTCAAGTCTGTATAAATAACATCACTTTGCGAACCAGCTTCCATTGTATTTAGAAAAATAGAGCATGATTCTCTAAATTAGTTACAGTAGATTTACCTTTCATAAATCCATGCTGGTTAAAAGCCAGAGCAATGACTGTAAATAGAATCATAAACCATTAATTCAAATAATTTTGGAATACTAGATAATTTTGCAATTGGACGATAATTTGAAATTTCACTTTTCGAAACCTTTTTGTATACTGGTCTAATAAATGACATTTTCCAAAAATCAGGAAAAATTCCCAGTGTTAACGATTGTTTAAATAAAGTAGCTAGTGGAAAAGCAATTGATTGTGAACAATTTTTAAGAATAATTTCAGGAACACCATCTGGTCCAGGGAATGCATCATTATTTAGTTTATCTAAATATTTCTTTACTTGAGTGACTGAGAAATCAATTGATGTTACTGGGATTTCTGGAAGGTTACTTGATGAGAAAAATCTAACCTCATCTACCTCAAACGAACTACTAGAATAAGTGCTAGAAAAAACTTCTTTAATGTTGTTTGAAATAATAGCAGAATCCTTTGAAATCTGACCATTAAATGACATAAAATTAGGAAATTGATCTGACTTTTTTTTATTAAATTCACAAATTTCCAAAAAGATTTAGGATCATTCTTGAGTTGTAATGTCATATCATTAATATAGATCTTATATTTTATATCTAATAGTGATTTAAAAGTATTAAATAAGTTAACAAAATCTATATAATTTTCATCACTTTTATTTTTTAAGTACTTTCTCCAGGACTTGTTTTTTTTATTTCTCAGTCTTTTCAAGTCCTGATTGAACCATGGTGGGCTAGAACTGTAACCTCTGTAACGGATTGAAGGTACATACTTACTGCTTCGTCAATACTTAAATCATACATTAATGAATTAATGATTCAAAATCCACAAATAATAAATAATTATTTAAAGATATGAAGTCGGTTTTTTTGAAATTATATCGATAAGATATAATTGGCAATGTATCTAAAGGACTAATATGGCAATAAGAAAAGCAAATAGGAGGACGAAAATTATCAATATTAACCAAAGGCAAATTATTCTGAATATTAGTCAAATTCATCCAATCCGACGTAAAAATTAGATCAAGCTGTTTTACTTGAATTTTTTTTATAGTGGATACCTGTTGAAGGTAATTTGAATTACAGCCATCTATAAAAGTATATTCAGAACTAGAGACTACACGGTTCGGAATCATGAAAGATTCTTCGTCATGTACATACCAAGATATATTTGGCAAATTAAAATCTCCACAAACTAACATTTCATCAGGTGGATTCATTAAAGATGAAATGGCGTCAATAGCTTCATTAAAAACTGAATAAATGCTAACATTCGAATTTGGCGGAATGTAACAACATATTACAAAAAGTGATTTGTAAGATCGATTTTTACTGTAATAAGCTCCAGGTCTTCCGGTAAAGATATTTCAGTAATATTAAAATTATTCTTAACCGCAATAAGCACCCCACCCCCTTTAGGTACAGTCAATTTACCATTCTCCAAATCTAAGTATCTGTCTTTTCTGAAAACAGAGTATGTTTGTTCAAATAGTTCTAATGAATTTATGGAATGCGGCAACCAGGTTCCAGTTAAAGCATAAATATCAAAATCAAGAACTTTAGAGTTATATAAAACTTTTGAAATTTTAGTACGTAAACCCCTAACATTCTGATAATAAAACGATAAGTTCTGGACGAACTATTTGAACAAGATCTAAAAGAAAGATCTTTTAAATTATTTAAATTATTAGCGTAACTGACGAAAGTACTTGTCATTAGTGTATCTGGCTCTTTGCATGTCTTCCATTCTTTTAGTCGAAACGTGGCTTCGAAATGTCTTTAAATCAACTGTAACTATGTCATTCGAGAAACCTATATCTTCATAATATTTTATAAAAAGTTTATAAAGCTCAGAGTAGTCACACGGAAGACCCTGTTGATGTATTAATATTAGTTTTAGTTTTACCATTTACGCAAACAGTACCAGATTGATCATGTAAATATGCCAAAAATAATCTAACATTATCATATATTCTAAGATCATTTAAACGACCCATCACGAACAAGTTTTCCCAATTTTCACTGAATTCTGGGTAAGTCTAACCACTGGTGGAATGAATGGGTTTACGAAGTTTGGGGACTTGCTGTTAGGATTTAGGGGTGGAACAAAATTTGTTAGATTAGTAGGGCTAGAATTATTGTTAATATTATTATTATTATTAATAGGTAATGGAGAAGGGACATTATCAATATTAGTATTATTAGTATTATTATTTGTGTTGTTATTATAATTATTATTAGCAGGAACAGTAGTTTGTTGAGTACCACCAACCATAAAAGTTTCACCTTGTATAAAGTTTGAATATTTTTGTACAATACCAGAAGGAATTCTGGATGTCATAACATTGAATGGAGGCCTACTTGTTCTGGTATTATGAGTATACGAATAATCCATATTTTGATTATAATTAATATAATTACTTAAATTTCCTTATTATTTATATTTAAATTTTTAACCTTATTATTTATATTTTTTGTTTTAATATTTTTATTTTTCCTATTTACATTATTTTTATTTACATTTTGTTTATTAATATAATTGTTGTTATTGTTATTATTATTGTTGTTACTTCCCATAATATTACTCCTATTTTTATTTTGGTTTTTATTCCTATTACTAATCTTACTATTAATTTTATTTTTATTTTTAGGTATATTATTTATATTAATACTTTTATTATTAACATTATTATTATTTTTTTTGTTACCCCACTACCTTTATTATTATTATAATAAGCATAATTAGCGTCAGTATTAAAACTATTTATTAATGCACTACGGTATGATACTGGTGAAGAAACAGTACGATAAAATTGCGGTATTAAAGAGGAGAATACTGTTGTGAAATAAGTGATGCAGGGTGTTGTGATTAAGGCTGCTGTAATATAAATTCACGATTCACACTTTTTTTTCTGAAATTTTTACCGATTTTACGAGTAGTATGAAATACTATGAAGTCTGGTGATGGGTTGGATGGTCAAAAAAAAAAAATTCGCTCAAAATTTTTTTCTAGGCGTTTCCGAGGTCGGGGAGTCCGAAAATGCAAAAAAAAAGTGTCCGGAGGACGCGTACGCATATACGTACGCTTTTTATGTGCGCAGCAACATCTCCTAGAACCGCTTGTCCGATTTTAATGAAATTTGGCACACAGGCTCTAAATGGTAAAATTTCCGATTAAAATTTCGTATACTCTAGAGCATATAGTAATTTTTATCTAATTAGCATAAATTTTGGTACATATGATAGTTTCCGTATGTACTTGGCGCCTGTAAAATTTAAAGTCGATACTTCAGTGGGTCCATGTAAAAATCCGTAATTACTTTTCATAAGTTCAACTCTCTATATCTACAGTACCTTTCACCCAATTTCAATGATATTGAATACACAGTTTCATTTAGTTATCTATTTGATACTCCACAAATTTGTAGTTGGTAGGTATAGTACGTTCATGGGAAACTAATATATGAGCAACTTAGTTTCCGAAGAATATTTGTTTTATGTTCTACAGCTTGTAATTATTATCCGATTTCAATGAAATTTGGTACACAGGTTGAGTTCATGATTCTGCATAGGTTGACCAAATTACAGGTTACTAGGATCAGGAGTCCATGTTAAATTTCCGATTTCATTTTTAATTTTTTTTTTTTCATATGTTCTACTCTACAGCATATAGTAATTGTTAACCGATTTCAAAGATATTTTATATATAGGCTAATTTTGTGATCTAGTTGGCTCTCCTGAAATTTGGAGACCTTCAGGGGGTTCCTAGAAAACAGTTTTAGTTTCCCAATTTTATATAATTACGTGTTTAATAGCATGTAATTATTATCTGATTTGAATAAAATTTGGTACAAAGGTAGACCTTCTGATTATGCATGTGTTGGCCATGATAGAAGTTAATACCTCCCTCCATGTATGGACCCCCTCCATACAAAAATTTCCGATTAAAATTTCATATGCTCTAGTGCATATGGTATTTATTATCTGATTTGAATGAAATTTGACACACAGTAGCTTCCTTATGTACTTACTGTCTGCTAAGTTTAAAGTCGGTAATCCAGTGGGTCCATGTTAAAATGTTCAATTATATTTCACAAGTTCAATACTCTACACCATACAGTAATTGGCACCCAATTACAATTATATTTCAAACACAGGTTGAATCTGTGAATCTATTGCTCCAAAAATTTGTATCAGGTAGTTTTATTGTGTTCATGGGAAACTAATATATGAACAACTTAGTTTCCAAAGAATATTTCATATGTTCTACACCATATAGTAAATATTATCAGTTTGCAATAAAATTTGGTACATAGGTTGGATTCGTAATTACGCATGTGTAGCCTAATGTAGACATTAGTAGCTCTAGTGGGTCCATGCTAAAATTTCCGATTAATATTTCATATGTTCTAGAACATATGGTAAATATTATTCAATTTCAATGAAATTTTATACACAGGTTGGATTCGTGATTACGCATTAGTAGACTAAGGTAGAAGTTAGTAGCCTGAGGGGGTCCATTCTAAAATTTCCGATTAATATTTCATATGTTCTAGATCTAGATCATATAGTAAATATTATCCAATTTCAATGAAATTTTGTACACAGGTTGGATTCGTGATTTCGCATATTTATACTTATTATAGTTATTTTAATAATATTATTTATTATTAAAGAAATAAAAATATAAAATTAAATCAATAAATAATAAATATGAGCAATTTTGAAGAAAGCACTGTTTGTTACAAAGATAATGTTAATTACAAAAAACTTTTGGACATAAATCGCTGTTAAACAACATACTACGAGTTATCTGCTCCCCCTAGTTAGCAGCTTTTTTATTAGTATTTCTATTTTTATTTTTTTTTATTTTTAACTGTGTTTGTTTTCCAGTTCGTAGCAGTAGCATTGATACTTTGCCAAACTTTATCATTTTTCAGTAAAATTACAATAGTATGAATTGGGACATCAACTTTAAAACTGGAAAATTTAATTTTAGAAATTTTAATATAACGTGGTGTTACACATTTACAAATTACATCAGTTACACTAAATTTGGTTTTGATGAAATTTGTTAAACTGTCTTCGTTGAATCTTCCAGCTGTCGCTCTAATGTAAAGAGAGCACCGCTGCACCACCATTACATTAGCATAAATATGCGGTGGTACATCATTATTATTGTAATTACCATTATTATTTAACTTTATATTGTTCATATTATTATTATTATTATTACAATTATTATCAATAATAATGTCATTATTCTTATTATTATTGAGTTTATTATGACCAACTGCCGATGTTGAAGGTCGAATTTTTAAATTTTCAATATTATGTTTTTTTTTGACTAGGGGATAAGATAAAGAGTCGACCTGCAATATTTCATTCATAAGTGACGGAGCCTGTTGTTTAGGTGAATTAAAAATATTGTGCGAAACGGGCATTGAATTTGAGATGAATTTATTAAATTTTAAATCAATAGCCCTTATTACTTTTATTATTTCATCTAATTTAGTTAATTGATCATTCATCTCTGTATTTTGAACGTGCTGATTGCTTACAACTGGTTCTATCGGAGGCATGAGTAAGGAATCTATTTTAATTTGTAGAACATCGTGATTTGATGTCAATTTATTGAAGAGATTCCTCATTTCACTAACTGCATTTTCAAGATTGTTTGTCAATTTATCAAGTCGATCACATATTGATAATGATAACGATTCGGACAACAAATCCATTGTTTTAATAGCAGCAGACATTTTTACGTTTGCTGGAGCAATTTCGTCAGATATTTTCACAGGAATATTATCAAAAGCTTTAGCTATATCTGTAAAATTGTTGCTATAGATATTTAAAGCACCATGCAGTTTTTGTATTATACCATCTTTTTCTTCACAGAGATTTGAAACGCCTTTAACAATACTGTTATGCATCGCTTTAAGTAGAGAATGAGTATTTTGACAGTCACTACATATAAAATAATCTTGTTGTTGTTGTAGCAACAGTGAATGGTGATGCAAATCTCTAGAAGCTCCTATACAAGCACCATTCATCTTTCGATTGCAAAACCCCTTACAGTTAACCCATTTATATGTGTTATATGATGCAGTGCAATGTTCCATATCACATTTATTGCTCATGATGGTATATTATGTAATTTGATGTCTTTTATATTTTATATTTCATTTAATTTAAGTTAAATTGAGGTAATTGTACTTTGTATTTTAAATCAATTTAATTTAATTGTAATAAAATACAAACCAAAACAAAAAAAAAATATTCGTAATTGCACTTTTTATAATAAATTATTAATATTATTATTGTTTAATTTGACACCGTATTTTATTAATTAGGTTAATATAAGGTAATTACACCTTCACTAAAATTAATATTGTGAAATTTGATACTTTAATTAAGTCAATATAATTGAAATTTATTTATATGATTTATTTTTTATTATTATTATATTTTATTAATTATTGTGGAGCAAATTAAAAACACGTCCAAACTGTTTGAATGCAAATTAAATCAAAATCACAATACTATAATTCATAACTTAAATTTCGTTTACTCACAGACTTAGCTGAAATTGGAAATTATTTTGCAAAAATATATTGAAAAGTAAATCGGTGTGGAAAAATTTTTGAAAAGTAAAATGCCAATAAAAATAAAAATCAATAATTCATATTAAAATTTATTATTTTAAATTTATATTATTTTGAAATGGACAAGTATAAGGTTAACATGTAATGTGAGCGCAGTTATATTTTCATTTTATAATTTAAACTCCAATGTTACAGAACTTTGTATGAGCTCTATACAATTTAAGTGAAAATACAGTGCGAATTGTATTCTGTAAAAGCTTAACGTTTATTTCGTAGACTATACTCTTATAATACAATGTCAAAATTTCGCTGCACAAGAAGGTCCACCATGTACTTAAGAATTTAAGTCAAGCATTAACGTCTAAAATATTAACAAATTCGATTTTTTATTTTTCAAAAAAACCTAAAACCCCAAGATATAATATTTTTTGATTCTGAAAAATTTCTGAAATTATATTAAAAAAAATGCTTTATCTGAATATTTTTGCAGTTTTTTCAAAAAGAGCTTCCACAGAAAGTTGAAGCTGATCCCGAAATATATTTTTGTTTGGCTAATGAGACAAAATTAAATCACAAAAAACTTAAAAAAATGGAAAAGGAATATACTGAATTAAAAAAAAAAGAACAAGAAGAAATGTTAGAGCTTAGACGTTTAAGAAGCGAAAACCGTTTACTTAAAAAAAGAAATGAACTTTTAGAACTAGAAAGTGGTGAGTTAGCTGATAAATTAGTGAAAGGTCAAGTTTCAAGAGCTGAAGAAGAGGAAAATAGGTAATTATTATTAAATACATATTCCCTAATGTTTATAATTAATAAAATCGTTAAAAAAATATTTAACAGAACATATGCTCCTTATACGAAAAAAATTCCAAATTTCATTAACAGGTTTTCATGTAAATAAAAGAAAAAAATCAAAGATGGATTCAATTACACACGTGTAAATCCAATACTTATCTGTGGAATAAAAATCAATTTAAAACCTTTTCTAGCGACTATACAAGCTCGTGGTCTACCTGTACCTATGTCGTAGAATAATTGAAAGTCACTTGCACTCCAACAAAGAATCTTGTCATCTTTGGTCCAGGGTTCTTGTATTAGTGCAACATCTGCTTTTCCTCCAAGAAGGTGGTCTTTTAATTTATTCGTAGCTACACAGCTACGGTGAAGGTTAGCTTGTATAATTTTCATGCTAATTTCTTCCGCCCTGTGCCGCATCTGTCGTAGTGTCTTCATGTGACTCTACTGCACCTATAAAAATAGCCGTAATGTTAAAGTCTTCACTGGTTAAGGTATCCTCATCAGATAAACTGTTGAGGTCTATACCAACCTCGGATCCTAACATTCCTAAATTATTAACCGCCCCAAGCAAAGAATCTAAATCACCATCAGCTTTGCTTGGATTGGTAGCTTCAAACACTTCTTCTTCTGTTTTGTCATCTGTTAAAGGGAAAGTCATTTGGATCTTCCTGGATAGATAGTAAATCCATCCAGAGACCTTTTTGAGAGTCACCAGGCACTCGTTTGGAATTCCCAATACCAGAAGTTGACCTTCTACTTTAATTTCCCGATGGTAAACTGTCCAGGATTGTGTTCTTAAGTTTAGATCCTTATTAAGAAGGTTAACATACTTAAGAACTTCCTGGGGTTGCCTAGATTCTTCAGGGAGCCATAAAAACGCCTTGTTGAGCCTAGGTACCTCGTTTTTGCCAACAACTTGGAGGTCTGAATCTTGCCACAGTTTACCATCTTGTTGAACCATCTTCTTTACAAATTCTACTGTTTCAGAATTTTGGCAAGTAATTCTTAATACATCGTCAGAAAATCGGCTCCACTCAAAGCGTGGTATAAAGCCATCTGGGTCAGTCATCAGAGCAGTTATTTACCAAAATTCAAATTTTTCCTTTAGGATCTTTTGGTTTTCCAAAAGAATCTTTCCTTCAGGATGGACTTTATCTATAATGGCAATCTTTAATCACTCAGATAAAGCTTTGTGGTACTGGCCGGATTGTTGGCTTTTTTCGTTTTATCATCTCGTTTGCCTTTAGAGTTAGCCGTGGTCTGTTTGATCGTTTGTTTTGCTGGCGACCTCCCCTTGAAGAGTTAAGGCCCGCCGACAGGCGCAATAACTGCCGACGTTTGGTTAGATATCCCTAACCGGTTTAAATCTTTTGTGGTACTCATTCGTTTTTTAAAATTTTGTTTGCGTTTTATACCTGCCGTCAGGTATAAATAAAAAGGCCTCCCCTAACATGGGGAACAGACGCCTACCTGTATGCTGACTGGCTACCAGTTTAGGATGTAGGATTTTCCTCCCTCTCTTGTTAGTAACCTGACCTAGATTCACGTTTGGCATCAAACCAACCGTTCCACTAGGTGTACCAGGTTTCCAGGAGCCACCACGGGAGGTGAGAGTAGGAATTGAGGAAAAATTGTTTGCATAGTAAACTAGCCGACAATCCGTCTCCCTTTGACAATCCTTCCCCCATTGGCAATCCTTCCCCCTTTGACAATCCTTCCCCCTTTTTATACTTTCAAATATTTAAACTCTAACATGAAGCCCCTTGATTTTTCTGAGAGGTCGACTTCTGTCATCATAGTATGTCTTGATGGCCTGTCCTAAACAAAACTGTTCATTTAACCAAAATCGGGTTGAAAATGTTTTAGTTATTCGCAGAAATCTATTTTTGCGAGCATTATGGAGTCAAAGGTGACCGTATGAACGAAAATAAGTAAAATCTCAAATCATTTAGTACTAGTATAAAAATGCCTAAACGAACTATTCTATTGGAAACTTAACCGACAATCTATTTTATAAAATAAATTACAAAAGAGGTATATTTCAATTTCCGATTATCCTACTGTTGCTGGATTGTCTTGTTTTCTAAAGTAGTTCAAGTTATTGCAAATAATTTCCAGATTTAAACCAAAATAAATTTAACCAAAATTTATTTTCTCCAATTTCGTACAATGTCGTCTTTAAACTTCGTATGTAGCTCGAACTTAATGAAATATTAACGTTATATCTAAAGCCCTTCAAACTCTAATATTTTAAAATGTTAAAACTTCATTGTGAAATAATCTTCATATTTCATGTAAAAACTAATAGTACACTTTTGGCGCACATTCTGCTGATTGGAAAACAAAGTACAAGTTTTTCATAACTATTTCACACGACCTCCGTATTACCGAAAACTATTTATAAGAAGATATTTCTATCATGTGGCGAACATTGACACCTAAAAGAAAGTTGAGGATTTAGTATTGAAAAAAATATGCTCAACCCTTAATTATATGTATAAAATAAATTCTCCCATTTTCTAAATTTGTCTATCGAAGCAAAATGAAATTTTTTTTTTGCTAATTGGAGATACCTTAACAGGTAACTGTAGTTAGTTTCTAATCAGTGATTTCTATCAAACTGTTTTTTTATTAACAGTATGTTTGTAACAAACAGTACTTTAACAGAAGGACTGCTAATTTTGATAGGGACACCTAAATTTTATAGATACCAATTACATTAAAAAACTAATATTAAATTTATTTAGTATCGTACAATATTCACAATATGATCTAGATTCAGAACATATGAAATATTAATCGGAAATTTTAGCATGGACCCCATAAAGCTACTAACTTCTGGCTTGGCCAACACATGTGTAGTCACGAATCTAACCTGTGTACCATATTTCATTGCAATCAGATAATATTTACCAGATTAATGGTAAATATTATCTGATTGCAATGGAAATATTAAGAACATTGGAAATATTCGCATGGACTCCCTAAAGCTAATAATTTCTACCTTTGTCAACACATGCGTATTCACGAATCCACCCAGTGTACCAAATTTCATTAATATCGGATAATATTTACTATATGAACTAAAACATAGTCAATATACACATATTCGGATAATAATTATTATATGTTTGTAGAAAATATTCCTATATTCTTTGGAAACTAAGCTGTTCATATATTACTTTCCCATGAACCCACTAAAGCTAGTGGGCATTAATTAAGTTAACTTGTGTGTGAAACATAATTGAAATCGGGTGACGATAATTGACGTAGAGTATTGAACTTATGACATACAAATTGGAAATTTGAACCCGTGGAACTACCAACTTTAAATTTTACAAACAGTAAGAACATAAGGAAGCTATAATATGTATCAAATGAGATAATAATTACTATATGCTCTAGAACATATGAAATTTTAATCGGAAATTTTAAGACCCAGAAGCCAGAAGCTACTGGACTCTACCTAGCTAGTCATACCGACAAAGTCGAGACGGAGTGAGTGGACTTCAATCGTATGGGTCAATCGCCAGTTTTATAATTTCTTTTATTAAAATCTCCTGTATCAGAAACCCCTAATTGACCTACAGTAAATGGTCTATTTTTCTGCAAAACCAATCTCTCTGTTAATGTAGGTGGCATAGTTATATTCAATTAATACATTTTTTACTTTAATAACTAAAACCTACATTAGCTGGCTTGCTATACAATAAGATTAGTTTTCATTGACTTTATTCTGGATTATAGTTGATCGATGTTATTCGAAATTAAATTAATTTTAATTTATGTTCAATAGTTTTACGATAATAATTTTAAGACAACAATTTTAATGATTTTAATTTAGTTCAAAATTAGGTAATTATAAATAATAATCTTTATTGTCTTATTTTAATTAATGCAAATTTAGGTAATTTCCAATAATTATTTTAATCTATTTATATTTTCATTAATTCAAATTTAAGTCATTTCCAATAATTATTTACATCGGTTTATATTTTAATTAATTCAAATTTAAGTAATTTCCAATAATTATTCAAATCGGTTTATATTTTAATTAATTCAAATTTAGGTAATTGTAAATAATAATTTGCATTTCCACAGGATCTCAGACTTCTTTAATATTTTCAGCTTCGCGACTTGTAATGAAGACAGATTTTCTGTTACCGGAAACCCCTTTTATTTCCTCGCTTCGCCCATGTGCAACAAGTGATGTTGCGCACCTATAACCGGGTTAATGCACCGGGGCAGCCGATAGCTAACCGTGCTGAAAATAAAAACTGTGCTGTCATCCCACACGGCTATTAGTAATTGAGTTTCTGATCCAAAATGAATCCAAAACAGAAGGTTTCTTATCATCGAAAACAATATAAATAAGATCCTCTGAGCAAAGACGCTCTAATATCAAGATGGACAGTAATATATTTTTACATTATTTTTCACTAAAAACTACTGATGAGCTTTAGCCAAAAAACAGCTTTGTAATAAATATGGTGGAGAAGAATAATTATTATATATATATGGTTTTGATATAAGATAATTTGATGTGCTTTTTAACACAAAATATTTTTTATTTTCGGTAAATTATTTTTCGTTATATATTTTTAGAAAATAAATGAATGATGATAAAGCTCATCAGTAGTTTTTAGTGAAAAATAATGTAAAAATATATTACTGTCCATCTTATACATTATATAATTTTTGCTCTGTATGGATTAGTGAGAACAAGCAGAAATATAGATATAGTATTTAGAGTATATCCAATACTTTAAGCTTGCCCCTCAACGCACTTTCTCTACGTTTGACCATTTACTACATGTTTTAGTTTAATCTTACTAAAGTTAAAATCAAAATGCGTTACGTTAGAGTTTACTTCGCGGAGCATTCTTGTTAAATGCTAATTTTTCCCGTAGTCCATGTCGTGAAAATTAAATTTAAAAAGCGAAATAGATCTGAGTGGTGAAAAGTTTCGTGATCTAAAGTTGGACCGATTCTATTCTCTTAATATGTACCTGTTGATATGGAGACCAGACTTGGCTAGCATATTGTAATAAAGGTCTAACAAAGGTTATATAAAGAGCCTTTGTAACGTATGGGTCCGAGAACTCTTTGGACCATCGTTTTACAAAACCAAGCATCAAATTAGCACTACTATATTGTCAAAATGACAGTGAAAGTTAAATTCACTATCACATAAGATTCCCAAATCTCGAATGTACGTAACCCTTGGAACAAAAATATCGTTCAGGTAGATGAATACGTTTACGTGAGAATTTAATGCTTTGGCATTTTTCAACATTTAGTTCGAGACAATTTTTTAAACACCATACTGAGAATCTATTCAAATCCTGTTGTAGTGCTAAAACATCTGATGTGTTAGAAATAGTTCTTGAAATTTTTATATCATCGACAAATATATTTGAATCGCTTTCTATTAAAATTAAAGACACATCATCAATGGTTTATATAAATATAAGAGGTCCTAAATGGCTACCTGTGGAACACCAGATTTGGCTACAAAAGATTCAGATTGACTCGACCGAAAAAGAACTCTGTATTGACGATTAACTAAGTATGATTTTAACCACTGAAGGAATAAGTGGTTAATGCCGACCTTTTTAAGTTTAAAGAGAATAATTGAATGAGATAGTTTATCAAAAATACTTTCAAAAAGTTTAGGAGTACAAGAAAGTTTCGCAATTGGCATATAATTACCAACATCAGATTTACTACCTTTTTTATGAACAGGGATAATAAAACTCTCTTTCCAAAAATTTGGAAAAATCCCTTCAGTTAAAGATTTTTGAAAAAAACTTTCTAATAGGCAATGCTAGGTACTCACTACATCTCTAAGTATTCTAACTGGTAGACCGTCCGGCCCTGGTGAATAGTCTTCTTTTAGTTTATTAATTTTGTCAATAACAGTATCGTAATTCAAATTAACTGAAACAAAAGATGTTTGCGCCACATTATTTAAGTATGAAAAGTAGTTAAAGTCAAGCACAACGTTATTATCTGTAAATGATTTGCTAAAGTATTTAGCAAAGAAGTTTGAAATTGTTTGTGCTTCATTAGAATTGACATTTAAGTACTTAAGTGTACAAGGATAGCCATCAGATCTACTCTTTACATTGATAAATTTCCAAAAGATTTTAGGATCGGAAATAATATCAAACTGCATTTGATTAATGTAATCTGCGTATAAGATAGAAGATAATTCCAAAAATGCATTGGATACATCTAAATAAGACGCATAATCAGTGTCTAATTTAGAATTTAAATTTTTTTGCCATAATTTATTACGACTATTTCTTAGTGACCGAAGTTCACTGTTGTACCAAGGAAGTGATATTATTTTTTAGAATTCTGACCGGAATTGATTGTTGAAAGCATTCAATAATTAAGGAGTATAAATTAGAAATAATAGAGTTAATGTCGGAATTTAAGGAAAAAATGGATTCAAAATTAACCCTGCTTAAAAGAGAATTAAGTTTGTTAAATTTTTTACGGAAATTAAAGGAGTAGGAAGTTTCAGGTAGGAAGTTCGAGTTGCCATTTTGGAAAGAAAAAGTTAATGACAGAGGAGGGTGGTAAACATTAATGATAGATAGATATTGAGAGCATTCAACAACAGTACAGTTTGCCGCATCAGAAGAAAGAATTAAATCAAGTTGCCTATTTAAATTATTTTTGACATTACTGATTTGAAATAGGCCTCCATCAGATAAGTGGTCAATAAAAGATGTTTCAATAATTGATATCGCATTAGAAGCAGTGTAATACGATTCGTCATCTGATGCGATCCAATTTAATTTGGGTAGATTGAAATCCCCAACAATAATACAATCATCATCACAAGCCATGGTTCCATTTAAAAATCTACAGCATTTCAAAATAATTGGTAACATGCAAAAGGGCTCGATGGGTGTATATAACAGTTCAATACAAAAACATTTCTGCCGCTAAGTAATATGTTCACACAGATTAATTCAATATCAACCGTGTTGGGAATATCAAAAGCAGAAGAATCATATTTGGAGTGAACCGCCTGAGGAATTAAAACCGTCTTTTCGGTACACATTAAAGTCTGATGTGAAAAGCTCGTTATCATTAAAACTCCTACAAAGATTTGTTTCCGTTAAGGCGAAAACATCAAAGGGAAGTACTTGAGATTTTAAATATACTTCAGTAGTTTTAGTTCTGAGTCCCCTTATATTTTGGTAGTAAAGGGACAAACATTTTAGTTTTTTTTGGACCGCAACAAGTGATTTGGTGACACTATTACGAGTAAATTCCTTAAAAAATACTCCATTCGGCCACGAATTCTTGTTCATTAAAATATTAAAATGTTCATCAGGAACTATAATTTTAAACGATGCAACCAAAAATTATGTATTTATCGAGATCCTTTTTTTCATACAACTGCTCGCGAATAAATTTTACTTTCCTTTTATTGAATTTACAATTCATGTTTTCCTCACCTGGGCATAGCTCCTAAACGGCTTTACCGATTTAACTCAAATTTGAAACTTAAGCTCGTGTTATTAATCACTCGGTACTTTAATAACTTTCATGGACCTTCGAGGGGGCGGGGGTTGGGCCTATTTTCTAAAAAGTCATGTGGGGTATCAAATTAAAGCTCTTGATGAGTACATCTCGTTGGGTAGTGTTTCGGGCAACTAGGACCATGTGGGGCCCCCAAAAAATGGAGCCAAAAATGAAAAAAAATCATGTAGGGTATCAAATTAAAGGTCTGGAAGAGTAGATATCTTTGGGGCAAGTAATAGAAGTGTTTTGGGGCAACGCGGGTCATGTGGTGCCTGAAATTATTATTAATTTTCTTTTATTTAATTTACAATTCATATTTTTCTCACCTGGGCATAGCTCCTAAACGGCTTAACCGATTTAACTCAAATTTGGGACTTAAGCTCCAGCGTTTACCCACTCGATGCCACATAATTTTCATGGCCCGGCGAGGGGGCGGGCGGTTGGACCTATTTTCAAAAAAGTCATGTGGGGTATCAAATTAAAGGTATTGATGAGTACTATACTTTACCTTTACTGAATCTATAATCTAGTACGTTTGCAGTTAACCCTACTACAATTGACCATTACTGAAACTCTAGATACAAGAATGAAAGATTATATAAATTTAGTATTCTTATTTATTAGTTTTTAGTCACATATTACTATTTATAAAGGAAAGTATTTTTAAAAAATGTTTTTTTTATTTATTTATTATTTTTTATTTTTTAAATTCTAAACACCCAAATACTCAAACGGCATGACGTTTTGGGTGCATATTTTTGAGTACACAATAATATTACTCATAATTTTGAGTTTTTATGTAGACTAGATTTTACGAGTAGTATGAAATACTATGAAGTCTGGTGCTGGGTTGGATGGTCAATAAAAAAGTTCGCACAAAATTTTTTTCTAGTCCGAAGTCGGGAGTCCGAAAATGCAAAATAAAGTGTCCGGGGGACACGTACGCGTATATGTACGCGTACGCTTTTTATGTGCGCAGCAACATCTCCTAGAATCGCTCGTCCGATTTTAATGAAATTTTGCACACAGGCTCTAACAGACTTCGCCCCGGTGCCGGTACAAGATGAGATCGATCCTTTCAGTGGGACCATGTTAGATTTCCCCATTTATGTGGGAACCTATGTGTTTTTGTTCTAAGGAAAAATATAAAAACAAATTTCATGTCTCAGATTTGGATGAAATTTGGCAAGTAGAATTGTATCATGATTTTGCACAAGCCTACCTAGATACAGGTCTGTAATTTAAGGGGGTCCATGGTAAAATTTCCTATTAAAATTTCGTATGCACTGACTAGAGCATATAGTAATTATTATCTAATTATCATAAATTTTGGTACATATGATAGTTTCTGTATGTACTTGGCGCCTGTAAAATTTAAAGTCGATACTTTTGTGGGTCCATGTGAAAATCTGTAATTACTTTTCATAAGTTCAACGCTCTATATCATACAGTAAGTTTCACCCAATTTTATTGATATCGCATACACAGTTTCATTTAGTTATCTATTTGATACTCCACAAATTTGTAGTTAGTAGGTATAGTACGTTCATGGGAAACTAATATATGAGCAACTTAGTTTCCGAAGAATATTTGCTTTATGTTCTACAGCGTGTAATTATTATCCGATTTCAATGAAATTTGGTACACAGGTTGAGTTCGTGATTATACATAGGTTGACCAAATTACAGGTTAGTAGGATTAGTGGGTCCATGTTAAATTTCCGATTTAATTTTTAATTTTTTTTTCACATTAAAGTCTGATGTGAAAAGCTCGTTATCATTAAAACTCCTACAAAGATTTGTTTCCGTTAAGGCGAAAACATCAAAGGGAAGTACTTGAGATTTTAAATATACTTCAGTAGTTTTAGTTCTGAGTCCCCTTATATTTTGGTAGTAAAGGGACAAACATTTTAGTTTTTTTTGGACCGCAACAAGTGATTTGGTGACACTATTACGAGTAAATTCCTTAAAAAATACTCCATTCGGCCACGAATTCTTGTTCATTAAAATATTAAAATGTTCATCAGGAACTATAATTTTAAACGATGCAACCAAAAATTATGTATTTATTGAGATCCTTTTTTTCATACAACTGCTCGCGAATAAATTTTACTTTCCTTTTATTGAATTTACAATTCATGTTTTCCTCACCTGGGCATAGCTCCTAAACGGCTTTACCGATTTAACTCAAATTTGAAACTTAAGCTCGTGTTATTAATCACTCGGTACTTTAATAACTTTCATGGACCTTCGAGGGGGCGGGGGTTGGGCCTATTTTCTAAAAAGTCATGTGGGGTATCAAATTAAAGCTCTTGATGAGTACATCTCGTTGGGTAGTGTTTCGGGCAACTAGGACCATGTGGGGCCCCCAAAAAATGAAAAAAAATCATGTAGGGTATCAAATTAAAGGTCTGGAAGAGTAGATATCTTTGGGGCAAGTAATAGAAGTGTTTTGGGGCAACGCGGGTCATGTGGTGCCTGAAATTATTATTAATTTTCTTTTATTTAATTTACAATTCATATTTTTCTCACCTGGGCATAGCTCCTAAACGGCTTAACCGATTTAACTCAAATTTGGGACTTAAGCTCCAGCGTTTACCCACTCGATGCCACATAATTTTCATGGCCCGGCGAGGGGGCGGGCGGTTGGACCTATTTTCAAAAAAGTCATGTGGGGTATCAAATTAAAGGTATTGATGAGTACTATACTTTACCTTTACTGAATCTATAATCTAGTACGTTTGCAGTTAACCCTACTACAATTGACCATTACTGAAACTCTAGATACAAGAATGAAAGATTATATAAATTTAGTATTCTTATTTATTAGTTTTTAGTCACATATTACTATTTATAAAGGAAAGTATTTTTAAAAAATGTTTTTTTTATTTATTTATTATTTTTTATTTTTTAAATTCTAAACACCCAAATACTCAAACGGCATGACGTTTTGGGTGCATATTTTTGAGTACACAATAATATTACTCATAATTTTGAGTTTTTATGTAGACTAGATTTTACGAGTAGTATGAAATACTATGAAGTCTGGTGCTGGGTTGGATGGTCAATAAAAAAGTTCGCACAAAATTTTTTTCTAGTCCGAAGTCGGGAGTCCGAAAATGCAAAATAAAGTGTCCGGGGGACACGTACGCGTATATGTACGCGTACGCTTTTTATGTGCGCAGCAACATCTCCTAGAATCGCTCGTCCGATTTTAATGAAATTTTGCACACAGGCTCTAACAGACTTCGCCCCGGTGCCGGTACAAGATGAGATCGATCCTTTCAGTGGGACCATGTTAGATTTCCCCATTTATGTGGGAACCTATGTGTTTTTGTTCTAAGGAAAAATATAAAAACAAATTTCATGTCTCAGATTTGGATGAAATTTGGCAAGTAGAATTGTATCATGATTTTGCACAAGCCTACCTAGATACAGGTCTGTAATTTAAGGGGGTCCATGGTAAAATTTCCTATTAAAATTTCGTATGCACTGACTAGAGCATATAGTAATTATTATCTAATTATCATAAATTTTGGTACATATGATAGTTTCTGTATGTACTTGGCGCCTGTAAAATTTAAAGTCGATACTTTTGTGGGTCCATGTGAAAATCTGTAATTACTTTTCATAAGTTCAACGCTCTATATCATACAGTAAGTTTCACCCAATTTTATTGATATCGCATACACAGTTTCATTTAGTTATCTATTTGATACTCCACAAATTTGTAGTTAGTAGGTATAGTACGTTCATGGGAAACTAATATATGAGCAACTTAGTTTCCGAAGAATATTTGCTTTATGTTCTACAGCGTGTAATTATTATCCGATTTCAATGAAATTTGGTACACAGGTTGAGTTCGTGATTATACATAGGTTGACCAAATTACAGGTTAGTAGGATTAGTGGGTCCATGTTAAATTTCCGATTTAATTTTTAATTTTTTTTTTCATATGTTCTACAGCATATAGTAATTGTTAACCGATTTCAAAGATATTTTATATATAGGCTAATTTTGTAATCTAGTTGGCTCTCTTGAAATTTGGAGACCTTCAGGGGGTTCCTAGAAAACAGTTTTAGTTTCCTAATTTTATATAATTACGTGTTTTATATAATGTAATTATTATCTGATTTGAATGAAATTTGGTACAAAGGTAGACCTTCTGATTTTAAATGTGTTGGCCATGATAGAAGTTAATACCTTTACGGGGTCCATACTAAAATTTCCGATTAAAATTTTATATGCTCTAGGTCTAGAGCATATGGTATTTATTATCTGATTTGAATAAAATTTGAGACACATAGTAGCTTCCTTATGTACTTACTGTCAGCAAAGTTTAAAGTCAGTAATTCAGTGGGTCCATGTTAAAATGTCCAATTATATTTCATAAGTTCAATACTCTACATCATACAGTAATTAGTACCCAATTACAATTATATTTCAAACAGAGGTTGACTTTGTTACCTACTTATTGCTCGAAAAATTTGTATCAGGTAGCTTCATTGTGTTCATGGGAAACTAATATATGAGCAACTTAGTTTCCAAAGAATATTTCATATGTTCTACACCATATAGTCCATGGTAAAATTTCCGATTAATATTTCATATGTTCTAGAACATATGGTAAATATTATCCAATTTCAATGAAATTTTGTACACAGGTTGGATTCGTGATTACGCATGTGGAGACTAAGGTAGAAGTTACTAGTCTGAGGGGGTCCATGTTAAAATTTCCGATTAATATATCATATGTTCTAGATCATAGGGTAAATATTATCCAATTTCAATGAAATGTTGTACACAGGTTGGATTCGTGATTACGCATATTTATACTAATTATAGTTATTTTAATGATATTATTTATTATTAAAGAAATAAAAATATAAAATTATTAATTTTTAAACCAATAAATAATAAAGGAGCAATTTTGAACAAAGGTAATGTTAATTACAAAATTTTTTTGGACATAAATCGCTGTTAAACATACTACGAGTTATCTGCTCCCCCTAGTTAGCAGCTTTTTTTTTCTTTGCTTTATTCTTAGTTTTCGTTAGCGAGCGATGTTAATAAAAATTTATTTTTGGTATTTTGGATTATACCGCAGGTAATGTTGATACCGCAGGTTTATTTCTTTTTATATATTATTTTGATGATACCGCAGGTTTATTTCTTTTTATATATTATTTTGATGATTTGTAAAAATGTTTAAAGATATAAAAAAAGATTTTAGATGAAGTGGAAATAAATTGTTCGGTCAATACATATTTGCAAAAATAATAAAAGGAACGGAAATTGTCGTTGGTTTAAATTTCCAAAAAATATTGATAGATTTAATATGTCGGCATCTAAATGTAAAGTAGATTTAAATTATGAGAAAAAAAAATTTGTATGTGAAATGCATTTTGAAAAGAAATAATTACCATGATTGTAGACAAATTCTATTAAAACCATATGACGAAGAATTAACTTAAGATTCTGACTGCTTTATATTCCATAAAAATATTAGTGAACATTCAGAAATTTGTAATTTACAAGACAAGCACCGTCTGATTTGTGTTTTAATGTTACAAAAATGCACAATAGTTTATTTAATATTTTTTTTAAAAAACATTACATTAAAAAAAATTATTTCAAAATATTAAAAAACTTTGTTTAGAGGCGACATAAGAATGTGACAAATATAAAGAATGGTTCCTTAAAATTCACAAATGTTATGAGCACAGGATTAAATTTTTAAAATCTTTAATTATAGTATAATTCAAGATTCTAAAAATTTAATCCTGTGCTCATATACTCTTGCTAAAAAAATGCTTTATGGGTAAAAGAAAAACTACTTAAAGAAGATTATGAAAATAAATGAATGACAAAAAAATTATTAATATTAATAAAAATGAAAAGATCCAAAAAAAACTTCGAATACCTACTAAAAAATTAAAATTAATTTTTAAATCAAATATTTATTTTCAATTTAATAATTAAATTGAATGTTGAATTATGCTACTATTTTATTTGAATTCTTGCTTTTACATATAAATATGGTATGAATGAATGATATATGTATTGTATTATATGGGATGAATGGTATAATATGTGAAATGGGGTCATTTTTCTCAACCTCCTCGTGGTGGATCCCGGAAACTCAGATTCTGTGGCTAATGAAAACTTTTACAAATAGGTAAACATAAAAATAAGTTATTTCCAAATAGGTAAAGATATTTAATTTTAAAGCTGAAATAAATGTTCTATATAAAATATTTAATTTGTATATAGAAAGATTTTTCCTAAATTCATAAAAAAAAAGCATTTTCTTTCGCCGAAAACAAAACCCATCGCCTAAAACCTAACCATAGTAATTCACATACAATTCATACGTAATACAAAAAATAAAAATAAATTAAACTTTAAAAATCAATTATGAAAAAAAATATGCACTCATTTGTTTTGAAATATGCACTCATTTGTTATGCACTCATTTGCCGTTTGAGTATTTGGGTGTTTAGAATTTAGAAAAGTAAAATAAAATTTGTTCGATAGCAGTTGTATGAAAAAAACTATCTCGATAAATACATAATTTTTGATGCAACATGAGCAGAAGGCTTACTAATTTTTGTGCATTTAATAGAATTTGGAATACAATTAGTAAGTTGACTTGTAATGTAAGTTACTACATCATCACAAGAAGTGTCAGGATGATAAAGTGAAGTAAAAATAGCTTTTGGTCGAGAAATAACACGTAAAGTTACACTTGCAGCTGATGAAATCGTGGTGTTAGGAGTATTAATGCATCCACTGTTATTATTAGCGTTGTTAGAACTAATATTAGTAATTCTATTGTTTTCTGAGCTAATATTTAAATACCTTAATATTATTATTATTAGTTTTTTTTTATTTCTTAATTTTCTTGCCTCACCTTACTGGCAGTTTTATTATCCTTAACATTGGCTTTAATGTTATTAGAGCTTCCTGAAGATGATAATTCCCACATTAAATTATCATCGACATAATTTTTAGACATAATATTAAGCGATGTGTCAATTAGAATTATATCATTTAATTGTGCTGAAGATAATAAGAGATCACTCTGATGATCAATAACTAATTAATTCATTTTCAATGCGATCGAATTTTACTTTAATTTCATCAAAATGAGTATCCTAGTTTTCATCGGACCCGGATGAATCATCCGACATCCAATGCTTCATAAGGTCAGCTGCCCACGTTGTTCTGATCGGTCCCTCTCAGTCATAGTCGTCGTATCGCAACAGCTCGTACCTGTCATTTCCCTTAACAGCTGTAATCTCGTATGGTCCCAAATACTTCTTCTTTACTTTCGAACCCCGTACGAATTGGGTTTTTCTTATGGCTACCTTTTTTATGACTGGTTCCAATACAGATTTTGAATAATTCTTACATCTTTGCTGTCTAGACCTTTGCTATTGATTATCTCGATCATCTGTTCATGGTTTACCTGAAAACTTTCTCGTAATCGATAAAACAAGCATGTATGTCCGCGTTTACATCTCTGCTTCTTTGAATAATTGTGTTTAGCATGAATAGACCATCTCTTGTGCCTAAAGCGTTTATAAAGCCAAATTGGGTCTCACTGATGTCGTACTCGAGTTTCCTATAAATACGAATAAATATAAATATAAATGAATTACCTTTTCAAATAGTAATAAATGTTGATTTCAACAAATCGTACGAAATCACTCCAGTATCGTATATATTATTAAAGATATATTTTAATAACTTTACACCTGCTTCATCCAATATTTTTAGGATCTCATTAGGTATTCTATCTGGGCCTGCTGCTAACCGATTTTTGAATTTTTTTATTGCTGATTTAACTTCGACAATAAGAGTTTTAGGACCATGACAATCAACCTGGTTAACGCCATCCTTTCTTATGTCGCTAAATAGCTCTATAATAAAATTAAAAAACAAAAATAAAATAATATACATTTAACATTAATTTAGCACATATTATAAGTTCGAAAGTTTGAATTTTTTGTTAATTTGCATTAGAAAAATTAACTATAAAAAGTAATTAGAAATAAAATAATAATTGCTTAGTCATTATAAATTGAATTACTAAGCAATTATTATATTATTTCTTCTTAAAAGAGAAATTTTAAATATAAGCACTGAGAGTATAATTTGTAATTTATTTCCCAATATGTTTGCAATTGCCATCCACATTTGTTTCTTTTAAAGGTTCAATACAATTTAAATATTCATAATATTTATCGAGCAATATTTTTGTTTCACCCTCACTCCATACTAAAAAAAACATAAGTTGTTATAATACGAAGCTTTTTTGGCAAATAAAATTAATATTACGTTGTATATATTGTTCGAAATTAAATTCTAAAAATTAAAATATAGTTAATACATATTTCACACTCTACACAATTATAAATTCTTTTACCCGTCGACATTTTGACTTTATAATAAAATATTTAATTCAACAATAAATATAAATAAATAATAAACAGAAAAAGTAGCGTAGCAAACTTGAAAAAAAAAATGTAGAATTTTTTCTGTTCGTTTGTAAAATGAAAAGAGTCCAAAACTCTGCAATTTGAAGGCAACACTGTAAATATGTAACATTTTAAAATACAGAATGTATTCTCTAGAAACGAATTCACCATTAGAAAAGTTATTAAATTGTTTTGAAATTCAACAGTTTGAATACCATATTAAAGGTCATGTAATGAAAATACGTAATTACGAACTTGAATTGCTCCTAGATTGCAATACTGAATAAAATTCAATCGATCCAATAATTGAAAGAGCTTTACGTCCAAAAGATAACACTTTTTAACAGTACGAACGATTTCGGTCCTCAAATTTAGTTATAGCTGTGGATTTTGGGCTATGGAAAAAATTAAAAGTATCATTAGAACTAATGAAACTTACTATGGACGCATTATCTAGAAGTGACGCAAATATTATTCACACTAACTAACAAATAACAAATAGTTATTTTAAAAAAAAATTGCTAAAATAAGTTTGTTAAGTTTGTTTGTGTACCTTTAACCATCCATGTACAGTTTTTATATAAAAGAACTAGTATCATAAAATCTAGAACAGACTTTTTATGGTCAAAACATAAATGTTCTTTTTCGAATCATTCTGGATATTACCGAATTCATAATTAAAACAAATCTAAATAAAATATACCTTCTTTAGCAAAATTCAAAATAGAATTAAAATTATTGCATTAGTAAAATTTAAATAATTGTACATTGTTACTACAAAAGTAAGGAGTTAGAAAGAAGGAAGGAAAAAAACTAGAGAAATTTTAACAAGTGTCTGTAGCGGGCGCCACGTAGTCTGCTGTAAAATATAGTAAATTTATTTTTATGATGCAGTTTACATAGTGTTGTTGGTCATTTATTTATATATTAACAAATTTTGGATTTTCCGTTTTTCAAATTTTGGTTTTGTAATACTGTATACATAAAATAATTTTGTTCAAAACACGAGTAATCGCAAAATTAGAAAATAAAATATAAATACCGTACATATTTAAATTTCAGAAATAAAAATTGTTTTCTTCAGCCCCTCGCAATAATCATAATTACCAAGCAAATGCAAAATAAGAATTTATCTATCATATATAGAGAATAAAAAACGTTCTCACTGAGTGAGTAGAAGGATTTCATATTTCTCAAAAATTTAAACAAGACAAAAAAAATCTGTATACATAATTTCGATGTACTGATGTTGGTAGTTTATTTTTTATAATTTTTAGTAATTTTAACTTCGTTGAAATATCTTATAAAAATTGTATTGTCTTTGGTGTAACACAAAATGTAAAACATCTATTACAGTGCCCGGCACTGGAAGCAGATAGACAGCGGTGCAAAAATATTATTTTTTTATACTGGGTGGCCCGGGGTAAAAAGACAAATCATAATCCTAGACATTAGTCAACAACAACGTTTTTTATAATTTTATTACTTAAATAATAATATAATTGAAAATTAATTTTTTTTTATTTATTATTCAATTTGATTTCTCAGGAAACCGCATTATATTTAAAACCGCGGATAACAATTTTCACAAAACCGCAAACTATGATTTTAAATAAAATTGTTTTTCAGAAACCTTAGTTTGGGGAGGGTTTAAAGTGAATTATAGCATTGCAGTCATCCCTTAAAATATAGGGTTTATTTAAATTTTATTTGTATAAAGTGAAGTTTGTTTCTAAACACTTAAAAACAGACACAGCAGATTATTATATGCAAATGTACTATAACTTCGATTTGGTTGATATTTGGACCCTAAACTAAACTCAAATTAATTAAATCCAATATCATCAGAAAGAACACCAATTTTTTAAGCAATTTAAATAATTGCTGGAATACTTTCTGGAGAAGTTTCTAATTCCGGCTATAAACTGTCCTTAATTAGTTATCGGTTGCCTCTACGTTACTAAGTGATTTTATGCACTCGGTCATTTATCGTAGTTCAGTTCCGTAATACTAAATAAATGAAGTTTCAATGACCATTAATTGTGCTGATTCAGTTATAGGTGCTCCATATTACATAATTCAATTAGGGGTTATCCATATTACACTATTCAATTGTAATAATTAAAAACATATATTTCCTACAGTTTTGCAGCTCAAACTGAAGTCCTTTCATTAAGAAGATCATATTTAGAAGTATCTCATCAACTAGAGAATGCTAATGAAGAAATAAGAGCGTTGAGCTTAAGATTACAGGATAATGTAAGTATTTCCAAATTTTAATACTTCAAAACTTAAAATATTATTTTTTTCATTTTGTACTCACAAGAATATTTCTATGAATCAAGTAAGTCCAAAAGTTTGTAAATATAAATATATATAAATATAATATTAAATTGTATATACGGTATACATATATTATATTTGTAATCAAATTTTATAGACTAGCATTTATATTTCATATTGTATATATTTATTGAAGTGTTTGAATTTGAATTTATAAGAATAATAATAATTTATTTTTGAATGTGAATTTGTTTTATAGATTAACTCTCGGCAAAGTTCAATTGATGAATTGTGTGTCAAAGAAGAAGCTCTAAAAGAACGTGATGAAATGGTTTCATGTCTATTGGAAGAATTAGTTAAGATTAGACAAAGTTCCGCTGAAAATGAAGATATAATTAGAATATTAAAAACGAAAATCGAAGAATTGGAAGATGACAAAAAAAAGTTGAGGGAACTAACACCAGATAATTCGGTAGCTCACTTACAAGATGAATTAATTGCTAGTAAATTACGAGAAGCAGAAGCAAGCCTTTCATTAAAAGACTTAAAGCAAAGAGTTCATGAACTTAGTTCCCAATGGCAGCGACAATTACAAGAACAGAAAAGTGAAAGTACATCAACCACAGATACATCTGCGCCATCTAAAAGGTTACTTTTCTGGGATACTTCAAAATCAAATGATACACAGCGATTGGAAGAAGAATTAATGACAACTAAGATTAGGGAAGTGGAAGCTCTGACAGAATTAAAAGAATTGCGTTTGAAGGTAACATAAAATATAGTTTTTTTTATATCAATTTTATAAATAAATTATTTTCAAGGTAATGGAACTTGAAACTCAAGTACAAGTTTCTACTAACCAATTGCGCAGACAGGACGACGAAAACAAAAAGTTGAAGGAGGAAACTGAGTTAGCTATTATAAGAGAAAAAGAATTAGCTAATAAAGCTCGAGAACAACAGCATAGGTTTTTCCAATATACATCTCGCACTTTACATAATCCTTATTTGATATTATATTTATTTAAGATATTCTGACCTTGAGTCTCGAATGAAGGATGAATTAATGAATGTTAAAATTAAATACACTGAGCAAAGCCAACTTGTAGCGGAATTAAAACAGGAAATATCTCGTTTAGAAATGAAGGTATTAAAATTTAACATTTTTATGTATTTAATGACAAAACGCCAGTAAACTAATCTTCTCTATCTCAAAATTAAGGTGGGAAATAAACATACATTACAAGCAAATAATTCTTTACTAAATATTTTTATTGTCACTAAGATAAACCTTTGATTTCCTGTTGGTTTAATGCTCCGAAAATTATTTAACAGTAGAAAGTTTTGCTTTACTTGCAGTTGTTTGCAAAATATTTTAATACATGCTTAATTTACTTTTTGACTAGACCGGAACATTTTCTTGTTTATATACAGGTACAGGGTGCCCGCGCTACGTGTTCATTAATTTCGGGAGGTGATTGGGCATGACGAAAAACGAAAAAAATCGTTCTACAGGGGGCCTCTAAAAAGTACCGTTACCGAGATACAGGGTGATTAATTTTTATTAAAAAAAAAATTATATAGTTTTACATAAATGGCAAAATTTGGCAAACTATTTAATCAAGATTATTAATCATTTCGACCTGTAACTTTTTTTGTACGTCAAGTACAGCTTTCAAACATTCAGCAGCTTATTGATAGAGAATAAAATGCCGGTTAATTTAAAATTTAAAAAAAAATATTTTATTACGTAACTTTTTCGAGAATTTTGAGTTACTAAAAAAAAAAAAATCTAACTTTGAGATACTAAATTTGCACCTTGGCAACACTTAATATGATCAAATGATACATCAAAATAAAGCTACGACAATTACCTGTCGAATAAAAAATTACCTGTTACCTGTCGAAAATTAAGAATCTTGATTAAATAGTTTGCTAAATTTTGCCTTTTATGTAAAACTATAAAAAAATTATAGTTTTTAATAAAAATTAATCACCCTGTATCTGGGTAACGGTGCATTTTAGAGGCCCCTTGTAGAACGATTTTTTTCTTTTTCGTCATGTCCAATCACCTCCCAAAATTAATGCACACGTAGCGCCGGCACCCTGTATAATTTGCAAGTAATATGCATATATTTATTTATATAGAATTTTCTGAAATTTGATATATGGGATCCAAACACAGAAACCAAACCAACAAATCTCTCACACCTCAGCCCTTTTTTCTTAAATTGTTCATTATTTTAAAATTTTCTTTTCTTTTCTCGGTTCTATATTTTTTTAATAATAATAAAAAGGTACTGATAAGTTGTCTGATTACTATTTTAATCGAAAGATTTTTGCATACCATTCCTGTCTCATTTTTTATAGTTGTTAATTTGTGCTTTTATTTTTTTTATTACTTACTTAATTACATGACACTACAGGTTTAGTGAGCCAAGGCCGAAGAAAGATTATGTTTCTATAGGACTATGTCCTGCGCAGCATTTCTCCAGCTTCCGGTAATGTTGAGCATCTTCACGACCGCTACAACACCGTCTTTCCACCGAAGATATGATCTCCCTCTTCTGCGCCTACCCCCTACCCTCAATTTTAAAGTCAAAGCTAGCTTAGATGTATCATCCATTCGAACCACATGACCTAGCCAGCGTAGTCTTTGAATGCGGCATTTTTGACTAGATCAGCCTCCGGATACAACTAATATAGCTCGTGATTAAAGCGAATTCTCCAAACCCCAATAACTTTGATGGGACCAAAGATACAACGAAGAATTTTTCTCATGAAAGACCCTAAGATCGGCTCATCAGTACTGGATATTGTCCACGACTTTACCTCGTAAACTGAGCACTGAGCTCTTATATAATGTTATCTTGAGCGTCTTATATAATGTTATCTTGGTCTTTAGAGAAATCGATCTTAATCTCATTAGCTTACTAAGCTAAAATAGCAGCAATTGGCGAAGATAATTCTTCTTTTGATCTCTATGGTGGTATTATTGGCTTCTGCTGTCACCATACAACCGTGGTATACAGGGTGTTCCGGTTTGGGTCCTGAATACTTGAAGGGGTGATTCATCGGTTCATTTTGAGCAACAAATTGTATGGAAGGGAGGGTCGAATTTCAACACCCATTGAGTTACAGGGTGTTTAAAAAAAGTCCTTCGGAGAAGTAGGTACAAGAACTTAATGAATTATAACTTCTAGCGTATTGAACCTAGAATATCCAAACTAGGCGCGTTTGACAGACAATTGATCTTAGATCAATTGTCTATCAATTAGTGTTTATCATTAGTGTTTATTAGAGTATAACCCCAATTGTAATCGGTACTTTTACTGAGGAGACATTAATCTCCAAAAACAAATTTTTTTAATTTTTCAACATAAATTTTTATGAAAATTGCATTTTTCTTGGACAAATGCGTAACACACATTTTATTTATTTTATTTTGAGGCGGCATAAATTACCTACAAAGTCACCATACAAATTTTTTACCTGAGACTTATGGTTTGCCTAGTAGAAAGATTACAAAAAGGTTTTTAAATGGAAAAATCAGGTACTAAAAGTATTAAAATAAAAAATAATAAAAATTTTGGGTTTAAAATTAAAATATTTTTATTGTTAATTGTCATTTATCTATTTTTAAGATTATAGCAGTTGCTCAAAATGACCTCCTACCATCTGAATGCAAGCAAGTGATCGTTTTTGAATTGCTCTTTGTAATACGAATAGTTGGCAATTGGTCTCTAATTTTCTGAGCTGCTGCTTCAATTCGTTGCTTCAATTCTTCACATGTTGTTATTTCTGTGGAATACACTTCCTCCTTCATCGTTCCGCATACGTAAAAGTCCATAAATGTAAGATCTGGTGATCTTGCAGGCCAATGTATTGGGCCGTTCCTTCCAATCCAACGATTTGGGTAATTTTCATTAAACCATTCCGTAACAATTCGGCCATAGTGACTTCGAGCGCCATCTTGTTGATACAAAAGCCTTGCTCGTTGTAAAAGAGGAACATCTTCTAGCAGTCCTGGTAAATCACGTTGCAAAAAATGTAAATATGCTGCACTGTTTAATCTAGGTGGAAGAAAAAAAGGACCTATTAACATATCACCAATTACACCAGCCCACACATTTAAACTAAATCGATGTTGAAATGATGTTGTTCTTGTTGTATGCGGATTTTCATTCACCCACGTGTGTAAGTTATGGTAGTTTGTAATGCCATCTCTTGTGAATTGAGACTTATCTGTCCATAAAATATTTGGTACAAATGTATTGCAATTAATTTGTCTTTCCAACAACCAGTTGCAGAATTCTAATCGGTGTTCCTTATCTGCTAGCAATAACTCCTGAACAGTTGTTGTGTGAAACGGATGGAGTCTCTCCTGGTGTAAAACTCTGAAAATTAAGGTTGTTGATAAATTTAATTGTAAAGACAGTCGCCGTATACTTATTGACGGATTTTCTCTGACTGCTTGAAGTATACGTTCATCTCGTCCTACAAACCTACTATTTGTCGCATGCCCTTCATTACGATTAAACCTTACTCTGCCAGTCTCTCTTAATCTTCTATGAATATCCGAAAATACCATATCAGTAGGAAGGCATCGTCTAAGATATCTAATACCATACGCTTCTCGAGCAGCCAAAGCATTTCCATTAGCTAGCCCATAAAAGTAGTGTATGTCTGCATACTCCTCATTGGTAAATTCTGCCATTTTAATTATTCACTTGTTTTCTTTTTAAAATTTAAAATACAACTGAATATGTCACATAGTCAATGCACTTCTTTTATACAAAAACATTTTATAAAACCAGACAATTATTTTATAAAAAGAGGTAATCGCTTACTTTATTGCAAGGTTAACAGCCTAATTACTTAGAAAGTAGTGTCGGTAAGTTTTAAAAGCGTAATTACAACTACCTCCAATAAATTATTCTACAAAAAACCCACATTTACCTTAATTACCTGAATTTTTCAATTAAAATATCTGATTAAAGTACGTTTTTTGTTACCTTTCTACTGTGGACAAACCAGAAGTCGCAGGTAACAGATTTGTATGGCGATTTTGTAGGTAACACTATGGCGCATCCAAATCAAATAATAAAAAAAAAACACCCTGTAACTCAGTGGGTGTTGAAATTCGACCCTCCCTTCCATACAATTTGTTGCTCAAAATGAACCGATGAATCACCCCTTCAAGTATTCAGGACCCAAACCGGAACACCCTGTATAAATTCTTTGACCGAGTTGTACTCCCCAATGGTGACATTTTTACCTAAACGGTAACTGAGGGCGTTTTAAGATGAAGCGAGAATATATTTCGTCTTGGCCCTGTTTACTTGCAGACCTACCTTGCTTGCATATTCTTCCACAGCTGCGAAGGCTTCACTGACATTTTTCTACGTTCTGCCGATGATATCCAAATCGTCACCATATGCAAGTATCTGGGTTGACTTGCTGTAGATTGTGCCAGTTGATTTAATCCCAGATTGACGCAATACCTTTTCAAGTGCGATGTTGAATAGGTCACATGATTGTGCGTCACCTTGCCTGAAGCTTCTGTTTTTCAAAGATTCTGGAGGTGTTGTTGTCGCATCGAACTGCGCATAAGGCATTTTGTATGCTACATTCAAGATTCTAATGTGTCGAGCAGTTAAATCTATCGCCTTTTTGAATATAGGAAAAATTAGACCTATGTTCCAATCAGTGGGAATTCTTTCTTCGTTCAAAATTTTTACAATGATTTGGTCAATGCATCCTACAAAATCATCTCCTGCTGATTTGAAGAGCTCAGCAGGGATGTCATCTTGACCAGGTGCTATTAATGTTGTTGCTCGTAAGTCTCTTGATGGCATTTTCGAACTCCTCCACGGTTGGGGTGATTTGCTTTGATTATTGAGTGGATTAATTTATTTTAAATTGCTGCATCCACTTCTGTAGTATGGGCTATATAATAGCTCCGAGAAGTGGTCCAACCAGTGCTCTAGAATATATGAGGATTTGGTTATGAGGTTAAAATGTTTGTCCTTACAGGCGGTTGTCCTGGGCTTGGATTGTTGCTGCTGCTGTCTCAATTTGTTGTAAAATTTTCGGACACCCACTCTATCTCTCATCCCTTCTAGAATTGCTTGTTTTCATAAGCTCTTTTCTTCGCTGGTATGGCACGGTGTTGTTCACGCCTTTGGTCTTGGTATTCTTCATATGCTCTTCTTGTTCTTATGTTCAACCATCGAACCATTCGCGTTCGCGAACCATACGAGTTATTGTTTCGGTATATTAGCTGGCACAATTTTGTTATTTTAACGCATCGACATCTATCTTGGGCGATGTGCTCCTGCGATGTTTTCGTTGGACGTATACTTGCGCTCGGAATTTTTCCATTACTAAATAGTGGTCCGTGTCAATGCTCGCACCTCTAAGAGGAGTCACGACCATGACTCTGGAAGCGTGTCAATTAGCAACCACGGAATGATCAATTTGGTTTGATGTTCTTTAATCTGGTGACCGCTAAGTGAGCTTATGAATATTACGATGAGGAAATTTGGTACTACTTATAATCATATGTTTCATTGCTAAGCCGTTTTTTGCGGTGTCCTCGTGAACACTATACTGGCCAATTGTTTTTTCCAAATATGGGCTCCTTAGCGATCTTAGCATTAAAATCTCCTACTACGGTTTTAATGTCATGACGCGGACAGTATTTATAAGCTTTACTAACTTTATAGTAGAAAACGTATTTATCGGCGTTCGTGGATTCTTCGGTTGGAGCGTGGCAGCATATTACGCTGATATTAAAGAATTATGCTCTTATACGGATGCGACATAGGCGCACGCTGAGGGAGTATCAACCTATGATCTTGTCTTTTAATCTCGGTCCCACCACAAAGCCGCATCATAATTTTCTTATTCTATCCTGGCAAATGAAATATATCGCTCATGTTCTTCTATGATATTCTAGGTTGCCTTTTTCTGTCCAATTCATTTCCTCCATTTAAACAAAAATTAGTACTCCCTTTATGCCGGATTTATATTGAAATAATTTGCCGGTTATGCATGGATTTAGAAAGAGATGTGTAATTTTTAATGAACAAATTAATAAGTGCGACAGAAACCGCAATATTTCATTTGCAAGGGATATTTTTCTTTGCAAGGGATAATTTTTTATTTTGCAAGGGATATTTTTTCTTGCCAGGGATATTTTTCATTTGCAATACTTCGGAAAGTATATTTTTTAAAAACCAGGGATAAACTTTTTAGCATGGCAATACGGTTTTCTGGCATTTAATAAAAGTATTGCCATTTTAAATAAAAAACAACATTAAAAAAAATGGAGAACGAAAATTATATGCACGATTACTATGATTATAAATATTATGAGTATGGGGATGAACAAGAAACTCAAATAACTATACAAAAAATAAAAAATGTTTGTATATAAAAAATGTTTGCTTTGTTTATATTATTATATTTGAACATATGACGTAATCCATATGACTATTGTCAAATGAAATATTTCCCTGCCAAAAAAAAAAAATCCCTATCAAAAAATATCAGCAGCGATCTATTTTTTTCTAATATAAAATATAATATACTATCCCTTTCTAAATCCATGCATAACCGGCAAATTATTTCAATATAAATCCGGCATTAAACGAAAATTAAAAACCATAAAAATTAAAATAAGATTTTCGAAAATAAAATTTTTGAGTCGAGTACCTGATTTGAATTATTAGCAAATTAATCAATTATAATTTTTTTTAGTTGTAAAATTTAATTTTACGAATAGTTACTACTGAATAACTATAAATATTGTTACGTAACAATATGTCATAGTAGTTTGGCACACATGTCCTCTAGTGTCTAGTTCATTTGTTCTTCCTATAATTTGCGTCCTTATTTTTGAAATTATGAAGAAAAATATATTTGAGTTAAATTAATTTTTGCAGTCTTATTCTGTTACAACATTCATAGTTATTCATTTCCTAATGCAGAATGGCAATAGTGAGCATTAGGTAAGAAGGTTAAATTATTATTTATGATCTTAAAATTTTAAATTGCTGTAATGTATGTTACTTAAGTGAGTTTATTTTATTTACAAATTAAATAATCTAAAAGCTCTAAGGTTGTATTTCCTTAAATTATAAGATATATAAAATAATATAAATAATAATATAGTATGAAATTCCAGAATTCTGAAATTTTGGCTGAAGGTGAACTTCGCTCTAATATGGAAGAATCAGACAGAGTACGTGATCTACAAGATAAATTAGCAGAAGTCAAAGCTGAGGTGCGTAGAAAATAAAAATATTAAAATTTAAAAGGAATTCACTCACCAGCTTTGATCAAGAAAGAAACTTTTTCTTTGTTATAATATAATACTTTTAGTTTTCAACGCCAATAACTACCCCAGACACTGAATCACGGAAGTGGATATGCTAGAGGTTTAAGGGTAATCTTTGGTTCAAATGTAATCCTAAATATAAAAAGTTTATGCATGTCTTATGATTAAACTAAAATAAAAATGCATGACTTAGATAATTAAATTGCATGTATTTACCAAATAACCTTTTTGTAGCGTGCTTTTTGTTCCGTTTTACTTGTAAAATATGGAAAGAATCATATATTCTAAATTTGCGTAATACTAAATAAATATTAACTCCGAATAAAATTCCATACCAGTTTCGTATTACAAATTATTTTATTTAGATAAAATTGGCGAATGCACTAATTTATTTTTAGACATAAAGCTTTTATAATAATAGAACAAGTTTAACATAGAGCAGGAATATATAACCACGATTATGACATAATATTAAAAAATTGTGAAAAACCGAGATGCCATTTTAAAAATTAGTCCACGAAAATGTTACCAAATATTAATTTAATTAGTAAGTTTGTGTTTTATCTTACCATAACATAAAATTACTTACGATAGTCAATGTTAATTTTTTTTTTAAAAGTAATTAATTAAAACACTAATTTTTGATTTTAACTATTATATTTTATTTTATATAAATTTGTTCATTTATAGTACGACCATCTATGTACTTTACGCGAAACGAATCAACTCCTCGAACAAAATTAAATTAAAGGCAAAATGAACTCGAAAAAAATTGACCTTAATTATTGTAAGCCTCATTATTTTCGTTCATTTACACCTGTTGTTTTTTTATATTTTTACTTTACTTAATTAACAAAAGTGTTGAAGAAAATAGGACGCTTCCACGTATCCATTTTCCATGTGTTTGTAAATGGTACAATTGTTGTTTTTGTTCGATTTACGAGTAGGCCTTCATTCGAATGGCTCAGTGGTTGCTTCCTTGGTGAATTGGCAGCATGCTCAAGGTCGTCTATAGTTTTAATCTTGGTCGGTACCAACTCAAGTTTTTCTTTTAAGGTTTCCTTTTACGAATTCCAGTCAGAGTTTTTTTCGGTCAATATTTCACTAGTATTTGTTCAAAATTGACTAAATCAAACTTAATATGTCTATGAACTTGATGGCTCGTTAGAAACGTGCCAATTATGAATTCTATCTGACAAGAATTGAGGGGTTATTGTTTACGTCTAATACCTCACATTCTATCCTATTGGTAAAATTGGGCTCATTACCTACATTAACTACACTAAGATTATTAGTAATAAAGACCTCTGCTGTTTATGTGCTTATACCCCAGATGGGTGTTTGCGTCACATCCTACCAACAGCTACATTTGTTTTTCTGGGCTAGTGTTAACAGGCTTTCTATAGCAGCTTCTATATCAATTGTTGATCTCCAGCAAAGTGTAAAATTCTGGAATCTTATATATATATTTTATATATATTATATATATATATAATTTTCTCGAGTTAGAGATTTCAATTGGAATAGTTTAACTGAATTAAAAATACTTGTGTTGAGGTTTTTGTTAAAAGACTTCACGTCTTTCTTTATTTAATGCTCGCTTCAGACTGAATTTTGAAAATATATTTATAATAATTATACTTAATATTATTTGTATAATTAGTCAAGTGCTTTGTCCAAATTTATATTACTGATCTAAATATCACAATCGATACATTTAAATTGCACTTATGTTATTGCCCTTTATAGTTCAATAAATTATACTGACCGAAATATCACAATATTGATATTTCGAATCATGTTACGGCAATTGCATATATCATTGCATTTGACTAATCATTTACATTGTTTATGTTATATATATGTAATATGTATATTTATTTAATGTTTAACATATGTATTGCATATTTATAAAGATAAATTAGATAAAGATTTTGGGTATATTACATTTTTTAATAAAATGAAAATTTGCTTAAAACTAAAATTATAAAAAATCTTTTTTTTTTTCTTTTTTTTTTTATAATTTTTTTTTTTTATATATCTTATAATTTATACAATTGGTAACTTTGAACAAGTAATTTTTAAATATTTATGTGCAAAATAGATTATAGGCAATAAAAGAAATATGATAGAAATTCTTTTAATAGATTGTTATGGACCATTTTGGTTTTTCTAGCAATTTTTATGGTAGTATTTTCGGGTGAATTTATTTCTATTACTTCATAAGGTCCTAAATAACAAGATGTTAATTTTTTATTTTTTCTAACTTTATCTAGTAGTAGTACTTTATCTCCTACATTAATATCTAATATTTTTATAGAGGGTGTCAGCCGGGAAGGTATACTACTTTGTTTTGCCGCCATTGTGGTAAATGTTAGTCTTGACAGTTCATATTTGGCAGTCGTGAAATACTCACGTGGCAAATTTATTATGGAAAAATATTCGATAAACCAGCGTGCCAATAGGATGTTACAGCTCGCCCATTACAACCCCGATTTTCATGAAAAAATCATAATGAGTGACGAGGCACATTTTCATTTAAATGGATATGTGAACACACAGAATAGTCGGTTCTGGGCAATGGAAAACCCTCAAATTATTCATCAGTCACCTTTACTTCCATTAAAAGTGACAGTCTGGTGTGCAATTTGGTCAGGAGGAATCATTGGACCTTACTTCTTTGAAAATCAAAACGTCGTAACGGTAACTGTGAATGGGGAGCGATATCGTGATATGATTGAAAACTTTTTAACGCCACAACTGCATGCTTTGAGCTTGATTAACATGTGGTATCAACAAGACGGTGCCACATCGCATACAGCCAGGATTACAATGGAATTACTGCGAGACCTCTTTCCACAACAAGTTATTTCAAAAAATGGTGATGTTGATTGGCCTCCACGGTCGCCTGATTTAACTGCTCCGGACTTCTTTTTGTGGGGATATCTAAAAAGCAAGGCTTATGCAAACAAACCAGAAACGCTTGAGCAACTCAAACAAAATATTCGTGATGAAATTAATGAAATACCGCGTGAAATGTATGAGAATGTAATGAAAAATGTGCTCAAAAGGGCTCGCATTTGTGAGGCTAACAGAGGCGGACATTTATCTGATATTGTATTCCATACATAATTGCCGACATTAAATAAAACATTTATCAATATAAGATCCATTCTCTTTCATTTAATCAAAAATTATAAACAAACAAAGTAGTATACCTTCCCGGCGGACACCCGTTATTTTTATCATATAATTTTTTGTTTATTTCTTTTGATTTGATTAAATTATTTCGAGCTTCTTTATAACTATGTTGAAGTCGTGATTTGAGTTCTAAAACATAGTCATCCATATTATATAAAGGTTCGATTGATCTAGAGATAGCTGATGGTATTTCAGGTTTCATAGCAAAAACAATTTCATAAGGTGTAAATTTAGTGGAAGTATTTGGAGTTGTGTTATGTGCAAAAACTGCGAAATCTAACCATGTGTCCCAGTTATCAGAATCTTTATTTGCATAACAACGCAAATAGTTCCCCAAAGTGCGATGTGCTCTTTCTAGGGATCCGTTAGATTCTGGGTGGTAACTGGTGGTATTTATTTTTTTGATTTTTAACAAAGAACAAGTCCTTTTGAATACTTCGCTCATGAAATTCGTTCCTTGGTCAGTTAAAAGAATTTTTGGTGTACCAAAAATGCAAATAACTTTTCGTACAAAAGCATTGGCTACCGGTACAGCTTCTTGATTTGGAATTGGAATAGCTAATAGAAATTTAGAGAGTAAATCTTGAAAAGTTAAAATGTAAATATTTGCGGATTCTGTACTATGTAGTGGACCTACTATATCTAAAGATATTTTTTCGAAAACTTTTGTTGGAGTATCCGTTATTTTCATTGGGATTTTTGTTTTAATACTTCACTTATTTTTTTGACATATTTCACATGAAGCTATATATTTATTTATAGTTGATTTCATGTTTTTGAAATAGAAATTTTGCTTGAGTTTTTGGAAAGTACGATTTACTCCTTGATGTCCTCCGGCTGGACTATTATGATATTCTTCTAATATAGTTTTTATTTCAACAGGATCAGTGAGAGTTTTAATAGTTTTTTCTATTGTATCTGGTTGATTTATTTTTGTATCATTTATATTATTTTGGGATGTATCGTTCTTTATAGAATTATTATTTTGACTTATTGAATTTTGCTCTGGTAATTACGTTTATGTTACCTATTTCTAATCTTGAAAGTGCGTCAGCGTTTGTGTTTAAATGACCCGATTTATGAATAACACAATAATCGTATTCTTCTAATTTAATGCGCCAGCGCATTATTCTAGAAGTTGGATTATTAATATTGAAAATCTAAACTAAGGGTTTGTGATCTGTAACAACTGTAAATTTTCTACCGTATAGATATGGACGAAAATAAGCAGTTGCCCAAACTACCGCTAAAGCCTCTTTTTCGATAGAGGAGTAATTACGTTCGGCTTTATTTAAAGTTCTACTTACGTAAGCACTGGGCAGATCCATTACTTTACCGTGTTCTATTGTTTGTTGTGATAAAACGGCACCTAAAGCAGTGTCGCTCGCATCTGTAGTTAAATAAAATTCTTTTTTAAAATTAGGATTTTGTAAAACTGGATATTCTGTTATTGCTTTCTTTAAATTAGTGAAAGCTCATCACAAAAAACATCCCATATGAATTTTACGTCTTTTTTTAATAGATTATTGAGTATAAATTTGGTATAAATTTTCGATAATATCCAATTAAACCTAGGAATGATTTTATTGCTTTTTGGTTTTGCGGCGGAACGATATTTAAAATAGTTTTTATCTTGTTTACATCTGGTTTAATACCTTTTTCAGTAATTACATGACCAAGATACAAAACTTCTTTGTGTAAGAATTTGCATTTATTTGGTTGTAATTTTAAATTATATTTTTTCAATGCTTCAAGAACTTCAATTAATGATTATGATCTATAAGATTTTTTTTTGAACTATATCGTCCAAATATACAAAACAACGTATACCTTGGTGGAGATCAGTTAAAACTATATTCATCAACCTTTGGAAAGTAGGAGGTGCATTACGTAACCCAAACGGCATTCGAGTAAATTCGTAATGACCATAAGGTGTACTGAAAGCACTTTTTCGCGATCTTTGCCTTCAACTCCGATTTGGTGGAATCCATTGGCTAGATCTAAAGTTGAAAAATATTTTGATTCCCCTAACTGACCAAAAATATCTTCTATATTTGGCAGAGGGTAAGAATCGCATATGGTTATTTCGTTTAATTTCCTATAGTCTACTACGACACGCCATTTTTTGTTACCATTCGCGTCTGGTTTTTTCGGAACTACTAATAAAGGACTATTCCAAGCACTTTTACTATGCTGAACTATTCCTTGAGTTAACATTTCATCAACTTGTTTTTTGATTTCAGTTTTATGTACTTGATTTACCAGGTTGTATATTTATTTCATGGTTAATAGTATTAGTACAAGTTAAAATATCACCTTCTAGATAAAATAATTGGTTATATTCTCTACATATATTTTTAATTGACTCTTTCTCTTCTGAATTTAAGTGAGAAAGGTCTAATTGGTTATATAGTTTTTCTAAACGATTTTCTATGGTATTTTTTAATTCATATTCTGTAAAAGAATAAAGGTTAAATTTTTTGATAGGAGCAAAATTTATTTTTAACTCTTCATTTTGCAATTCGTATGGTTTTTCGTATAATACTAAGGTAAACATAACCATTTTCCGGTTTTACTATAGTATTAGTTATAAATATACCTTTTCCATTTAAATTGTTGGAATTAAGTAAGGTTATGGATTCTTCATGAATGTTTACAGGACCGTATTTAATTAATTTTTCGGTACGTTATGGTATCATCACTTTATTATTTTCAACTTGAAATTTTATAGGACATTTGAAATTTTTAAAATTGAATATAGCTTCATTATTTCCATAATCTTGTGATATAGGAAAATCTGCTGATACTACATGGAAAATAATGGGACATTTTTCTAAATCGTGGCCCGGAAATTTAAGAAATAAATTAGTAGTACCAATAGTTTTTATAGGTTCTTGTGAAATTCCTTTTATCACTATTGAATTTAAATCGACATTTGTGTTGTCATGTAAAGCATTTATTTTTATTATGCTTATATTGGCTCCAGAATCTAACAATAGATATGTAGTTTGGTTTTCTGTGCCTTCTATTTCTAAGGATAAAATACTTGAAAATGTGTTGTTTTTTATTTGATTTATCATGACGGATTTTGTGAGATTTTGAGTATTTGATTTAGTATTTAGATTTTTGTTTGAAATATTTTGTATATGATATTTTGAGAATTTATTAAATGATTTTGGGAATTTATTAGATTTTGAGGATTTGTTAGATTTTGCAAATTATTTGTAAGAATATGTATTTTGGGTGTTTTATGAGTTTTGATTTTCATTTAAATTCTTATGAGTTTGATTTTGTTTTGGATTTGTATGAGTTTGATTTTCATTTAAATTCTTAAGAGTTTGATTTTGTTTTGGATTTGTATGTGTTTTATTTTTATTTAAATTCTTATGAATATGATTTTGTTTTGAAATTGTAAGAATTGGATTTTGTTTTGAATTTGTATGATTTTGATTTGTATTTGGATTTTGAAGATTTTGTTTTTCGTTTTTAGTGATTAGTTTGCCTGGAACCTTTGGCCCGATGGACCAGGCTGATTGGAGTTTCCCTGGTTCGTATTAGATTCAGAGTTGTTGTTACTTCGTTTTCTATTATTATTATATTCACGTCTTCTACATTCCTCTATCTATTGTATGACCTTGTTTCTTACAGTACCGACAGACTTTCTCTTGAATAATTGTGGCGATTTGTGGATTTGAATTTGAACAGTTATGCGCGGTGTATTATATCTAGGAAAATTATTTTGAGAAAATCTGGGTTTGTAATTTGGATTAAAATTTTGTTTATTTTGTAGATTATTATTTGTCTTACGACAATCCCTAGTGTAATGAGTTTGAGTTTTACAGTTACTACAGTATGGTTTCCTAATATTATTTGATTCATCTACGTTTTATTTTATTTTTCTTCATCAATGGCCAGTTCAATTGCTTCATTTAATGAAGTTTTTCTGGCTGATCTGACTATTAATTTTAATGATTCTCGTAATCCATTTACAAAATTATTTAATACTGTTATACCGTTAAGTTCACTAACGGCTTCGCTACCGTCATTGGACATAGAATTTTTTACACTGGCAATATTTAATTCATCCAGGAGCTTTTCTGCTCTTTCTGAATAAGTTACCACTGATTCTTTAAATCCTTGACATAGTGAGAATACGTCAATTTGAACTAATTGAGTAGATCTAGTTTTAGAATATTTTTCTAGTAGAGAAATTTTCAAATCTTCCCATTTATTGAAACTTTTGTAACGTAAAATTGCGTTACAAAACCAGATATTTTCGATACAATGGCATCTAGAAAATCTGCCTCCTCATCGTCGTTTACTCTTTTGTATTGAATTTCCGCGAGTTGTAAGAATCTATGTAATTCAACAGAATTTCCACTGAATTCTGGAATCATAGAGATTTGAATTGGAATAGTTTAACTGAATTAAAAATACTTGTGTTGAGGTTTTTGTTAAGACTGCACGTCTTTCTTTATTTAATGCTCGCTTCAGACTGAGAATTTTGAAAATATATTTATAATAATTATACTTAATATTATTTGTATAATTAGTCTAGTGCTTTGTCCAAATTTATATTACTGACCTAAATATCACAATCGATATTTAGGATCTAGTTACATTTAAATTGCACTGAGGTTTTCGTCGTCGAATCATCCTGTTTGGCTCTCACTCTCTTTTGGTCCCACTGCTTATCAATAATTGCAAGCGCCTCCTTGTAGGTGAATCCGCCTGCAAGTATCCTGTGTAGCTTTTTCCTGACCGACCCACACAGCATCCTGGGCGTCACCATCAACTCACCTATGGCCTCCGCCATTTCATCGGTTTAGGTGGTCGGGTTTTCCACTATAGTGCCGTCTGTATCATCAGAATCTAAAAGGCCGCTTTCGTCATCCGTGTGAATATCATTCGCATCCTGGTCAGAATCGTACTACGGATGTTCCTGTACTTGCTACCTGATTGCACTACTGATGTGAATACATCTGATGCTGCATCTGTTGTAATTGTTGTTGTTGTGTTTAAAGTGTACGCGTACATTGCTGGTGTTGTCATTGTTGCTTGGTTTCGCGCTTGCACTTTTAGTCTGTATCCGTGTTTAAAACAGATCAGTTACAGGGGCCACCGCGTTGAGGTAGAGCAAGAAAATAAATATTAAGATCTTAATATTTATCTCAAGTTCAACGTTGCGAGCTAATCTCTCCAGGTGGTTTAACTTTGCCTGCATGTCAGTGGTCTTGTGCAAGAGTTAACAAATATCATCACCGTAATCTGTTTTCGAGATGTTGTGAGAAACTCAATGTTATTCATTTCCTCTTTGAACAGACCTGCTTCATGATGTCATCCAGGACGATTGTGAATAGTTAAGGTAATAGAGGTTATCGTTGTTTAACTCCAACGTTTGTGTGGAATGAGTTACTGATATTTTCGTTGTGAATAAATGAAGTTCTACTTCGTTGTATTGTATATTGCCCTGAATTATCTTCTGTGGAACCTACTGATTTTATTTTTGATGCTTTTGATATAGCAATCTTCACTAGGCTTATCACATATATATGGAAATCGTGAGGTTATAAATATGGGGTTGATTTTCATTTTCATGGAGAAAGGTATATACTGAAGAAACAATTTTCTATTTTTTTTAACCCATGTTCAAATTACAATATACTATCAAATACATTTTAAAAATTTAAACTTCTACTACTTCGCATCAGATTTTGTATGCTTGATCGAAATTTGGCATTATCAAAATTGATATTAAATAACTATGGTTCCAGCCGCCCCTTAAGTTCCATAAAAATAACATCCAAATGGCATATGAAGTACTATTATTTAATAGCATTTTGTTCTGTATATAAGAGGACATAATATATACTTACTTACTCGTAACTACAGCTTTAGTAAGCCATAGGACTCTATCCTGCGCAGCATTCCTCCAGCTTCCGGTAATGTTGAGCATCCTCACAGTGGTCTGAGTTAATGTGCGCGCCTCTGCGAGTAGCCACGTCCATTAAGCTGGAAGTGTGCCGATTATCAATCACAAAGTGATCAATTTGGTTTGATGTTCTTTGATCCGGTGACCGCCATGTGAGCTTATGAATATTACGATGAGGGAACTTAGTACTACTTATAACCATATTCTTCATTGCTGCCATAGATATCAAACGTAAACCGTTGTCAGTGGTGATATCGTGGGCACTATGCTGACTTATAGTTTTTTGAAAATGACGCGGATGCGGACAGTCGTTATAAGCTCTATCAAGCTTATCGTAGAAAACGTCTTTATCCGCGTCCGTGGAATCTTCGGTTGGAGCGTGGCAGCATATTACGCTGATATTAAAGAATTGTGCTTTTATGCGGATGCGACATAAGCACTCGTTTATGGGGCACAAACCTATGATTTTATCTTTTAATCTCGGCCGCATCCTAATTTTCTTATTCTATCCTGGCAGTTGAAATATATCGCCCATGTTCTTCTATGATATTCTAGGGTACCTTTTCCTGTCTAATTCATTTCCTGAATTGCTGTTAGATTTGCCTTATATTAGATATATTATGTTAGATGGAGAGTGACCGTACATTCCAGACGCAAATTCTTCAATCATTGTCCTTTATACGTTTACCGGGTTTGTCGTTATTAAGTCGTCCGTTTTGTTTCTTTTCTTTCCTTTTCCTAATATATTATTTTCACGGGTGCGGTTATTAGCCGGATCCCAAACTCCGTTTGCGGGCTGCGCTGGTATCGGAGGGAATAGGATTATAGTGTTGGAATAATTTGACAGGTCATGCACCAGAACCAGGGTCACCACGGGTAGGTAAGATAAATGTACCGTAAGTATTGCATACACGGTAAATACATTTGCAAAAACTGTCAAAAAGTACATTGGTACATTGAGATGTTTGCCTCAATAACCTAGAACTAACGGCCATTCTATATACTTTACTTCTATTGTTCAAGCCGACTCTCGAATTTTAACGATCGTTCTAACTTTCAACAATCGTGAAATTTTGGAATACTTAAGAGGCTTGGCTCACAGCTTCTTAATAGACTTTTAACTTCTTTCTTTGTTAAATTTATTTTATTTATGAGGGAAATTTATTGTTTTAATGGAATTTTAATAAATTATTCTGTTCTGTTTCTGTTTATTTATTCAAAAAAAAATTACAATACGTGTAAACGCAACTTTGACTAACTAAATACCAAATTCTCTGCTAGGATATTCCAATCTTTATAATTTGTTTTGATAGTATTTATGGCAACCTGTGTATTTCATATCTTCAACGTTTATACTGGTCAGGTACTCCAGTTTCTAGAATTAAATACTACATATAATTTGGTGTAAAGTCCGGTAAGCCAAATATTCTTTTTAAAAAATATCTTTGTAATTTATTCACCTCCTTGAAATTTGAAAAGCCAAAGACTTGAGCTGCAAACTGAAGACCGATCTCGAGACAGCATTGAATAATTTAAATTTTGTTGAAAATCTTCTTCTTTCCCATAAAATTTTTCTACGTACTATTTTTAACTTTTTCTTCCCTTTCTGAATTTTCGAAATATAATTTGATTGACTTTGCTTTTGATTGCAAATATATTTTTTGTTCCAGTTTTATTAATTTTATTATTTAATAAACTTGAATTTGTTTCAGATTCATTAAGTAATAGATTTACCAAATTTAGCTGCAATTCAATAACGGTTTATTTTTTGGCTATCTGTAGTGAAATTTTTTAATCAAATAAACAATATCTTTGTTTACGTATGTATATATAGGAAATCATTTTTTTTATTTCCTTAGTTATAGGAAATAATAATTTTACAAAGTAATAATCATAATCATTATACTTATAATTTCTTTGCTGAAACATAATATGTACTTTCTAACAGAGAATAACATCCTACAATTACTGCTTGCCGTCATTTTTCTGATTCCTTCTTTTGTGTAAAAAGTTTTTAACATATCTATATAAGTTTGCAAAACTTTCAATAGCTAGTTAACATATTAAAATATATTATTTCTTTAAACAATCAGGACTGCGTGCACCTTTTGATAAAGTGAGAGAAATAATTGTTATAAGAAGAGTTTTGGCAAAAATTTTAGATTATATATATTTTGGTGTATTAACTTTATTACTTATTTTGTTTAGAAACACATTTTTTTTATTTTAGTTATATGCATTAAATCGCATTGGGAAAATGTCCAGCAACAAATTGAACAGTGTCTCATCTCAATCTATTGATTCCAGTGAAATTGAATTTGAAGGTATAAATGGCCATCAAGGAACAGCTGATTGAAAGCTTTTTAACTTAAAGGAACATTGATGTGTATCTAAAACAATATTAAATATTTTATAAATTATATAATATGTAGTACGTGTTGTAATTAATATTCATAATTTATTTAAATATATTAAGAATTAGGAAAATCTAGCTTTCAGCAGTCTTGTTTTAATTTTATGAGTATTTTATGAGTATTTTAATTTATTATATATTATTATATGTTAAATACAGGGTGTCCGCCGGGAAGGTATACTACTTTGTTTTGCCGCCATTGTGGTAAATGTTAGTCTTGACAGTTCATATTTGGCAGTCGTGAAGTACTCACGTGGAAAATTTATTATGGAAAAATATTCGATAAACCAGCGTGCCAATAGGATGTTACAGCTCGCCCATGACAACCCCGATTTTCATGAAAAAATCATAATGAGTGACGAGGCACATTTTCATTTAAATGGATATGTGAACAAACATAATAGTCAGTTCTGGGCAATGGAAAACCCTCAAATTATTCATCAGTCACCTTTACATCCATTAAAAGTGACAGTCTGGTGTGCAATTTGGTCAGGAGGAATCATTGGACCTTACTTCTTTGAAAATCAAAACGGCGTAACGGTAACTGTGAATGGGGAGCGATATCGTGATATGATTGAAAACTTTTTAACGCCACAACTGCATGCTTTGAGCTTGATTAACATGTGGTATCAACAAGACGGTGCCACATCGCATACAGCCAGGATTACAATGGAATTACTGCGAGACCTCTTTCCACAACAAGTTATTTCAAAAAATGGTGATGTTGATTGGCCTCCACGGTCGCCTGTTTTAACTGCTCCCGACTTCTTTTTGTGGGGATATCTAAAAAGCAAAGCTTATGCAAACAAACCAGAAACGCTTGAGCAACTCAAACAACATATTCGTGATGAAATTAATGAAATACCGCGTGAAATGTGTGAGAATGTAATGAAAAATGTGCTCAAAAGAGCTCGCATTTTTGAGGCTAACAGAGGCGGACATTTATCTGATATTGTATTCCATACATAATTGCCGACATTAAATAAAACATTTATCAATATAAGATCCATTCTCTTTCATTTAATCAAAAATTATAAACAAAGTATTATACCTTCGCGGCGGACACCCTGTACCTAAATAATTATGGGCGTGAATAAAATGTTATACATATATGAAAATTGCAAATTCTATATAAAAAAGTTGCTAATCATCGTAGAATTCTTAATGTAATCTATGTGTGGTCACCGTTATTTTGATTTACACCAAGTTATATTTTTTTAAATAACTTATACTGTATAAAGTCCATGTTAGAGTTAGAAGTCCCACATCTAACTTCAAGTATTCTCGATTTTATGGACAAAATTAATTTGGAAAATTCTGAATTTTTCACTTCATTTAAATGAATTGGTTGAAGATTCGATTTGCGTTTTTATGGGGAGGTGTATAACCCAAAATTATTATAACCATATAACAGAAATGACTTAATACAGAACCAACAATAATCATAATTTGTGGGTGCCGGTAAGTATTCCGTATTGGACCATATGCAAACAATTCACATATTATATAATATATATATGGTATATTAACAAATAATTATCAATTCATTTTTTTAATAGGAAAAATTGGAAAATTGAATCATATCATAAATTAAAGATTTTTGCAATATTAATACCTACTGATTCTACGACATTTCCTTGAAACGCATTTGCTCAAAAAAATTAACAAATTTTTTTCGAGCTTATTTTTTGTAGTATGTATTTACATTATTCATTTTTAAAAAGTAAGTTAACTATTTACTCAAATTTCATAACTAAAACAAGTGAGTATTTTATTTATACAACTTAATCCAAAGAAAAAATTGGAATCCAAAAATTTATACGTTTTGCTGTATTAAATTAATTTTTTACTAATATCACAATTTAATTTTTTTAAATGTTAAATATTTTTGGAGTAAGTACTTTCGAAAATTCGATCCCATGTTTTTCGAGTATATGTTTTTCAGGCACAAGTTTTTCGAACAAAAGTCGAGATACCAGGTTTGGTTATAATAGTACCTAGGTTAGTTTATAGTGGAGGCAGAGCCTCGTATAGACAATACTGGGGTAATTCATAAACCACACTGGGTAATTAGAGGGTTCATCTAGTAAGTTGAAGAATTCGTAATTGCAGCAAACTTGAGGAGTTTTTTGGTGCTGCAATTGGAGACCTCTTTCAGAGTTAGGTAGTAGAGCTTTCCCAAAATACGACCTCTACGTCTAGCGAGTACAGGGTAGTGGAGGAGGTGCTCTAGGGTTTCAACTTGCCTGGATGACCGCAAATTCTGGTTTGATCACTTGCGCATGCTTGCCGATCAAGCAGTGTTCAGTGAGGAGGCCCTATGGTGATTATTTATTTATTTATAATTTTTTAATTTAACCATTACATTAATCTTAATTACATAATAATTTTGAAACCGTGTCTTAAATCTAGTTTAATTATATACAATAATTTTAGCGAACATTATATGTTACATGATAATATTAAATTAATATAATATTATTCTAGGATGTTTCCAATGAAATTTTTATAAACGAGGAATTACAAATTAAATAAATCTACATAAAAAATTAATATAAAAAATAATATGTATTTAGGATAAAGTCAAATTAAAATAAAATATGAAGTTATAATGGGGTATGGAGGGATCTGTAGGAATAGTATACTAAGGTGTATTTAGTAAGGCTTGAAGATTTTTTTTTGTAGGATAATTAAGTTATTGTTGATGAGTAGATAGTGCTAAATTTATTAAAGACCCAACTGCATCTATTAACAGGCTCATTGCGACCATAGTAGGTGCGATGAGAGTATTCTACTAATGTTTTAGTAACTCGTCTGTATACAATCCTCATTTTATTTTATTTGAAATGAATTCAACTTTTATATTTTCTTTTAATACTTCAAACGTAAAACAGGAAGTTAAAATGATTCTCCTGGACGATAGGGATGAGAGATTAATTAGTGACAGTCTCTAGTGTAAGAAGGTAAATTATTAAATGCTCTGGGGTCATATAGTTCTCTTAATGCAAACATCATAAACTGTTTTTGAATTGATTCAATTCTGTTACTGTGAACTTGAAGGCAGAGTCCCAGATTTGACAAGCGTATTCAAGAATGGGTCGTACGAGTGAACAGTATAGAGATTTGGTGACCCATATGTTATTAAATTCTTTAGCTCTTCTTTTTATAAAATATTTTATTAGCTTTCGCAATTATTCTGTCATAATGTTTGTTAAAAGTAAGCTTACTATCAAGCAGAATACCAAGGTCAGAGATTTGGTCAACGCGGGTTAGTAAGGTCCGATTAATATAGTAATTGAAATGTTGAGTAGTTCTTTGAAGAGAGAAAGTAATTACATAGCTAGTATTAAGAAATAATCTATTTCTTATGCACCATTCATCAAATGCATTAAGTTTAGATTGCAAAAAAGATGAATCGGTTAGGGATTTGATGATTTGATATATTTTTCGATCATCGGCATAAAATAGGTGTGCTATATCTGATAAAACCTCGGATAAGTCGGAAATGAAAATGTTAAAAAGGAGAGGACCTAAATGACTGCCTTGAGGAACACCAGAGGATACTGAAATCTGTTTAGAAATACTACCCTGAAACTTGACAAATTGTACTCGGTTGGTAAGGTAAGAAGTAAGGCACTCAAGTAGTGAACCAGTTATACCCCTTTTACGCAACTTACTAATAAAAATAGTATGGTCAACACGATCGAAGGCTTTACTGAAATCCGTATAAAAAGTGTCGACTTGATATCTTTTCTCCATTTGACACAAACTATCCGACACGAGTACCATAAGGTTGGTAGGTTTAGATCTATTTTTTCTAAAACCATGTTGTAATAATTAATATTTTTAATTTAATTATTTTTTTAGTTTTGTTTTTAAGAAAAACTAATTTTTAATCATTAAAAAAACATTTTGATTTTTCATTTCTTCAAAATATTAACGAATCGATGTTGAAATGATGTTGTTCTTGTTGTATACGGATTTTCATTCGCCCACGTGTGTAAGTAATGGTAGTTTGTAATGCCATCTCTTGTGAATTGAGACTCATCTGTCCATAAAATATTTGGTACAAATGTATTGCAATTAATTTGTCTTCCCAACAACCAGTTGCAGAATTCTAATCGGTGTTCCTTATCTGCTAGCAATAACTCCTGAACAGTTGTTGTGTGAAACGGATGAAGTCTCCCCTGGTGTAAAACTCTGAAAATTAAGGTTGTTGATAAATTTAATTGTAAAGACAGTCGCCGTATACTTATTGACGGATTTTCTCTGACTGCTTGAAGTATACTTTCATCTCGTCCTACAAACCTACTATTTGTCGCATGCCCTTCATTACGATTAAACCTTACTCTGCCAGTCTCTCTTAATCTTCTATGAATATCCGAAAATACCATATCAGTAGGAAGGCATCGTCTTCTAGGATATCTAATACCATACGCTTCTCGAGCAGCCAAAGCATTTCCATTAGCTAGCCCATAAAAGTAGTGTATGTCTGCATACTCCTCATTGGTAAATTCTGCCATTTTAATTATTCACTTGTTTTCTTTTTATAATTTAAAATACAACTGAATATGTCACATAGTCAATGCACTTCTTTTATACAAAAACATTTTATAAAACCAGACAATTATTTTATAAAAAGAGGTAATGGCTTACTTTATTGCAAGGTTAACAGCCTAATTACTTAGAAATTAGTGTCGGCAAGTTTTAAAAGCGTAATTACAACTACCTCCAATAAATTATTCTACAAAAAACCCACATTTACCTTAATTACCTGAATTTTTCAATTAAAATATCTGATTAAAGTACGTTTTTTGTTACCTTTCTACTGGACAAACCAGAAGTCGCAGGTAACAGATTTGTATGGCGATTTTGTAGGTAACACTATGGCGCATCCAAATCAAATTTAAAAAAAATTATACCCGGCAAAATTTCGAGAAAACTAGCATTTTTCCAAAATCTAATTAATTATTTTTTGAAAAAATTATAACTTTAACAAAATTTAACGCAGACCTAGCAACCGGTGAAAATAACGGTAACATCGAAATAAAGGTAAATTAATTGTCTATCAAACGCGCCTAGTTTGGATATTCTTGGTTCAATACGCTAGAAGTTATAATTCATTAAGTGCTTGTACCTACTTCTCCGAAGGACTTTTTTTAAACACCCTGTAACTCAGTGGGTGTTGAAATTCGACCCTCCCTTCCATACAATTTGTTGCTCAAAATGAACCGATGAATCACCACTTCTAGTATTCAGGACCCAAACCGGAACACCCTGTATATGTATTATGACAAGAGAGCATAAAGATAAAAAATTGAAGCCATGCCGGGTATAGTCGTCTCGCTTTTTTGCTAACCAACCTGTCAAAATTTAAAAATTTGTAATAAGCGACGGACTAGGTTTTTTTTTAATCCGGGCCTATAGAATTATGGAATGATTTATATATACTATGTAAAAAAATTTAAAAAAGGAAAGGCCTGTACGGAAGTCGAGTGAAATGAAATTTTAACGCGATCTCCAAAGCTCTCCAAAGTCTCCGGTGAAATAGTCGTGAAAAAGTTGTGAAAAATAGACAGGTTAATTTTACATTTTAATATTTTGATAATTCAAATGTTTGTTTATGCTTATAATTTTTTTAAAATTTAAATTTGATTTAAAAATCAAATTTAAATTATTAAAAAAAAAAACGTAAATGTCACAATTTCATCGTGAAATAATGTTCAGAACATTATTTCGCTATGAAAAATAATTGTAGACAAAATCGAAATTAAGGTTAATAAAAAGTGTTAAGCGAAAAAAAGAACTACTAATATTCCTCCTAACAAAGTAGTAAAATTTAATTTACCTAAATATATTTACATAGAAAAATATAAAATAAGTATATCATTGTCTGCCGATGTAATCATATTTATGAAGCATGAACAAACAATAGGAAATATTGAAATAAATACAGTATTTTAAAATTTTATACTATAATTATTCATATTTGACTTTATAAAAATTAATAGACTAAATAAAAAAGAACCGACCCTGCTATAAAAATTATCAGCTGATATTTTGACAAGAAATTTCGTCGGATGAGTTTAAAAAGATCCATACGACATCAACTCAGTTTCGACTAAAATTTATCTAATTATCTAAAAAAAAGTGCACACAGTAATTTAATTTTAATTTTTACGATTTGTAAAAACTTTTTATCAGATTTAATTATGCTCCTATCCATATATTCAAATACCTAATTCAATAGTCAATAAATGTAAAAATGGCATATGACGTTTTTAAGAATTCGGTAGACGATTTGATTTTGACAGGTTAGTTAGCAGAAAAAAGGAAGTAATTTTTTCACGGCTTCATAAACATTTTTTTTGATATATGAAATTTACTATGAGTTAAAAAGAGATGGAACATTTATGCTCCGTCCATATTACATTTATGTAATATTTTTTCTAATTCGTTGAGAATTTCTCATATTTTCATATTGTTCAGACAGTTTATTATTATTATTATATATTTTTTTATTATAGTATAAAAGAATCGGGTTAATTATGGTTGATAATTTATCGCAAATAATTTTTTCACAAAGTTTTGGAATGGAAGAGAAGATGGATGCATTTATCACCACTCTTATGGGTAGGTGTGAGATAAGATGATTTCCAAGAAGCCTAGATCTAAAGATTTATTAAGAAGAAGATGTAACGGGAGTGATAGTTGTTCAGCAAAATTATAAGAAAATATGTTCAGTAATAAATCAAGACCTGGACACTTTTTTGTATCGAGGCCACTAAGAGCATTTTTAATTTCATCCAGCGAGATTGATATATGATTAATAATAGATGGAATATGTGATATACTGGGAGAAGACTGCAAATTGTTGGAAGCGCTACAATAAATTTCTTTAAATCGATCTGAAAACATATTACTAATTACTGTGGCATTTGAGGAGCTGTTGTTATCCCTAAACAATTTAGAAGGATATCCCATAGTCTTGTTTTTCATACTTACATAATTAAAGATTTTTTTTGCTCATGAATAATATTTTAGCCGATGTTTTTGATATATCTGTCGCCCTCATGGGATTTTGATGAAATTGATCATATTTAAGTTTAGAATGTCCATTTACAAGGGTTCTGTTCCTTATATGTTTATATAATTTATTTCTTTAATTCCTCAGAGTACGAATAGGTTTCTATCGAGCCAAGGTTCGGGAAGTTTATATTTCTTAATGATTTTTGCGACGAATTTGTTTAATAATGTCAGTAACAGTTTCATGAAATATCGAAATAGCATTGTCAAGGTTAATAATAGTTAAAATATTTGTGCAGTCTATAACAGAGAGGTGGTGAATAAGAAAACTTATTAGTATTTACACGGGCTTATTGGTGCTATAAAATTCTTTTATAGTTCAAACCTGAAGCACCAAGAAGAAAGATCGCATGTGGCTTCGTCTTGGGAAATATCAAAGCAACTATTATACTTATAATATAATTGGCTTAAAATACTAACGTTGGTTGGTAATCTTTCTTGTTGAATTGCTAATGCCACACTGGTTTTGGTTTTACCATCGATACACACGGAACTGGGTTTATTGTGTAAGTAGGTAAGTAGGATACGTACATTACTGTAATTTGTATTAATTCTAAACTAAGATAAATGGTACCGATTTTCAATACTATCAGTAGAATCGTCAATTTAACATTTGGCGGAAATAAAGGATTCAAAAATGTACTTTGTGCTATACAATCTGTGGAAGTTAGATATGATATATATATAGGGCAGATATTATGAGTGTTGTAAAATATGTTGAAGGTATTTTATGAACAGGAGTAAGAGGATATAATGGTCGACTTTGAATAAAGGTATGAATTTTTTTTTAATTTATTGATAATATTTTTCTGAGGTTATTACTGCTATTGTTATTGCATTTATTTAATGATGAGGTTGTGTTACTAGGAACTGTAGTAGAAATATGTTGTAATTTATAAAGTGGGTAATTGTAGAGGTACAGGGGTAGTGTGAGAAGGACAAGAATGGTTATCTTCATAAATGCCATTGATAATAGAAGATTGACTATTATTTGGAAGGGGAATAGAAGGAAGAATAGGATTTAATGTACGTCCTTGTATAAAGTTTTTATATTTATTATTAATGTTATTCTTACTATTGTTATCTAAATATTCAATTTGGTCATATTATTATTGTTATCATTTATATTACTATTATTCGCATTAGACATATTGCTGATTAACTATCTATGGACAATATTTATACTATTATTACTGTTAATATTATTTTTATTATTTTAATTAGTTCTCTTTAATTTACTATTAGCATAATTCTGGAAAAGCCATGCGTATCTGGTTGGAAGCTGTAGTTTAAAAGAAATACTTCTTTTTTGAGGTCATAATTTCGAGCACGATATAACTTTTATATGTAAGGTTTCCTTAATGTAGTTTATAATATGCGAACTCGAACTCTACTTAGATAAGAATCGATACTTTTTACATGGAAAATAGTTATATTTACATCCTGCTCATGATGAGAGTCATTCATGCTTCTAAGTTTGTCAAGTCTCGTATTCCATTCAGTGTTGCTCCATGAGACTCCATATTTATTAATTTTATTATAATTCAAATAAGTTTCGGTATGTGGCGGCACCAGTACAAATGACGATACTGATCTGGCTTCAGCTGTTGATGTTAAATCATTATTAGTATTAATTATTTCATCAGGGATACGAATATTTTCATTACCAATATTATTATAAATATTATTATCATTATTCTTATTAATATTATCATAATTATCAGTATTAATAGTCACGTCATTATTAGTAATAATGAATTCGTTAAGAAGCGATATTTGATTTATTTTGTTTGGGAGTAGGTACAGGATTAATATGTGGCGGTTGCGGATATTGACATTGCTGAGAACCAGCCGCCGTCAATTGCCACAATCCTACCAAAAATTCTAGTACAACTATTGCAGTCTGTCATAATGCGTTTTTAACGGTCCAATAGGAACGCTGGTAATTTTCCATTACCAGACTTCCTAACGGTACCGCTAATTTTAACAATTCGTATAATGAGAAAAATAATCTTTCAGTTTTAAATTCAGTGCCATTTATTGGTAGATTGCTACCATCAGCTAGTTTTACTGAATTGGTATCTGATTTATTTAGTTTTGTAAAAAGTGGTTCATAATTGCACATGTGTGAAGACGCACCTGTATCAATACACCATTCAGAAAAATTTACTTTATTTTGTTGATTAGCCATTAAACAAACCAAAACATCTTCACAATCACTTTTATCTTCATCGTTTTTCTGCACTACGTTAATTTTATGTACACGATTCTCATTTTCATTCTTCTTTTTCCACGCTGCAAATTTACGACAATCAGTTTTTATATGACCCTTTTTCTTACAGAAAAAACAATAAACTTTAGAACTGTCAAAAGCGTTATTGACTTTATTAACTTTATAAACTTTTTCATCACATTCAATTATATTTTCTGCATAGTGTCTTCTTTTATACTCTTCTAAAAGTTTATTTTTGACCATAGTTTTAGTCAAATCTGCTTCAGCACGTGATTCCAGTGCAGTAATCAAAACACTATAACTTTCAGACAAGATAGACAAATACAATGCTACTGCTAAAGCGTCCGCTAATGACTCACCTAATGTGTTTAATTCATCCATGCATTCATCCATCGCATTTAAATGAATTTTCATATTTCCTCCCTCAGGTAATATCATTCGACATAACCGTCTTATAAGTCGAACTTTGTTGGATTCCCACATTGCTTTGGCTGTGGCTTTACTTTTAACATGAATAATTTGGTTGTCCTCAATTAACAAACCAATATGTGCACGTGCTTTACCGTCTTTTTTGTTCCATATGGCTAATTGTGTTGCATCTATAGGTGCTGATTCTTCGATAACTAACCATAAATCTTCTTTTATTAATAAAAGTTCTATTTTATATTTCCATACCTGGTAGTTATTATTAATACCTGGTAGTTTTATTAATAAAAGTTCTATTTTATATTTCCATACCTGGTAGTTATCATCATTCAACTTTGTAATTTGTAGCTTAGCAGCTTCCGGCATTTTTCTTGAGGTGTAGCGGTCAAAATTAAAGATTATTTATTTTACGAAAAATAATCCAAAAATATCGTAAAATAATACGTTCACTATAAATATCTTTCTTAATTTTGTGATGTGATAACAAATCTGGGCCAATAACCTGTTGAAATACTCCGATGATCGTGGATTTGAAAACTAGCTATCAAGTAGAAATACAGAAAAACAAACGATGTGTTTCGTTTTATAACCTTTATTAGACTGACCGAGAAAAATATTTTGTATGATAACATCTGAAGTAGGCTGCGTCCTGAAACTACTTTACAATATAAAGCTGTGTTTACACATTTAATTTTTTTTGATAATTAAAGCTACGTTACACAATTATAATAAAAAAAATTCAAATAAGATTATTTAATTTAACAAATGTTGTAAAAAACTAACATGCTGCCCATTGGTCGTACTGGTTCTAATAATCCAACTCGAGAATCAGCGCAAATAAGAATAGATTTTACTAATTATTTTAATACTTCAGTTAATATTTAAAAAATAATGGAAAAAAATTACAACGTAATAATTAAGTAAAAATAAATAAGAAAAAATTCTTCATAAAAAAATATTATTTTTTATAAACTTCTAGTTTATAAAAAATAATATTTATGTGATCATATATATATAATATTTATGCGTTATGTGATTATTTACCTATTTAATAAATGATAATTAAAATAAATTAATAAAAGGCTATTTTGTCACAATAATTTAATTTATTTTCACATTTTATCGAAAATAATAATGGTATATAATATAAAATTTGTGCAATATATAGATATACTTTATATGTTTTGTGAATTGGAAAATTTATATAAATACGATGTTGTTTCCACATCACCTTTGAGGTAAACCTCTCAATGCATTTTTTTTTATCCTAAACGCAATCCTAAACGCAATATACAATTATAATTATTATTTTATATAACATTTTAAACTTAAAACTTACATAATTTGGTAAAATTTCCTGTAAAGACACTCCTATTCCGATATTGACGGAATAAGAAAATCCATTTCCTAAATATTATATAAAATTATAATTATTTATATAATATTTTTAATTTAAATAGAACCTACATTATTTGGCAATCTATCTTCTAAAATTGACGACATATCTACATTATTCGTAGAATTTTCTTTTTCAGCAGGTACTGGCTTCCACGTATATAAGAATACAGATTAGAATATAAAGCCAAGGAAACAATAAGAAAGAGAATTAGAATAAAATTAAAGATTAGAATTAAATGAGAAATAAAAATAAAATAATAAAATTGAAATATATTTCCTAAAAATATTAAAAAAATATTAATAAAACAATTTAAAATTCTTGTTTAAAAGCTTACCAAATTTTGTGAAGGAACTGCAGTTTTATTTAGCAGTTTCCGATGTTGAGTTTTAAAATCTTGCGCTCTAGAATGTAACGCACACACCCTAAATATCACACAATAATCATCTGGTAACAAATTTAATGCACCAAACCAACTATTTCTTTTTTCTAAATCAATGTGAAATCTAAAAAATTATAAAAAATAAGAATCATATAAGACATAATAATAACGTTTCAAACAAAAATTATCCTGAGTACAACACTGTTCAGAAAATGAACCAAATTAAAAGCTCTTTTTAAATATGGCGCCAATATTATAAATTTTATTTTTGATTTCCATTTCATGTTTATAATTTAAAACATCAAATGACACAATAAAATTTAAATGAAATTTAACAAAAAAATATATATAAATTTAATATATATTTTAAAACCACTCTTAAATAATTACATTTAGTATATATTTACTTGTAAAGGGTAACTCTTTCACTTTCTGGTAATTTATTAAATAAATTATATTTACACCCTTTCACAACACAATAATACATTATAATATTTTTCAATTTATACCACTTAATAGTAATACTAATGTTTTTTAAAATACTGTTTTACTTTTAATTAATAATAGCACAAAAAACTAACATAAAATAACAAATTTTCAAAAACGAATTGAAAGCTCTCATCAAAAATATTTGACAACCTATTTGCAAATATTTGACAGCAAATTTGGAAATATTTTACATTAAATGAGCTTAAAAAATTCGGACAAAGCTTGTGGGTGCAAATATATCATATACCATATCCTGTATATTTTATCTGAGAAAAATAGACATAAATGGATTAATAAAATAAAATGTGGATAAGTTAAGTATTAATGGTCGATTCATTGGTTCGTCGGATTCAAGTTGAACTGTTTTAAGACGAACTGCGTTCATTGGTTCGTCTTAAAAGCGCCGAACTATTTTTTTTATGACATTTAATTTGACATTTTTTTGACACTTAAAAAATAAATAATATTTTTATTTGTGATTATTACATATAACAAATTCTAAAGTTTGAGAAGTTTTCCTGATTTGTTAATAATTAGTAAAAGAGGTAAATATTATTTTAAACATAAAATATTTTTCCAAAAATTAACCCAAATAAAAGTTTACAGTATACAATCAAAATAATGCTAGTGAATAAACAAAAGATTCGTCAATTACTTAAAATTTATTTTTTATTGGCACAAGCACAAATATTTTTATACTATATAAAAATGAAAAACGCTAAACAAATGAAGCACAAAAAATTTGGAGTCAGATCAATATTGTAACAAAGGATTTTATAATAATTTAATTCAAGAAATGAGACTACAGGATAGAGAATCATTTATTAATTTTCATCGTTTAGATCAAGAAACATTTGATGAATTATTAATGTTGTTAGGGACATCACTAAAAAATGCACCTACTCGACAAGAAGAAGAAATTACAATTGCAGAAAGGTTGTCACTAACATTAAGGTAACAATTTGGTAATCATATTGAAGTTAAAGTTACCATTATATATTTGCAGATATTTAGCAATATCTGCAAATATATAATATAGTATGAAATCGATTGGATTCTACGGATATCGCATTGGAGCTAGCACAACATTTAGCATTTTCCTGAAACATGTCAATTGATTTGGGAAAAAATGAATTTTGTTTTTCCAACGATGTAAACAGAATACTGGAAAAATGTTGCTGACGAGTACTACAGCAAATGGGATTTTCCAAATTGTTTGGGAGCGATCGACGGAAAACATGTTGTTATTCAGGTATTATAAAAAGATTTATTTTTACAATGTTGTGCTATTAAATAAATTTATATTAGGCGTTTGGACATTCCAACTCACTGACTTTCAATTATAAACATTCGCATAGTATAATTCTGTTAGCAGTATGTGATGCGGAATATAAATTTGTACTCGTCGATATTGGTGCCTTGGGACACAATAATGACGCAAATGTTTTTCGAAATTCATCTTTCGGAAAAGCCATTATAACGAATTCAGAAAACTTGTGTTTGCCATCCCGAAAAATGCTACCAGGAAGTAATGAAATTGCTCCATATGTCTTTGTAGCAGATGAGGCATTTCCACTACTTAAAAATTTTATGCGCCCTTATCCCGGCAACACGGGAAATCTTCCTAGAGAGAAAAGCGTTTTTAATTATCGGTTGTCTAAAGCCAGAAGAGTGGTGGAAAACGCATTTGGAATATTGGCAAATAGATGGAGCATATATTAGGCTGTCCATACGTCCTGTTTTAGGAAGGACTGTCCTGTATTTTAGCCGTCTGTCCTTCTAATTATTTGTGTCCCCCGAAGTCCTGCTTTTTCACTGATTGTCCTGTTTTGTCCTCCGAAACTTACTTAACATTAAATTTTTTCAAATTTCATATTAACATTTATAAAAATATTGATATTTATATTCATAATCGCAACTTCTCCATTCAACTGCGTTAATTTGTTAACAGAGTAATGATATAGAACATATTCGTTGCAAATCCTGGATTCGCTTAAAATTCAGCTAAAACAAAGATTCGAACAAGAATTTGTTTCATTAACAATAAAAACAAAACTTTTAAACTTAGAGGAAAGCAATCCTGGTATAACAAAAAATAAAATAAAAAACAAATTCTACTCTTTTATAATTCGAATATTGAATATATGTATATATATCAGAGTGGACCCAGACAATCGAAGAATTCAAAATATTTAATTGGATATCTTTAAAAGAAAATGTTGTTTTTGATGATATAATGGAATCTGTTCTATAACTGCACAACAAATTTGATATCGAAATTGATGATAACATTTTGTTTGACGAATTCAAATGTCTAAGTCTAAGTAATTATTGTGATGTTAAAAAAATTGATGATTGGAATGATAAGGCGGGTGAAATCGAAGATAGGTGGCTTAAATATTTAGGAATAATGAAGCAGCAGAAAATTAGTATGAAAAATGTGGAAGTATTGGTGGAATTTGTACTTTGTATTCCAGGTGCAAATACTGCGGTAGAGCGAATATTTTCATTAATTAATGCAATCTGGTCTGACGAGAAGTCAAGATAATCAATTGAAACGCTAACAGCTCAAATTAATATAAATAAAGGCAAATCTTGATTACACTTGCTGTGAATTTCTTAATATATTATATACATGAAAATAATAGATACTTAAAAAAAATACATGATAGTTATAAATATAAATAAATAATATATATAGTATTTAAATAATTTTTGTGATATAAAGGATGTTTACTTTTTAATTTTGTTATATAGCATAACATGGATATATTTTTTTTTTTTTTCTAATTTTATTAACTATTTTCTAATTTTATTAATAAAAAAAAAAAAAATATTTTTTTGTGGTTGTCCCTCTTTTTTGTTTTGGAAATCTGGACACCCTAATATATAGAAAACCAATACTTGCTGAGAAAATTACAGTTGTCAATATTATGAAGGCAACAATTTGTTTACACAATTGGCTTCGCATAAAGAAAACATCGGAATATGTTACAGGTAAAAATTAGTAGAAAATAAGTATTATTTTCAATTGTTTTGATTATCAAATAATATTTAAATTTGAATATGTTTTTTACAGCTGATTTAGTTGAAATCGAAAATATAGATGGAATGATTACTCCTGGTAGATGGAGAGAAAGTAACTCGGAAGGAATGCTGTGTTGAAATACTCCGATGATCGTGGATTTGAAAACTAGCTATCAAGTAGAAAGACAGAAAAACAAACTATGTGTTTCATTTTATAACCTTTATTAGACTGACCGAGAAAAATATTTTGTATGATAACATCTGAAGTAGGCTGCGTCCTGAAACTACTTTACAATATAAAGCTGTGTTTACACATTTTTTTTTTTTTGATAATTAAAGCTACGTTACACAATTATAATACAAAAATTTCAAATAAGATTATTTAATTTAACAAATGTTGTAAAAAACTAACACCCCTTCTCAACATATAGTGAAATTAAATTAACATAAGCCAATTGTTCTTGCATGTTTTTCGAGCTTTGGTCCATCTAATGGTTTGGTTAACATATCAGCAACCATGTTGTTAGTAGGACAATAAACTGCTGCAATTTCCTTTTCAGATATATGTTGATGCACAAATTTGTATTTTATATCAATGTGCTTCACTCGTTGATGACAGGCACGATCATTAAGCAATTTTATACATCCGTGGTTGTCTTCAAATATCTTGATAGGATTTTTTATTTTCTGGTCAAAATCTTTTAACACTCGAACTATCCAGATTAGGTCACGGAGCGCTTCAGCAAAAGCAATAAATTCAGCTTCAGTCGAAGACAATGATACTGATGTTTGTTTACGACTCGTCCAACCTATTAGTGCTCCATTGAAAATCTGGTCTCCAGCCCAATCAGCGTCTACATAACAATAAAAAATTTCATTATTATCATAATTACCTAATTTTAATTTATACGATTTTGTGGCTTTCAAATATCTGAAAACTCTTTTAACTTCGTTCCAATCGCTTTGTTTTGGATCGCTTACACGTCTAGCTAATATTGATGTTGCAATAGCGATGCCTGATCTTGTATTTGTTGATAAGCATAACAACGATCCAATTGCACTTCTATAAACCTCGTGTGATGCGAATGGTTCTTCATTAATTTTTTGTGTTAAATAACCAACATTCATTGGTGTAGTTGAATCCTTGTCATTTTCTAAATTAAATTCATATAATTTGTTTAAAATATATTTTTCTTGATTCATATGAAATATATTATCTTTACCCCTTCGAATTGAATTCCCAGATAATATTGTAAAGTGCCAAGATTTTTGATAATAAATCAAATTCATTAATATTTCAAAATTATCAACAAGTTTTAAATCTGTTGATGCTATTACGATATCATCTACATGATTTGAAATATAAATGAATTGTTGGTGGATTTTCCTTATATACAAACATAAATCATTTTTACTTTGTACATAACCGTTTTTCTTTATAATTGAATCGAATTTCTTATTCCATTCATTAGCGCCTTGTTTAAGACCATATACATTTTTTATTAATTTACATACCTGATTGGTATTACCTACTATAAATCCTTTAGGTTGCTTCATATAAACTTCATGAGATAAATCACTGTTTAAATATGCAGTTTGTATGTCGAAATGTCTAACTACCATGTTTTTCATTCCAGCTACAGTTAGCAAAATTTTTAGTGTTGTTGGATTTGCTACTGGCGCAAAAACTTCGTCATAGTCACGACCATATTTTTGAGAAAACCCTTGAGCGACTAAACGTGCCTTAAACTTTACTACATTACCATCTTGATCTGTTTTTGTTTTATAAACCCATATGCATCCAATAGCGCTTTGATTTGGAGGCAAATCTGTAATTTTCCAGGTTCCATAATTGTGGAGTGAATTTATTTCTTCAGACATAGCCTTTAACCAATTTTCTGAATTTGGTCCATATATAGCTTCTTCATATGTCATTGGATCTGGATCACTTTGTTTCGTGACTTTATTTGCTTCCTTAATCAAACGTTTTGGTGGAACACCCTTGTTTAGTCTTGTAGAAAATCTTACATTCTGATTTTCATTGTATTCTCCTTCTGCTTCTGGATCATTATTAACTATTATAGTTTCTTGATTAACATCTGTTTCATGTTGAACAGGTTCATCTACTGGATCAGAATTTAATATTTTGACTTCATGATTTGGTTCTTCTTGTATTTTATTTTGAATTTCGTTTAGTATTACTTCGTTTTCAGCTTCAATAAATTTTACATTACGACTGATTTTGATTTTGTTCGTCCGACTGTTTAGAAGACGATAGCCTTTTGTACCGATTTCGTATCCAAGGAAATATATTTTTTCTGCTGTATTATCCAACTTTTTGCGTTCGTCTTTCGGAATATGGACATATGCTGATGTACCAAAAATATGAAGATAATTTAAACTTGGTTTTTTGTTGTACCAGAGTTGATATGGAGTTGATTTTGTACTTTTGCTTGGTAAACGATTAATTATGTGATTTGCTGTATTCGCCGCCTCTCCCCAATATTGTTTGTGTAGATTTGAACACAAAGTTCTATTAAAACGCTCAGCAACACCATTTTGCTGTGGAGTTTTTGGTACAGTAAATTGCGTTAAAATTCCATTATTTTTGAGATAACTATGTAGTTTATTTTTCATATATTCACCACCTCTGTCCGACCTGATAATTTTGGGGACTTTACCGTATTGTGTCTTCATCATTTCTATAAATTCAACTAATTTTTCTTTTACATCGGATTTTTGTTTCAGCAAATATATGTGGTTATATCTAGAATAATCATCTATTAATGTAAGTATATATTTATTACCTCTAGGTGTAGGAACTTGTAGTGGTCCACATACATCTGTGTGTACTAAATCCAACTTATCAGCTGATTTGGTTAATGATTTTTGTGGAAATGGATCTCTGGTTTGTTTACATTGTAGACATATTTCACAGATATCTTTATGATCACAATTTTCAATTTTAATGTCTACTGCCAGTTCGGTCATTTTGCGTATATCAATTAAATTTCGATGTCCAAGTATCTTATGCCATTCATGAATACATTTCGATTTTTGCGGATTAATTACGTTGAAGTCTTGGTGGTTTGCTTTGTAAATGTCGTTTCGTGATTTCACCACCATTAAGGTTTTTCCATCTTTATTTATTTCACATTTTTAATTTTTAAATATAATATTGCATCCATTTTTAGCTAATTTACTGACTGATAGTAAATTACATTTAAGTTTCGGTACGAATTGGACTTCATTCAGTTTAATTTTACCATATTCAGTTTTAAATTCAGTGCCATTTATTGGTAGATTGCTACCATCAGCTAGTTTTACTGAATTGGTATCTGATTTATTTAGTTTTTTAAAAAGTGGTTCATAATTGCACATGTGTGAAGACGCACCTGTATCAATACACCATTCAGAAAAATTTACTTTATTTTGTTGATTAGCCATTAAACAAACCAAAACATCTTCACAATCACTTTTATCTTCATCGTTTTTCTGCACTACGTTAATTTTATGTACACGATTCTCATTTTCATTCTTCTTTTTCCACGCTGCAAATTTACGACAATCAGTTTTTATATGACCCTTTTTCTTACAGAAAAAACAATAAACTTTAGAACTGTCAAAAGCGTTATTGACTTTATTAACTTTATAAACTTTTTCATCACATTCAATTATATTTTCTGCATAGTGTCTTCTTTTATACTCTTCTAAAAGTTTATTTTTGACCATAGTTTTAGTCAAATCTGCTTCAGCACGTGATTCCAGTGCAGTAATCAAAACACTATAACTTTCAGACAAGATAGACAAATACAATGCTACTGCTAAAGCGTCCGCTAATGGCTCACCTAATGTGTTCAATTCATCCATGCATTCATCCATCGCATTTAAATGAATTTTCATATTTCCTCCCTCAGGTAATATCATTCGACATAACCGTCTTATAAGTCGAACTTTGTTGGATTCCCACATTGCTTTGGCTGTGGCTTTACTTTTAACATGAATAATTTGGTTGTCCTCAATTAACAAACCAATATGTACACGTGCTTTACCGTCTTTTTTGTTCCATATGGCTAATTGTGTTGCATCTGGTGCTGATTCTTCGATAACTAACCATAAATCTTCTTTTATTAATAAAAGTTCTATTTTATATTTCCATACCTGGTAGTTATCATCATTCAACTTTGTAATTTGTAGCTTAGCTGCTTCCGGCATTTTTCTTGAGGTGTAGCGGTCAAAATTAAAGATTATTTATTTTACGAAAAATAATCCAAAAATATCGTAAAATAATACGTTCACTATAAATATCTTTCTTAATTTTGTGATGTGATAACAAATCTGGGCCAATAACCTGTTGAAATACTCCGATGATCGTGGATTTGAAAACTAGCTATCAAGTAGAAAGACAGAAAAACAAACGATGTGTTTCGTTTTATAACCTTTATTAGACTGACCGAGAAAAATATTTTGTATGATAACATCTGAAGTAGGCTGCGTCCTGAAACTACTTTACAATATAAAGCTGTGTTTACACATTTATTTTTTTTTGATAATTAAAGCTACGTTACACAATTATAATAAAAAAAATTCAAATAAGATTATTTAATTTAACAAATGTTGTAAAAAACTAACATGCTGCCCATTGGTCGTACTGGTTCTAATAATCCAACTCGAGAATCAGCGCAAATAAGAATAGATTTTACTAATTATTTTAATACTTCAGTTAATATTTAAAAAATAATGGAAAACAATTACAACGTAATAATTAAGTAAAAATAAATAAGAAAAAATTCTTCATAAAAAAATATTATTTTTTATAAACTTCTAGTTTATAAAAAATAATATTTATGTGATCATATATATATAATATTTATGCGTTATGTGATTATTTACCTATTTAATAAATGATAATTAAAATAAATTAATAAAAGGCTATTTTGTTACAATAATCTAATTTATAATCACATTTTATCGAAAATAATAATGGTATATAATATAAAATTTGTGCAATATATAGATATACTTTATATGTTTTGTGAATTGGAAAATTTATATAAATACGATGTTGTTTCCACATCACCTTTGAGGTAAACCTCTCAATGCATTTTTTTTTATCCTAAACGCAATCCTAAACGCAATATACAATTATAATTATTATTTTATATAACATTTTAAACTTAAAACTTACATAATTTGGTAAAATTTCCTGTAAAGACACTCCTATTCCGATATTGACGGAATAAGAAAATCCATTTCCTAAATATTATATAAAATTATAATTATTTATATAATATTTTTAATTTAAATAGAACCTACATTATTTGGCAATCTATCTTCTAAAATTGACGACATATCTACATTATTCGTAGAATTTTCTTTTTCAGCAGGTACTGGCTTCAACGTATATAAGAATAAAGATTAGAATATAAAGCCAAGGAAACAATAAGAAAGAGAATTAGAATAAAATTAAAGATTAGAATTAAATGAGAAATAAAAATAAAATAATAAAATTGAAATATATTTCCTAAAAATATTAAAAAAATATTAATAAAACAATTTAAAATTCTTGTTTAAAAGCTTACCAAATTTTGTGAAGGAACTGCAGTTTTATTTAGCAGTTTCCGATGTTGAGTTTTAAAATCTTGCGCTCTAAAATGTAACGCACACACCCTAAATATCACACAATAATCATCTGGTAACAAATTTAATGCACCAAACCAACTATTTCTTTTTTCTAAATCAATGTGAAATCTAAAAAATTATAAAAAATAAGAATCATATAAGACATAATAATAACGTTTCAAACAAAAATTATCCTGAGTACAACACTGTTCAGAAAATGAACCAAATTAAAAGCTCTTTTTAAATATGGCACCAATATTATAAATTTTATTTTTGATTTTCATTTCATGTTTATAATTTAAAACATCAAATGACACAATAAAATTTTAATGAAATTTAACAAAAATATATATATAAATTTAATATATATTTTAAAACCACTCTTAAATAATTACATTTAGTATATATTTACTTGTAAAGGGTAACTCTTTCACTTTCTGGTAATTTATTAAATAAATTATATTTACACCCTTTCACAACACAATAATACATTATAATATTTTTCAATTTATACCACTTTATAGTAATACTAATGTTTTTTAAAATACTGTTTTACTTTTAATTAATAATAGCACAAAAAACTAACATAAAATAACCTCAAAATAACAAATTTTCAAAAACGAATTGAAAGCTCTCATCAAAAATATTTGACAACCTATTTGCAAATATTTGACAGCAAATTTGGAAATATTTTACATTAAATGAGCTTAAAAAATTCGGACAAAGCTTGTGGGTGCAAATATATCATATACCATATCCTGTATATTTTATCTGAGAAAAATAGACATAAATGGATTAATAAAATAAAATGTGGATAAGTTAAGTATTAATGGTGGATTCATTGGTTCGTCGGATTCAAGTCGAACTGTTTTAAGACGAACTGCGTTCATTGGTTCGTCTTAAAAGCGCCGAACTATTTTTTTTATGACATTTAATTTGACATTTTTTTGACACTTAAAAAATAAATAATATTTTTATTTGTGATTATTACATATAACAAATTCTAAAGTTTGAGAAGTTTTCCTGATTTGTTAATAATTAGTAAAAGAGGTAAATATTTTTTTAAACATAAAATATTTTTCCAAAAATTAACCCAAATAAAAGTTTACAGTATACAATCAAAATAATGCTAGTGAATAAACAAAAGATTCGTCAATTACTTAAAATTTATTTTTTATTGGCACAAGCACAAATATTTTTATACTATATAAAAATGAAAAACGCTAAACAAATGAAGCACAAAAAATTTGGAGTCAGATCAATATTGTAACAAAGGATTTTATAATAATTTAATTCAAGAAATGAGACTACAGGATAGAGAATCATTTATTAATTTTCATCGTTTAGATCAAGAAACATTTGATGAATTATTAATGTTGTTAGGGACATCACTAAAAAATGCACCTACTCGACAAGAAGAAGAAATTACAATTGCAGAAAGGTTGTCACTAACATTAAGGTAACAATTTGGTAATCCCAGATAATATTGTAAAGTGCCAAGATTTTTGATAATAAATTCAGTATACATTAATATTTCAAAATTATCAACAAGTTTTATATCTGTTGATGCTATTACGATATCATCTACATGATTTGAAATATAAATGAATTGTTGGTGGATTTTCCTTATATACAAACATAAATCATTTTTACTTTGTACATAACCGTTTTTCTTTATAATTGAATCGAATTTCTTATTCCATTCATTAGCGCCTTGTTTAAGACCATATACATTTTTTATTAATTGACATACCTGATTGGTATTACCTACTATAAATCCTTTAGGTTGCTTCATATAAACTTCATGAGATAAATCACCGTTTAAATATGCAGTTTGTATGTCGAAATGTCTAACTACCATGTTTTTCATTCCAGCTACAGTTAGCAAAATTTTTAGTGTTGTTGGATTTGCTACTGGCGCAAAAACTTCGTCATAGTCACGACCATATTTTTGAGAAAACCCTTGAGCGACTAAACGTGCCTTAAACTTTACTACATTACCATCTTGATCTGTTTTTGTTTTATAAACCCATTTGCATCCAATAGCGCTTTGATTTGGAGGCAAATCTGTAATTTTCCAGGTTCCATAATTGTGGAGTGAATTTATTTCTTCAGACATAGCTTTTAACCAATTTTCTGAATTTGGTCCATATATAGCTTCTTCATATGTCATTGGATCTGGATCACTTTGTTTCGTGACTTTATTTGCTTCCTTAATCAAACGTTTTGGTGGAACACCCTTGTTTAGTCTTGTAGAAAATCTTACATTCTGATTTTCATTGTATTCTCCTTCTGCTTCTGGATCATTATTAACTATTATAGTTTCTTGATTAACATCTGTTTCATGTTGAACAGGTTCATCTACTGGATCAGAATTTAATATTTTGACTTCATGATTTGGTTCTTCTTGTATTTTATTTTGAATTTCGTTTAGTATTACTTCGTTTTCAGCTTCAATAAATTTTACATTACGACTGATTTTGATTTTGTTCGTCCGACTGTTTAGAAGACGATAGCCTTTTGTACCGATTTCGTATCCAAGGAAATATATTTTTTCTGCTGTATTATCCAACTTTTTGCGTTCGTCTTTCGGAATATGGACATATGCTGATGTACCAAAAATATGAAGATAATTTAAACTTGGTTTTTTGTTGTACCAGAGTTGATATGGAGTTGATTTTGTACTTTTGCTTGGTAAACGATTAATTATGTGATTTGCTGTATTCGCCGCCTCTCCCCAATATTGTTTGTGTAGATTTGAACACAAAGTTCTATTAAAACGCTCAGCAACACCATTTTGCTATGGAGTTTTTGGTACAGTAAATTGCGTTAAAATTCCATTATTTTTGAGATAACTATGTAGTTCATTTTTCATATATTCACCACCTCTGTCCGACCTGATAATTTTGGGGACTTTACCGTATTGTGTCTTCATCATTTCTATAAATTCAACTAATTTTTCTTTTACATCGGATTTTTGTTTCAGCAAATATATGTGGTTATATCTAGAATAATCATCTATTAATGTAAGTATATATTTATTACCTCTAGGTGTAGGAACTTGTAGTGGTCCACATACATCTGTGTGTACTAAATCCAACTTATCAGCTGATTTGGTTAATGATTTTTGTGAAAATGGATCTCTGGTTTGTTTACATTGTAGACATATTTCACAGATATCTTTATGATCACAATTTTCAATTTTAATGTCTACTGCCACTTCGGTCATTTTGCGTATATCAATTAAATTTCGATGTCCAAGTATCTTATGCCATTCATGAATACATTTCGATTTTTGCGGATTAATTACGTTGAAGTCTTGGTGGTTTGCTTTGTAAATGTCGTTTCGTGATTTCACCACCATTAAGGTTTTTCCATCTTTATTTATTTCACATTTTTAATTTTTAAATATAATATTGCATCCATTTTTAGCTAATTTACTGGCTGATAGTAAATTACATTTAAGTTTCGGTACGAATTGGACTTCATTCAGTTTAATTTTACCATATTCAGTTTTAAATTCAGTGCCATTTATTGGTAGATTGCTACCATCAGCTAGTTTTACTGAATTGGTATCTGATTTATTTAGTTTTGTAAAAAGTGGTTCATAATTGCACATGTGTGAAGACGCACCTGTATCAATACACCATTCAGAAAAATTTACTTTATTTTGTTGATTAGCCATTAAACAAACCAAAACATCTTCACAATCACTTTTATCTTCATCGTTTTTCTGCACTACGTTAATTTTATGTACACGATTCTCATTTTCATTCTTCTTTTTCCACGCTGCAAATTTACGACAATCAGTTTTTATATGACCCTTTTTCTTACAGAAAAAAACAATAAACTTTAGAACTGTCAAAAGCGTTATTGACTTTATTAACTTTATAAACTTTTTCATCACATTCAATTATATTTTCTGCATAGTGTCTTCTTTTATACTCTTCTAAAAGTTTATTTTTGACCATAGTTTTAGTCAAATCTGCTTCAGCACGTGATTCCAGTGCAGTAATCAAAACACTATAACTTTCAGACAAGATAGACAAATACAATGCTACTGCTAAAGCGTCCGCTAATGGCTCACCTAATGTGTTCAATTCATCCATGCATTCATCCATCGCATTTAAATGAATTTTCATATTTCCTCCCTCAGGTAATATCATTCGACATAACCGTCTTATAAGTCGAACTTTGTTGGATTCCCACATTGCTTTGGCTGTGGCTTTACTTTTAACATGAATAATTTGGTTGTCCTCAATTAACAAACCAATATGTGCACGTGCTTTACCGTCTTTTTTGTTCCATATGGCTAATTGTGTTGCATCTATAGGTGCTGATTCTTCGATAACTAACCATAAATCTTCTTTTATTAATAAAAGTTCTATTTTATATTTCCATACCTGGTAGTTATCATCATTCAACTTTGTAATTTGTAGCTTAGCTGCTTCCGGCATTTTTCTTGAGGTGTAGCGGTCAAAATTAAAGATTATTTATTTTACGAAAAATAATCCAAAAATATCGTAAAATAATACGTTCACTATAAATATCTTTCTTAATTTTGTGATGTGATAACAAATCTGGGCCAATAACCTGTTGAAATACTCCGATGATCGTGGATTTGAAAACTAGCTATCAAGTAGAAAGACAGAAAAACAAACGATGTGTTTCGTTTTATAACCTTTATTAGACTGACCGAGAAAAATATTTTGTATGATAACATCTGAAGTAGGCTGCGTCCTGAAACTACTTTACAATATAAAGCTGTGTTTACACATTTATTTTTTTTTGATAATTAAAGCTACGTTACACAATTATAATAAAAAAAATTCAAATAAGATTATTTAATTTAACAAATGTTGTAAAAAACTAACATGCTGCCCATTGGTCGTACTGGTTCTAATAATCCAACTCGAGAATCAGCGCAAATAAGAATAGATTTTACTAATTATTTTAATACTTCAGTTAATATTTAAAAATTAATGGAAAAAAATTACAACGTAATAATTAAGTAAAAATAAATAAGAAAAAATTCTTCATAAAAAAATATTATTTTTTATAAACTTCTAGTTTATAAAAAATAATATTTATGTGATCATATATATATAATATTTATGCGTTATGTGATTATTTACCTATTTAATAAATGATAATTAAAATAAATTAATAAAAGGCTATTTTGTTACAATAATTTAAATTATTTTCACATTTTATCGAAAATAATAATGGTATATAATATAAAATTTGTGCAATATATAGATATACTTTATATGTTTTGTGAATTGGAAAATTTATATAAATACGATGTTGTTTCCACATCACCTTTGAGGTAAACCTCTCAATGCATTTTTTTTTATCCTAAACGCAATCCTAAACGCAATATACAATTATAATTATTATTTTATATAACATTTTAAACTTAAAACTTACATAATTTGGTAAAATTTCCTGTAAAGACACTCCTATTCCGATATTGACGGAATAAGAAAATCCATTTCCTAAATATTATATAAAATTATAATTATTTATATAATATTTTTAATTTAAATAGAACCTACATTATTTGGCAATCTATCTTCTAAAATTGACGACATATCTACATTATTCGTAGAATTTTCTTTTTCAGCAGGTACTGGCTTCAACGTATATAAGAATACAGATTAGAATATAAAGCCAAGGAAACAATAAGAAAGAGAATTAGAATAAAATTAAAGATTAGAATAAAATGAGAAATAAAAATAAAATAATAAAATTGAAATATATTTCCTAAAAATATTAAAAAAATATTAATAAAACAATTTAAAATTCTTGTTTAAAAGCTTACCAAATTTTGTGAAGGAACTGCAGTTTTATTTAGCAGTTTCCGATGTTGAGTTTTAAAATCTTGCGCTCTAAAATGTAACGCACACACCCTAAATATCACACAATAATCATCTGGTAACAAATTTAATGCACCAAACCAACTATTTCAAATTTCTAAATCAATGTGAAATCTAAAAAATTATAAAAAATAAGAATCATATAAGACATAATAATAACGTTTCAAACAAAAATTATCCTGAGTACAACACTGTTCAGAAAATGAACCAAATATGGCTCTTTTTAAATATGGCACCAATATTATAAATTTTATTTTTGATTTTCATTTCATGTTTATAATATAAAACATCAAATGACACAATAAAATTTAAATGAAATTTAACAAAAAAATATATATAAATTTAATATATATTTTAAAACCACTCTTAAATAATTACATTTAGTATATATTTACTTGTAAAGGGTAACTCTTTCACTTTCTGGTAATTTATTAAATAAATTATATTTACACCCTTTCACAACACAATAATACATTATAATAGAATCTTACGCTTCACATGTACATTCAAAAAGAATGTCATATATTCAAAAAACGCAAACTGAAAATGAGAAGCTTTTTCGTGCCTGGCAAGAGCTTAAGAGAAAATATCCTTTCTGGTAATTCCAACAAACTTAAATCGCCAAGTCCTCTTAGAATTTTCTATCACAATTGTGGTGGCATAAGGGGAAAAATCAAAAATCTTTATATTGACTCCAAGTCATGTCATTTCGATATCATAATAATAACAGAAACATGGCTTAATGACTCGTACACTAACGAAGAAATTCTTGACAATGATTGGACCATCTACAGAAATGATCGTGACTATGAAGCTACTGGTTTATCCAGGGGGGGGTGGGGTCTTAATTGGTGTACGCAACTCTATATCTCACACCGTAGTATCTACTGCTCAGTCACAATTTTTCGAACATAAGTTCATCAAATTACTTTTCGATAATAAAGTAATATTTATCGGAGCAGTTTATATTCCTCCCACTTCTATAGAAAGTACATACAATGAATTCTTCGAAACTTTCCAATCTTTCAACTCGATGATTTTGGATGAAAATGATAACATTTTTATTTTTGGTGATTTTAATCGCCCTAACATTTCCTATGTTCCTGACGACTCAGATAACCATCTACTACCAGTCAATTTTATAGACGATATCGATTTCTCTCTTATCGATACATTTTATAGCAATGACATTCAACAGGTATGTAAGTACCCTAACGAGAACGGTAGGTGGCTCGATCTGATATTCTCTAATTCATATGACAACGTGGTAATATACCCGGCAAGTGAAGCTGAGAATCTTTTCTCAAACACACTTCATCATACAGCAACTATAGCTGAACTAACTACTACCACAAAATCTTCTTTCAGCAAATCTTACAACAAAAGAGTTGTATATGACTTTCACAATGCTGACTTTGTTAATATAAATAATGCTATTTCTTCTGTAAATTGGAATAATTTACTTATATCCAATAATCTGGATACTGTCGTTAATATATTTTATAGGACTATTCTTGAAATCATTGAACAATATGTTCCAAAAATTGTTCAGAAAGCTAAACTCTCAGAGCCATGGCTTGATAAGAATCTCAGAGCGTTACGTAATCGTAGAAATAAAATATATAAAAAATTGAAAAGAACTGATATTCCAGATGACGAGCTAATTCGTAAACATGACCAATTGTCTTCGGAATTTTCAACAAAAGCACACGCATCATATGACAATTATTTACGTAATATTGGACAAAATCTAATCACAGAACCCAAGAAATTTTTTGATTTTGTAAATGTTAAGCGTAAATGTTATGGTTACCCATCTTCCATGTCTAAAGGTGACTTTACATCTTCATGTCCACGTGATATCTGCGAGTTGTTTGCTAACGGTTTCCGCGAAGTCTATCAACCATCTACTACTCCCTCTCCCAGTGACGCCACTCCTATATCTAGAACTCCGGTCCTAGACTCTCTATCTCTGACCATGGAAGAAATATTTCATGGTTTAAGTAGTCTGGATTTAAAAAAAGGACCTGGCCCCGATTTAATTCCACCGAGTTTTCTATATAATTGTCACATCAACTATCGCTACCACTTCATCTAATTTTCAATAAATCTCTATTATTTGGGACCTTTCCATCTGCCTGGAAATCGTCTTTTTTAACTCCTATTTACAAAAGCGGTGATAAATGTAATGTAGATAATTACAGAGGTATTGCAATTTTATCTTCTATTCCTAAACTTTTTGAAAAAATCATTTGTGACAAAATATCGCCTAAAATTGTTCCACTTCTTAATAAACAACAACACGGTTTTATAAAAGGTCGCTCAACTACTACTAATCTCATGCTATTTACATCCGACTTACTGTGCAATATGGAGAAATGCCATCAAATTGATGCGGTGTACACTGACTTTAGCAAAGCATTCGATCGCGTGGACCACATCATTTTAACATCTAAATTGCGTAAAATTGGAATTTGTGGTCCTTTGCTCAATTGGCTCACTTCATATTTGACTAATAGAACACAGAATGTAAAATTCCAAGGCTTCTTATCTTCTGATATTTCTGTCTTGTCGGGGGTACCTCAGGGTAGTCATCTTGGTCCTCTTCTTTTTAACATTTTTATAAATGACTTATCTGAATCTCTTTCTGATGTACCACACACTTTTTATGCAGATGACCTAAAAATCTATCATATTATTAAAAGCACTGCAGATATACTGTTTCTCGAATCTAAACTTCTAAACTTCACTATGACAAAATTATCGCAAAATCCAAAAAAATGCTAGGCTTTATCAAAAGAAGAGCAAGAGAATTCAATAATGTGTGGGTTACAAAATCTTTATTTTGTGCTTTAGTCCGCCCGATACTTGAATATGCTTGCCAAATCTGGAACCCTTACTATCAAGTCCACATAGATAGAATAGAGTCAGTGCAAAAACAGTTTCTTCTCTTTGCACTTCGTGATTTATATAACCCCAGAGATTTCGAAAGTCTGCCGAACTATTCGAACAGACTTCAGATTTTAAACCTAATTTCTCTATCTTCTAGGCGATCTATTCTCACTTCTTGTTTCACGTTTGACGTTTTAAAAGGTAACGTTGATGTTTCTTCAATTCTTCAAAAAATAATATTAAACGACAACGTAAGACAAACTCGACATACTAGCTTTTTAAAAACATACCCTCATCATAAAGAATATGCTAAGAATGAACCTATTAATAGATGCTGCATGATCTTCAACACTCATAGTGAGTATTTTTCACTTAACATATCAAAAACTACTTTTAAAAACAATCTTTTCCGCTCTTTAACATAGTTTACTCCTTGAAGTATTAATCTAAGCCATTGAATTAAATGATATATAATTTTTTTAAGTTCATAATATTTGTTTTTTTTTTCTTTAATTTAAGTAACATTTATAATTACAAATATATATGTATTTTTATTTTTATCTAGCTATATAAATATGACGCTGTTACAGTGCCTGTCAAGGTACTGCAACCAAGAGTAATGTAATGAAATATAATGTAATGAAATGTAATGTACCTTGCTTGGTAAATAAATAAATAAATAAATAAATATTTTTCAATTTATACCACTTTATAGTAATACTAATGTTTTTTATAATACTGTTTTACTTTTAATTAATAATAGCACAAAAAACTAACATAAAATAACCTCAAAATAACAAATTTTCAAAAACGAATTGAAAGCTCTCATCAAAAATATTTGACAACCTATTTGCAAATATTTGACAGCAAATTTGGAAATATTTTACATTAAATGAGCTTAAAAATTTCGGACAAAGCTTGTGGGTGCAAATATATCATATACCATATCCTGTATATTTTATCTGAGAAAAATAGACATAAATAGATTAATAAAATAAAATGTAGATAAGTTAAGTATTAATGGTGGATTCATTGGTTCGTCGGATTCAAGTCGAACTGTTTTAAGACGAACTGCGTTCATTGGTTCGTCTTAAAAGCGCCGAACTATTTTTTTTATGACATTTAATTTGACATTTTTTTGACACTTAAAAAATAAATAATATTTTTATTTGTGATTATTACATATAACAAATTCTAAAGTTTGAGAAGTTTTCCTGATTTGTTAATAATTAGTAAAAGAGGTAAATATTTTTTTAAACATAAAATATTTTTCCAAAAATTAACCCAAATAAAAGTTTACAGTATACAATCAAAATAATGCTAGTGAATAAACAAAATATTCGTCAATTACTTAAAATTTATTTTTTATTGGCACAAGCACAAATATTTTTATACTATATAAAAATGAAAAACGCTAAACAAATGAAGCACAAAAAATTTGGAGTCAGATCAATATTGTAACAAAGGATTTTATAATAATTTAATTCAAGAAATGAGACTACAGGATAGAGAATCATTTATTAATTTTCATCGTTTAGATCAAGAAACATTTGATGAATTATTAATGTTGTTAGGGACATCACTAAAAAATGCACCTACTCGACAAGAAGAAGAAATTACAATTGCAGAAAGGTTGTCACTAACATTAAGGTAACAATTTGGTAATCATATTGAAGTTAAAGTTACCATTATATATTTGCAGATATTTAGCAATATCTGCAAATAAATAATATAGTATGAAATCGATTGGATTCTACGGATATCGCATTGGAGCTAGCACAACATCTAGCATTTTCCTGAAACATGTCAATTGATTTGGGAAAAAATGAATTTTGTTTTTCCAACGATGTAAACAGAATACTGGAAAAATGTTGCTGACGAGTACTACAGCAAATGGGATTCTCCAAATTGTTTGGGAGCGATCGACGGAAAACATGTTGTTATTCAGGTATTATAAAAAGATTTATTTTTACAATGTTGTGCTATTAAATAAATTTATATTAGGCGTTTGGACATTCCAACTCACTGACTTTCAATTATAAACATTCGCATAGTATAATTGTGTTAGCAGTATGTGATGCGGAATATAAATTTGTACTCGTCGATATTGGTGCCTTGGGACACAATAATGACGCAAATGTTTTTCGAAATTCATCTTTCGGAAAAGCCATTATAACGAATTCAGAAAACTTGTGTTTGCCATCCCGAAAAATGCTACCAGGAAGTAATGAAATTGCTCCATATGTCTTTGTAGCAGATGAGGCATTTCCACTACTTAAAAATTTAATGCGCCCTTATCCCGGCCGTAACACGGGAAATCTTCCTAGAGAGAAAAGCGTTTTTAATTATCGGTTGTCTAAAGCCAGAAGAGTGGTGGAAAACGCATTTGGAATATTGGCAAATAGATGGAGCATATATAGAAAACCAATACTTGCTGAGAAAATTACAGTTGTCAATATTATGAAGGCAACAATTTGTTTACACAATTGGCTTCGCATAAAGAAAACATCGGAATATGTTACAGGTAAAAATTAGTAGAAAATAAGTATTATTTTCAATTGTTTTGATTATCAAATAATATTTAAATTTGAATATGTTTTTTACAGCTGATTTAGTTGAAATCGAAAATATAGCTGGAATGATTACTTCTGGTAAATAGAGAGAAAGTAACTCGGAAGGAATGCTGTGTTGAAATACTCCGATGATCGCGGATTTGAAAACTAGCTATCAAGTAGAAAGACAGAAAAACAAACTATGTGTTTCGTTTTATAACCTTTATTAGACTGACCGAGAAAAATATTTTGTATGATAACATCTGAAGTAGGCTGCGTCCTGAAACTACTTTACAATATAAAGCTGTGTTTACACATTTAATTTTTTTTGATAATTAAAGCTACGTTACACAATTATAATACAAAAATTTCAAATAAGATTATTTAATTTAACAAATGTTGTAAAAAACTAACACCCCTTCTCAACATATAGTGAAATTAAATTAACATAAGCCAATTGTTCTTGCATGTTTTTCGAGCTTTGGTCCATCTAATGGTTTGGTTAACATATCAGCAACCATGTTGTTAGTAGGACAATAAACTGCTGCAATTTCCTTTTCAGATATATGTTGATGCACAAATTTGTATTTTATATCAATGTGCTTCACTCGTTGATGACAGGCACGATCATTAAGCAATTTTATACATCCTTGGTTGTCTTCAAATATCTTGATAGGATTTTTTATTTTCTGGTCAAAATCTTTTAACACTCGAACTATCCAGATTAGGTCACGGAGTGCTTCAGCAAAAGCAATAAATTCAGCTTCAGTCGAAGACAATGATACTGATGTTTGTTTACGACTCGTCCAACCTATTAGTGCTCCATTGAAAATAAAACAATATCCGGTATTTGATTTCCTATCTCTCTGGTCTCCAGCCCAATCAGCGTCTACATAACAATAAAAAATTTCATTATTATCATAATTACCTAATTTTAATTTATACGATTTTGTGGCTTTCAAATATCTAAAAACTCTTTTAACTTCGTTCCAATCGCTTTGTTTAGGATCGCTTACACGTCTAGCTAATATTGATGTTGCAATAGCGATGCCTGGTCTTGTATTTGTTGATAAGCATAACAACGATCCAATTGCACTTCTATAAACCTCGTGTGATGCGAATGGTTCTTCATTAATTTTTTGTGTTAAATAACCAACATTCATTGGTGTAGTTGAATCCTTGGCATTTTCTAAATTAAATTCATATAATTTGTTTAAAATATATTTTTCTTGATTCATATGAAATATATTATCTTTACCCCTTCGAATTGAATTCCCAGATAATATTGTAAAGTGCCAAGATTTTTGATAATAAATTCAGTATTCATTAATATTTCAAAATTATCAACAAGTTTTATATCTGTTGATGCTATTACGATATCATCTACATGATTTGAAATATAAATGAATTGTTGGTGGATTTTCCTTATATACAAACATAAATCATTTTTACATTGTACATAACCGTTTTTCTTTATAATTGAATCGAATTTCTTATTCCATTCATTAGCGCCTTGTTTAAGACCATATACATTTTTTATTAATTTACATACCTGATTGGTATTACCTACTATAAATCCTTTAGGTTGCTTCATATAAACTTCATGAGATAAATCACCGTTTAAATATGCAGTTTGTATGTCGAAATGTCTAACTACCATGTCTTTCATTCCAGCTACAGTTAGAAAAATTTGTAGTGTTGTTGGATTTGCTACTGGCGCAAAAACTTCGTCATAGTCACGACCATATTTTTGAGAAAACCCTTGAGCGACTAAACGTGCCTTAAACTTTACTACATTACCATCTTGATCTGTTTTTGTTTTATAAACCCATTTGCATCCAATAGCGCTTTGATTTGGAGGCAAATCTGTAATTTTCCAGGTTCCATAATTGTGGAGTGAATTTATTTCTCCAGACATAGCTTTTAACCAATTTTCTGAATTTGGTCCATATATAGCTTCTTCATATGTCATTGGATCTGGATCACTTTGTTTCGTGACTTTATTTGCTTCCTTAATCAAACGTTTTGGTGGAACACCCTTGTTTAGTCTTGTAGAAAATCTTACATTCTGATTTTCATTGTATTCTCCTTCTGCTTCTGGATCATTATTAACTATTATAGTTTCTTGATTAACATCTGTTTCATGTTGAACAGGTTCATCTACTGGATCAGAATTTAATATTTTGACTTCATGATTTGGTTCTTCTTGTATTTTATTTTGAATTTCGTTTAGTATTACTTCGTTTTCAGCTTCAATAAATTTTACATTACGACTGATTTTGATTTTGTTCGTCCGACTGTTTAGAAGACGATAGCCTTTTGTACCGATTTCGTATCCAAGGAAATATATTTCTTCTGCTGTATTATCCAACTTTTTGCGTTCGTCTTTCGGAATATGGACATATGCTGATGTACCAAAAATATGAAGATAATTTAAACTTGGTTTTTGTTGTACCAGAGTTGATATGGAGTTGATTTTGTACTTTTGCTTGGTAAACGATTAATTATGTGATTTGCTGTATTCGCCGCCTCTCCCCAATATTGTTTGTGTAGATTTGAACACAAAGTTCTATTAAAACGCTCAGCAACACCATTTTGCTATGGAGTTTTTGGTACAGTAAATTGCGTTAAAATTCCATTATTTTTGAGATAACTATGTAGTTCATTTTTCATATATTCACCACCTCTGTCCGACCTGATAATTTTGGGGACTTTACCGTATTGTGTCTTCATCATTTCTATAAATTCAACTAATTTTTCTTTTACATCGGATTTTTGTTTCAGCAAATATATGTGGTTATATCTAGAATAATCATCTATTAATGTAAGTATATATTTATTACCTCTAGGTGTAGGAACTTGTAGTGGTCCACATACATCTGTGTGTACTAAATCCAACTTATCAGCTGATTTGGTTAATGATTTTTGTGGAAATGGATCTCTGGTTTGTTTACATTGTAGACATATTTCACAGATATCTTTATGATCACAATTTTCAATTTTAATGTCTACTGCCAGTTCGGTCATTTTGCGTATATCAATTAAATTTCGATGTCCAAGTATCTTATGCCATTCATGAATACATTTCGATTTTTGCGGATTAATTACGTTGAAGTCTTGGTGGTTTGCTTTGTAAATGTCGTTTCGTGATTTCACCACCATTAAGGTTTTTCCATCTTTATTTATTTCACATTTTTAATTTTTAAATATAATATTGCATCCATTTTTAGCTAATTTACTGACTGATAGTAAATTACATTTAAGTTTCGGTACGAATTGGACTTCATTCAGTTTAATTTTACCATATTCAGTTTTAAATTCAGTGCCATTTATTGGTAGATTGCTACCATCAGCTAGTTTTACTGAATTGGTATCTGATTTATTTAGTTTTGTAAAAAGTGGTTCATAATTGCACATGTGTGAAGACGCACCTGTATCAATACACCATTCAGAAAAATTTACTTTATTTTGTTGATTAGCCATTAAACAAACCAAAACATCTTCACAATCACTTTTATCTTCATCGTTTTTCTGCACTACGTTAATTTTATGTACACGATTCTCATTTTCATTCTTCTTTTTCCACGCTGCAAATTTACGACAATCAGTTTTTATATGACCCTTTTTCTTACAGAAAAAACAATAAACTTTAGAACTGTCAAAAGCGTTATTGACTTTATTAACTTTATAAACTTTTTCATCACATTCAATTATATTTTCTGCATAGTGCCTTCTTTTATACTCTTCTAAAAGTTTATTTTTGACCATAGTTTTAGTCAAATCTGCTTCAGCACGTGATTCCAGTGCAGTAATCAAAACACTATAACTTTCAGACAAGATAGACAAATACAATGCTACTGCTAAAGCGTCCGCTAATGGCTCACCTAATGTGTTTAATTCATCCATGCATTCATCCATCGCATTTAAATGAATTTTCATATTTCCTCCCTCAGGTAATATCATTCGACATAACTGTCTTATAAGTCGAACTTTGTTGGATTCCCACATTGCTTTGGCTGTGGCTTTACTTTTAACATGAATAATTTGGTTGTCCTCAATTAACAAACCAATATGTGCACGTGCTTTACCGTCTTTTTTGTTCCATATGGCTAATTGTGTTGCATCTATAGGTGCTGATTCTTCGATAACTAACCATAAATCTTCTTTTATTAATAAAAGTTCTATTTTATATTTCCATACCTGGTAGTTATCATCATTCAACTTTGTAATTTGTAGCTTAGCTGCTTCCGGCATTTTTCTTGAGGTGTAGCGGTCAAAATTAAAGATTATTTATTTTACGAAAAATAATCCAAAAATATCGTAAAATAATACGTTCACTATAAATATATTTCTTAATTTTGTGATGTGATAACAAATCTGGGCCAATAACCTGTTGAAATACTCCGATGATCGTGGATTTGAAAACTAGCTATCAAGTAGAAAGACAGAAAAACAAACGATGTGTTTCGTTTTATAACCTTTATTAGACTGACCGAGAAAAATATTTTGTATGATAACATCTGAAGTAGGCTGCGTCCTGAAACTACTTTACAATATAAAGCTGTGTTTACACATTTAATTTTTTTTGATAATTAAAGCTACGTTACACAATTATAATAAAAAAAATTCAAATAAGATTATTTAATTTAACAAATGTTGTAAAAAACTAACATGCTGCCCATTGGTCGTACTGGTTCTAATAATCCAACTCGAGAATCAGCGCAAATAAGAATAGATTTTACTAATTATTTTAATACTTCAGTTAATATTTAAAAAATAATGGAAAAAAATTACAACGTAATAATTAAGTAAAAATAAATAAGAAAAAATTCTTCATAAAAAAATATTATTTTTTATAAACTTCTAGTTTTATTGACATCATTTTAAGAATTCACATTTTATTTATTTTCAGGTAAATGTTATAATATGTTATAATATTTTTGCATAAATATTATAAATAAATTCTAAAATTTTGTATTATTTGAAAATTTGACTTGGCTATTAATTCACATGACAAACCAAAATATTATAGAAATTAGAATAGTCTTGAAAATTCACAAAAAAAAATTTTTGCATATAATTTTAAAAACACAAATAAATACTACGTGAAAATTATACATTTTACAAAAATATAACTTTAGTTTACACATTAAAAAAGATTATTTTTGAGCATTGTAAATAGATTGTAGTAAATCTAATTTGAGTGAATTCATTTTATTTTCTGGAACTTTTTTAAGTTCTTTATCCATTAACAAAATAAAAGGATCAGCTTCTTCAGTTGTTTCTGTTAGATATTTCTCAAAGTGTTCCATTTTACTTATATATGCATCTATTTTTATATGCATCTATTTTTTCTTCAGTTTCTAACGATTTCCTTTTTTCGGTTTTTTTTTTTGGCGGATTGTCTACAAGATTGAGACGACAATGGAGTTGATGATGATGCTAATTAAGACGACAATGAAGCTGATGATGATGCTGGCAAATCTTCACAAAATTCCTTATTTTCTGAGTCATTTGCATATTCATCAAGAATTTCCACTTCATAATTTTGAAATGATAGCGAAGAATCAAGTATATATCAATTATATTAAAATTGCTAGTTGTTGGCCTAAAATTTTAAATGGACACTATATTTGATATATTTTTTCAATATCAAAATTACTTACGCTGAATCTGATATAAAGTTTTGTAAGAACATCATTTCTTTTAACAGCCATTCTGTATATGGCTTGGTTTTTTTAGCCGCATTTCCACTTTTTGGTTTTTGGTTTTGTAGAGCTAATTTAAATTTTGACTTCAAATTCTTCCATATTGGCATGCTTCTCCTAAAAATATATTAATATGTTAATTTTTTATTATTACTTCACTTTAAAATGTATACTTACTTGATGTACCTACAGCAATTGCTATTTCACTCCATAATTGTAATTTTAAACAATTGTTTTTATAGTTGTTGTGACCCAAGTCATACAAAAACTCCATTTCAACTTTAGATACTTCTAAAATAATTGTTCCTTCTAATTCAATACCTGTTTGTAAAAATTATTAAGGTTAATAAACTCTAATTCCGTATTCTCCAACCTATTGCTAGGCCGGTATGAATCTATTACAACAGAGGTGTCAAAGCATTTCGGGAAATGCTCTTCCATTAGTAATTCTAGTGACTCCCCTGCTTATTCAGCTCTGATACCTTCACTATTAGGAGTTCAGGTTGAATGTGGGTTTTCGCTAGAAATTTCTTAATTCGTGACGCCTCGTTTACTCTATCTACACCATCACAGAACGATCTCCAAGATTGTCTCTTGGCTGAGCGGATGGCGTACTTATAATCTTTGAGCGCATTTTGATATGCGTTCCAATCTTCATCACGATTACAGTTCTTCGCTTTGTTGCAAAGCCTGCGTACCCGTTTACGTTTTCCTTTGAGGTCTTGTGTCAACCAAGGAGGGTCAGAGTCGGATCTGGCCCGATTCAAGGGACAAGACTCTTCATAAGAATCCATGAGCATATTCGTGATCACATTTACTTCTCTGTCAATATCTTCACACGAGTGCAATGTACGGGGGGAGAGATTTAATTTTGATTCCACCTTGCTCCTGAAAGAAGCCCAGTCAGTTTTTGCCGGGTTTCTATACGGAATGGCTGGTGGGACCGTCGCATCAATTTCAAAACGTATATATCTGTGATCCGATAAGGATGCTTCGTTCGAAACTCTCCAATTATGGATGTATGCAGATATATCAATTGTAGTTAGTGTTATATCTATTACTTCCCTACGAGAACGCGTGATAAACGTAGGTTATACCCCAAGGTTCATTAATAATAGGTTAGTTGTATAAATATAATCAAGCAGTGACTTACCCCTTTCATTACAGTTTGAGCTGCCCCATGCTGTATGATGAGAGTTTGCATCACAGCCTATAATCAGTTGTTTGTGGTTGCTCTGCGCTAGCTTCGCTACCTCATCCAACTCGGTAGATGGCGGAGGGGTGGGTGAGTCAAACGGTAGATAAACAGAAGCAAAGATGATCTGCTTTGGTCTCCCGTTTAATTCGCCCTCCCATGAAACCGCTATGCTATCTTTACTTGAGACCTGCGGGTGAGAAAATAGATTAATATTTTTCTTGGCTACAATACAGGCCCTGGGCCTACCTTGTTCGTTGTTATAGAACAGATTTACTGATTTGTTGCTCCATCCAGAAACCTTGTTTACGACGGTCTAAGGTTCCTGAATTAGCGCCAAATCCACTTCGCTTTTCTCGAAAAGTTGTTGTAGGTTGGCCGTGGCCGCCCTACTACGATGGAGATTGATCTGAACAATTCTCATGAATTGTTTTGATCAACCTCCATCTCCAACTCTTCCGTTGACATCTCCTCCGTTAGGGTTTGGTCATCATCTGATGCCAGGAGCGGTCCTAGTAGGAGTAAATCCTCGTCTTCGTCGCAAGACGTACCTTTAACCGATCCTGTCATCAGATCATGTCCATCCCGTTCATCTGTTTCGCCAATCACCAATTCGGTGATCAGTAAGCCAGATGATTTTTCTAACGTTGGAGCAGCATTCGCGCTCTCTTCTTTAGAGGGTGCTGGTTTGGCTTCAGCAGCAGAACTGGAAACCGGTGGTTGTGTGGGGCAGGTTGGCGACACATTTTCCAATTTGAAAAAGATGCTTGCCATCCTGTACCACACCTCCCCCCTGGTTTCGTTAATCCTATCGAATGAGGTCTGGTCGATACCCAACACCAAGTAGATTCCTTGCGAATTCTCCTTAGCAAAGTATACCGTCCAGAGCTCAGTCGGCAGGTTGTTCTGTTGCTTAATCTGGCTAAGGATGGCTGGTACAGGTTTAGACGGACCTATCACTTCAACCGTTACCCTCCTTAGCTTCGGAATGTCATCTTTGCTTACCATCTGTAAGCGGATGTCATCCCAAGGCAACTTTATTTCGCTAATCAATTTCCCTAGGAAGTCTACCGAGAACTTGTCTAGACAGACTGCCCAGAAGAAATCGCCACGAAAGCCACTCCAACGGATACGAACCGGCACAACATCACTGGTTGACATAAAAGCAGCGTCTATAGCTGATTCTAATGCCTCCCTGATAATAGACTGTCTGTCCCGAGCGATCCTGCTCCCAGGTGCTGCAGAGTTGATGACAGCCATCTCGAAAGATGTTTTGTCAACTCCTCTGACCACCTGAGAATAGGAACCCAGGGTTCGTTTACCCGTTGGAATGACCTTCGGTCTTCCGACAGGTTTAGATCTACGATCTAAGCCTGATTTGGGAGCAGGTCCTTCCCTATAAGTTGATAGCTCAGGGACTACCTTCTTATTGGTTGGTCCTGCTTCTCCCGAATCATCCGAGCGGATTCTCTTTTTTGCTGCTTCTGTTGCAACAAGAGCCCGTGCAGGATCAGTTGTCCCCATTTTCCAACCTAATGTGGTTGACATGGCAACGCCTGACACCGCACGGGCCCCTGCCGCAGCAGGAGCAACACAAGTAGTTGCTGGTTTGGCCGGGTGGACCGATGTGGAACCTGGCAATGCACTAGCGGCTCCCGCGGTGTTTCCACCTTTGGGATTCACCCGTGCACCACCCGGTTCTCCACCTTTCACGCCCTGTACCGCGCCGCGCAACTTCTCCCTTCTCTGTTTCCGCTTCTGCCCGACAGACAGTGGTTTCCCATCACCTGGTATAACCCCCTTCCGCGCAGACGGACTTCCAAGGTTGAGCCTTTCCAGCGCAGCCCTCGCCCGCTGTCGTTTGCGCTGTTGCGCACCCGACAGTTTATTTTTATTTTTCTTTTTAACCAGGACCGCACCTCCTGTCGTGTGGGAGGGGGTCGAGGTTTGGGTCGCGTTTTTAATCGTATCGGCCCTATCTAGCGACTTAGTTGTTACATTAGTAGCAACCAAGCCCTCGCCGGAAGTCGTAGCCTCTTCCGACAATTTTTCTAGATTCGGACATTCAAATCATGAAGGTGGATTCTCTTGGTTTTCGGTCTTCGCCCTTCGCCGTTCCAGCATGGTTGCTCCTACTGGCATCGCCTCAGGGTTCCTCAAACTTACTTAAGCCCCACCACCGCGACAAGGTGGAATCCTTGTAAGAAAGTTCTTACGACATATTTTAAAATGCATAAAAATACGTGCAAGTTTTATTGCTACTGTAATTTTTTTAAATTTTAATTAATTATAAATTAATATTTTATTTGAATTTGTTCTAAAACAAATAATATCTTGGTAGGCTTAATACGTTTTTGTTTTTATATTTCATTGAATATTTTACCGGTAAATAAGTAATAATGTTTAATTTTTGAGTGTGAATTTATCATTTATTAGTTAATAGAATTAGTTATTGAATCATTTCGCTAGTTTTATATTATTTTAAAATAAATAATAATGGTGCGTAGGTGCTACATTGAAGGATATTTGGTAAAATGGAGGACCATATATTAGAGACTGATATTCTAGAAAATCATAGGTATTTCTTAACTAGATATATTATTATTTAGATATAAAGCTATTTCATATTATAAATTTTTAAAAAAACCACTAGGCAGAATTGATCATATTTTCTGGGTTATAGTGATATACATAAACATATAAAACATTAATTAGAAATACACACAAAATATATTTCTTTTATTGTACAAATAAAAAATATAAATTTAATTAATTAAATATAAAAATAAAATATAATTGATTTTCTTGTTTCTTTTATTTTGAAATTCTTATTCATAGGACATCCATAAGAAAGTCGAGTTCAGAACAATATTTTATTTTTTATTTTGGTTATTGGATTTTTAATTTCAAATGACAGTTTTGTATACGTATACGAATATTTGTATGTAAGGTGCTTGCCTCCAAAACCTAGAACTAACTGCCTTTCGAGATACTTATATTTATTTCTATTAGTTCAATGGATTAAAGGTTGTTCAAGGTTTTTAATTATATATAATTGCACAATGATATATACAGAATAACAAAAATATTATTAATTATGCTTTATTTATTTAAAAGTTTATATTTTTTCGAAATATAGCAGAAATATTTTCACCACAATATCATATAGCACAAATTTGAAATAACACGCAAATTGACGTGTAATCGTAAAAAATATTTTTTTTTTTTAATAATGTGATATATATATAAATTTTTTTTATTTTGTGGATTTATTAATTGAAATTAAAATTATTTAGCGGACACAAATTATACACGTCTATATGCATTGAACAATTACAATGATCTCTTCGTTGGCCTTAATAATACGCTGTCCCGGTGTCCAGCATAGTTCTACGTTCCTGTTTGTGCACAGGTTTTGTAGTGCCCAGTAACCTTCGTGCGCCGCTTTGGATGTGATATAAGTTGTGGCAGAAATAGTAAGGTGTTTTGATTATCTGAGGAGGTGGTTCTAACCGCACTTGTGGTTTCTAGACCCGGTAGTAGTTGATCCAGTTTGGATCTAAGAACCTTTTTGTCTAAGACCGGCAAACATACCATGATGCCATATACCCTTATTGACCGCACAATTGCCGGCAAACATTCACGTTTTAGAATGCACAATTGGCCTTGAGAATACATTCCTTTACATTAGCCTGCCAGGTCAACTTCCGATCTAGCATTAGACCTAGATATTTTTCCTGTGGTGTTAGAATGAGTGTTGTGTCCCCCATTTTGGGAGTGCAGGTATTTTGTAGTTTCGGGTGAACAATAATAATTCTGTTTTCTGGTAACTCTGAAACCGCTGGCTTCTACCTAGTTGCTAATCTTTTCAAGAGACTTTTCGATAAGTTCACTGATCGTGTTAATCTTGATGATACTACCACTACATCAGCAGCATAGACAACTATTTTGACACCACAGTTTTGCAGTGCTTTGAGAACATTTCTTACCTTCTAATAGAGAGTGTAGTAATTTATATTTTCGCGATGCCAGACCCTTTATGTCTCCTTTAGCGGAGAGTCAGGGTTCCTAGATTAGCGCCACATCGATGTCCCCTTGATCCAGTGTGAGAAGTAATTCAGCCGCGGCTGAACTATTGTGGTGTAGATTTATTTATATCACCCACAAAAGTATTGGTGTTACAGTCTGATTCTTTGGAGCTGGGTTTAGATATGTATTCCTTATCTATCTCCAGCTCGAGAGTGATGTTGGCGGTCGTTTCGGTGATTAAGCCAAGGTCTCTTTTCACCTCATGGATCTCTTGCTGTCGTTAGTCCTTAGACGTAGATAAATGCTACTGCAAGCCTAGACCACTTTACCATTTGGGTACAGAATGTTCTCTGCCTCTTTGTTGATTTGGAGAATATGTTCCTGCCCCACATCTGCAGCGATTGGTTTGACAGTTTTTAAAATCTTCCAGTCTCCGGTTGGTAATGAAGGATTTTAAGTCTGAAGTAGTTTCACGGCTTCTCCCATAGGTCACTAATAATTTAAGTTGTCAGCTTGGCTACATAATTAAATAGGTGAGCTGTGTCATGTGGGTGGACATCACAAAGTGGACTAGTATTGTCGATGGTTGGATCTATCATGTTCATGTAAATATTTAATTTTTTACACCATCCTGAACGTAGTTAGGATAGTGTTGTTCTGGCTTTCCTGCGCAATGTCGATTGTGAGTTTGATATTTGTGGTGGGCGTGTGCCTAGTACCTTGTTAGATTTGTAATTGCTGGTGGTGTTGTTGACCATGTTGGTATGTATGGATTTTTAATCCAGATTTGTAGGCTTCATGAGTTATGGTAACGTCTGTAATCAATGGCTGTATGAAAGATGTAAGTTGACCAATTGACTTTCTAATGTTACGTGTTGTTGGTGTGCTATTGATGAGATGGTTGCATACGTGTCCATGTGGCAAGCTAACAAATATTGCTGGCAAAGCATGTTGTTGTGCTTAAATACATGTAAAATTTTCATTTCCGTATGTATGTGGTCAACATCTGCCATGGTATGACATCCGGTAGCTATTCGCAGTGCATTTGGAGAAACTTGAAGATTTGACCAATGAACGTTAGAAAGTTGAAGAGACCAAATTGGTGCGGCGTAGTTCATAAGCGGCCACCCTATCGTTTTATATGCAGTTGTTAACGTCTCTTTATCCTTCCCATATGAGCTACCAGCAATTGCTTTCAGAACATTGTTTCTTGCTTTCAGTCTTTTGTGATGTTGGAGGCATGCACGTTAAATGATAGCATTGAATCAAATGTAACGCCTAGTATGTTGGGGTTATTGACTGTTGGTAAAATCAATCGATGTAAATTGGTAAAGGTAATCTCACTTCCTTAGTCCACGTTATAAATATGGTGGCTGTTGAATTTGCCCATGATAGTTGAACCAATCATACAACGTATTAAGATAATTATTTAAGATATTGCAAAGTGCTGTTAGATCTGAACCGGTCGCCATTAGGGTGCAGTCGTCTGCGTACGTTATAACTTCTATACCTGGTGGTTGTGGTCGAAGAAAGCTGATGTAAAGATTTAAAAGCGTAAGTGACAGCACTCCACCCTGGGGCACTCTTTGAGTGCCTTTCCAATGTTTTGATTTGATGTTATTAAATTCAACACAGTTTTTACGATCTCTCAAGTAACAGCAAAGCTCTTTTAATCCTTTTGTGTATGTTGATGTTGAGTAAATCAGCAAGCAAGATGGACGATGAAACAGTGTCGAATGCTTTAGAAAGATGAAGAGCAAAAAGCACTGTTCTGTCGCACGGTCTCTTGATTAATGCCGTATTGACGTTGAATGTGATGAAACGCTGTGGTTGTGCTCCTGTTCTTACGGAATCCGTGCTGGTTTATACCTTCAGTGATTCGTTTGCCAAGTTTATACCTTTAGTGATTCGTGGTAGCAGAATTGATTCAAGTAGCACGCCCAGACAAGTTACTCTTTGTAGCTTTGTTAGTTTTTTCCGGACACTAATTTGAGAAGTCTTCCTCCACAAAACCACTGCTGCATATGTTATTGTCGGACGTGCTATCGCGAGATACATCCAATTTGCTATCTTTGGGCATAGTCCCCAGGTTTTCCCACAGACTCTTCTACATGTCCACAATGATAGCTGTGCTTTTTTAATAGTCTTCTCTAACTGTGAATTCCAGTTGAGCTTCTTGTCCAGGATTATTCCCAGAAATTTCGCCTCATTCGAGAAGTTGATCGTCTCGCCGAAGAGGGTAGGAGGTATTAGTGTATCCATTTTCCGTTTGTGTGTTTTTGTGGGATTTACGAGCAGACCTTCATCCTCACACCATTTCTGTACAATCTTACAAGAGCTCTGTAGTAGGTCCCATAGTACACTTGCATACTTTACTCTTATGACAATCGCCAGGTCGTCCACGTAGGCTTGGCAGTCAAACCCGGTGTCATGTAATTTCACCAGCAGTTTGTCAACCACCAAAGATCACAAAAGGGGTGACATTACACCTCCTTGTGGACATCCCTTTGTTGTCATTGCAGTGATCTTTTAGCTACCAAAAGTCATTTCTAACTTCCTGTTTGCTATCATTGTTTTTGTCCATCTGCAGATTGAGTGTTGTATTCCGTTGTTTCGCATGGCATCTATAACTGACCTATGCGATGTATTATTGAACTTCAATGTCCATGAAAGCGACCACCGCTATTTCTTTCTGGCTCAATGATTTTTCAATTTTGCCCGTTAGATTTAGCAGCGCCGTCTCTGTGGATTTTCCGGCTTGGTATGTTTATTGATGTGCGTGCAAAGGGCTTGTTGTTAGTGCCGTGTCTCTTATAAATCTCTCTAGCACCTTTTCCATCGTCTTTAGTATTAATGATGATAGACTGATGGGTCTTAGTGGTTTTGGATCATCTATCTTTTTACCTGCTTTTGGTATAAACACTACTTTAACATCTGTCCAAGAGCTTGGTATGTGTCCCCATGCTAAACTGGGTCTAAATAGTGGGGGTTATCCATTCTTTTTCTTGTTGTAGAAGTGCTGGAAATATTCCATCCAGGCCTTGTGATTTAAAGGGTTTAAAAGGATTCTATGGCCCACTTTACGCGAGCCGTACTTACAATTGTTGTAGCTTCCTTGCATACCTCTTTTGATGGTCCATCACCCCTCCGGTCTGGATCGTAGTTATGATTTACGTCATGTCATCCAGGAATTTGTGCTTGGAGTAATAACCTAAGCGTTTCTTCCTTGGATTCCGTATATGCTACCAGAAGTTCAGATATACGCTCGCAAAAAGATTTGAGCGATACCCTCTTTGCCTTCCTGATTTAACGGTTGTATTTCGTAAGAGCATCAGAATATTTCTGCCAGTCTAAGGTTGATTTATTCTCTGCTCTATTGAATAATCTTCTAACTTCTCGGCGTAGATCCGAGAGATGATCATTCCACCATTGCACCTGTCTATTGCTGCTCTTGACATGCATGGAACAGTTGTATTCAAATGATTTGGTTATTGCATCCTTGATGGAATTAGCATAATTATCCAGGTCATCTATAGTTCTGATCTTGGTCGGTACCGACTCAAGTTTTTCTTTTATGGGTTTCTTTTTATATTTTATTAGTGTTTGTTCAAAATTGACTAAATCAAACCTAATATGCCTATGATCCGAAGTTGATGGCTCGTTTGAAACGTGCCAATTATGAATTCTATCTGACAAGAATTGGGTGGTTATAGTTAAGTCTAATACCTCACTTCTTATCCTATTGATAAAAGTAGGCTCTTGACTACGTTAACTACATTAAGATTATTACCAATAATAAATTTAAGTAATAACTCACCTCTGCTGTTTATATCCTTGCTGCCCCAGTTCGTATGATGGACGTTGGCGTCACAACCTACCAACAGCTGCATCTGCTTCTTCTGGGCTAGTGATAGCAGGCTTTCTATAGCAGCAGGTGGACATTGTTGATCTCCGGCAAAGTACGCAAAACATATAATTATATTCTGTTTGCTGCCTGAAAATTCAACAATTGCTGCAAGTACATCTTCTTGACAGAATTCTATAATTGGAATAAAATTAGTATCTTTCCTAAATATAATACAAAGGGATTTACGTCATGTCATCCAGGAATTTGTGCTTGGAGTAATAACCTAAGCGTTTCTTCCTTGGATTCCGTATATGCTACCAGAAGTTCAGATATACGCTCGCAAAAAGATTTGAGCGATACCCTCTTTGCCTTCCTGATTTAACGGTTGTATTTCGTAAGAGCATCAGAATATTTCTGCCAGTCTAAGGTTGATTTATTCTCTGCTCTATTGAATAATCTTCTAACTTCTCGGCGTAAGATACCCCGCATATCTTACCACCTGCGAGCCATAGTTCTTGAATAAGGGCAATGTGTAGGCTCCTTTGGCAAACCTGTTGCTTAAGACAGCCGAAGCTGCCTTAGCATGCTGCAAGTTTGCCTGCAAGATCCTCAGAGAGGGATCCATCAGTTTCTTCTGCGAGGAGGGTGTCTTTCCTCCTCCCTCTTCCTCTCTTTTGTTGAGTGTCGGTCGTCTCTCTTCCTGTGCTCAACTCGACGCCAGCCTCTAATAGCGGATCTCTCCCTTGACCATGACCTCCTAGTACTGCTACTACCTCTAGCATCTTTCTCGCCGCCTTTGGTGTGAGGTCTGAAAGTGCTACTACTTGGTAGTCTTTTACTGGATGCAGCTTCCGATGCCTTTTTCACAACATCCCTTAGTGTCTGGGGTTCAAATGCCGCCTTATCGACTACCCGAGCCTCAGTAGATTTTGAAGTGGACGGACGTGGCTTTATCGGCTCATCGACTACCATCGGCTCCACTTGCCAACTAACAATTTGTTTCTTAAAACACTCTTATAGCTGTCCGGAAGAACAACAGTTAAGAATAGGCTTCTTAACGTGTATTCTCGAAGACGACTGTTAGAAGTTCTTAAGTAGATAATAAGGGTATTTAGGCACCTTATAAGTGTGGTTTCCCTCTTATAAGCATCTTTTAATAATCTGACATAAGAGCCCAGATCTTAAAACATGTTCTCTCGGAAGTTTTGAAGAATGTTATTGAGTAAAATTTTAGAGAGAAACTCTATGAGTGAGAAGAGGCCAGATATATAATTTAGAAAAATACCAACACAACCAAATTAAAATATTTATTTATAAAAACAAATTATATGTAATTATAATTGTTTTTTTTATGTATATATTTGAGTTCATTTTTTTTTATTTGGTTTTTCAACCAATGTTAGGTATTGTGGACAACCTTTATATGATGTTGGATGTCCTGTTTTTTGCATATGATACAAATAATTTTGGCGATGGAACTATATCAGTTATGGACTTTGCACATGATACGCGAACTGCGAATTGCGAATATTCGCAATTCTTGATATTTCTTTCACATGAAACGCGAACTACGAATAGTGAATATTCCATACAAAAACAAATTTGAGGTTGAAAACGAGCGAATTTTTTATTCGCAAAAATGTGGATTGCGAGTGGATCGCGAATAATAATTGACAGTTCACGACTAGATATTTCAATTCGCAGAAAAAAATAGTTTATTTTCATAAATTTCATAATTAATTAATTTTAAGCATATAAAATGAAAATTATTTTAAAAAAATTAATTAAACATGGAATAATTGATTTGTTCGCAATTCGCAGTTCGCGTATCATGTGCAAAGTCTTTTAGTCACACTCTTATAAGTGTAATGCAATTAAAATTCTGTTAGGTGAAAAATAGGAGTAGTTCTAACAAATTGAATCAACCTGGTAAGTCTGACTTAGTATGTAACGCCAATTAGAAAGATATTTTCTTGTAAAAAAAGACGCGTATGATGGCTTCATTGAAAAGTCAATTTGTTCATCTGGGAAGCAACCAGTACAGACGGCTTGTTTGGGGAGATCTTTGCCTTCCACCAAACCTAAGTCTGCGCCCTTATACGGCTTTAGACCTCTTAAGGTATCTTTTAGCCAGTTACGGCTAACCTCGTCTGCGCAAGTAATAGCTACCATCCAGGTTTTCTTGAGGATCCTATGAATTTAAACTCTTTCCCTATGGGTACCCGTTCAATGGAGTCCATGACCGCAAATTGGACTAGTTTCGCCTCTTCTTCCGACATAGTGCTATCTGGATAGCATCTAGGTACTATACTTGCCTTGAAACTTGCGGCAATTTCGCTATATTTCAAGCAGCTTCTTTTAGCTGAAAAGGCCGGTGGCGTGATGCCATCCGACCTGTTCCTTTTCAGTGGCTTCGTTGCTGGCGACGGATTTCCTAGTAACAGCCTACTTCTACCCTTATTCATCGGAGACATGCCAGTTAATCAGCCGAGGTGTTATAAAAGGACTGGCTATGGTTAAATCAAGTACCTCTTGCCTAATCGAATTTATACAAGTTGGCTTGATGCCTCTATTTATAATATCTATGTTATTAGAAATTTAAAAAATCAAGAAGACACTCACCCCTTTTGTTGGTATCATTGCTGCCCCATACAGTGTGGTGCGCGTTAGCATAGCAGCTGATGATAAACTGCTTACTATATCGTCTGCAGTACTCGACTAGTCTGATGACTTCATCGAGTGGTGCTTCATCCGACTCTCCAGGGAAATAAGCCGAGTGCCAGATGACCTCTTGCTTACCCCTTTCCATCGGCACCTCAACAAGTACAGCAACCAATTCCCTAGTAATGAACTCTGAAAAAGGAAGAAAGTTTAATTTATTACAGAGCAGAATTGTTGCTCTTGGATTTTCATGTTGATTAAAATATATTAACTTACATGATTATGATGGTAGACCCATAATTCGGCCTCTTAGGATCCAAGGCTCTTGAATGAGCGCCATGTCCATTTGTTTTAAAATAAATCTTCTGCTAAGCTCGGCCGATGCTGATTTTGCATGGTGAAGATTTATTTGGATACAGTCAATACGACTTGTATCCATTATGGTTTTTTGAACTTCAGCCTCTTGACCGAGGTCTTCTCAGAACCTTTCTTGAAGCTGGTTTTGATGTTATTACCTGCGGGTTTTTAACACCCGTACTTCTTCAATTTTAAAATTGGTCTTCTTCAGCTGCTCTGATGATCAATGAAGAGCATTAACTGGATTGCGGTGTTGTGTGCCTTCCTTCTTAAAACCCTCCATCTATCTATTGAGGCCACCATTTTGCCCCTGGACAATGTCCAAAATGCGTTCATTAGTTGTATCTGCGCATGCTGAGAAGAAAGCAACCAATACCTGCGATTTGGGGATCTTTTCCTCTTCAACCGCTATCAGTTGTGCCATCTCCCACGGCTTTAATCCGGGAACTGTGCTGACAACCCAATCGGCTGTTTCTTTGTTAGCACAGTTCAGAACTAACCATCCTGGCTTAAAAGTTGAGCCTAGGAACTTCGGTAGGTACTATACTTGCCTTTAAACTTGCGACAATTTAGTCCTTAGTCGTCATCCCGTTAGCCATGTAGCCGTCGGCGTAAGCTGTTCCGCCAATATTAGCTTGAGTAACTCTAGGAGTAGCAAGGTTGGTAAGTCCAAATATTCGGAAGTACCATGCCTAAAAACTCCATGGGTGCGCTTGCAAATTTGGTCTGCATCCGTATTTTAGACAGATGCAGTTCCAGCGGCCACCACGAGGAGGTATTGCAAGAACTTGATTAGGAACTTCGACAGTGGCGACATAAAGCCTACCCTGTAGAATCCCAATCCCGACCCCCAAAAATTTAAAATTATCTATAAAAAAATTAGTTTTAGTACTTTTGTACAGTTATTCAGATAATTTTATTATTTATTAGGTAAAATTCAGTGAAATAATTAACTAATTAACATAGCTATGCATAGAAACCTTATTTCAATATTTATATGTGGTTCACAGTTTGGAACAATACACCGCTTATTCCTTACATATAAATTATAATTTTCACTCATTTTTAGTCTCTTCGTAGTTTTTTTAAAATTATTTAATTTAACACTAATGTTTTTTAAGTCAAAAATATTTAATTTCACTAATTTTTATAAACACAACCGTTTGTTTACAAATTCTTAATAAAATTACTTTTGACAATTCGACGAGCTAAGAAAGAGAACTACCCGTTTCTTGGTTTCATAAACACTTTTTCGATTTTATGAAAAATCGTATGAACCAGAAAGAGTTAGAAAATTTGTGCTCCTTCCATAGTTTTCTAATTCGTTGGGCCGGAGTCTCCAAATATTTTTTCCACACATCTTTGGCGTTGGTGGCATCTTTCACGTGCACGTAATTTAGGGCTTCAATCGACAGAATAATTTTAGATTTTGCTTTTAAAATATCGGCGTCCTTATCATTTGTACCATCAATTGTGCCCTAGAGACTTTCTAACCTGAGCAGATATTCCATGGCAAATTTCCATGTGTGAAAATTTTCACGTCCTTTTAACTTTTCGATTTGAATAATTAAATTTGCCATACTTCCTTATTTAATTTAAATTTAATTGAAATATTTATTAATTTTATCTTTTCAAGCAATTGATTGGAAAAAATATCGAAAGTGTCAAATCGCAAAAAAAAAAAACATTTTGTATTTTATTTATATAAAATGCTTTCTATTTTTTTCAAACTTGAACGGCACACTACATATAAATAAAATACAAAATGTTTTTTTTTTTTTGCGATTTGACACTTTCGATTTCAATGTATTGTTCCCAATATTAAAAAAAAAGTTCCACTTGAATAGAAAAAGAATTTTATTTTTACAGAAACTTGAATGAAAAACTTGAACTGTGTAAATTCCGCTATTCCTATTTTTATTTTGTGGGATTCAAGTAGATATAAAAAAAGACGACTTGCGCATTGTGTAAAATCGTTCTACTTGAATGTGGGACTTGAACGATTACTTGAAGCGTGTAAATTCCGCATATGCCGTTTTTATTCCGTTTTGATGAATTATAAACGATACGTTTTTAGCGAATCGTTTTTATATCATATTTTGTGAATCTTTTATGTATCGTTTTGAACATATCATTTTTAAATCGTATTTGGCGGTTCTTTTATATATCGTTTTTGGAGAATCCTTTATGATACTAGTTCTTTTTTTTAAAAAAATAAAAGAAATTAAATTAATGTTGTTTAATTTATTATAAATTATTTATTATACATATAATTTATTTTAATTAATTATATGAAAAATATGAATTTGTACATTTTTAAATATAATATATAAATATTTGGCATTTCCTGTGTATGATGAACCATTACAATTTTCTTCTTTAAATTCATTTTCAATTTCTTCAAAATTATACAGTTGTTCTAGTCTAGTGCATGACTTGAACTTGGAATTTGTTCTTCTACTGTTTGAATTTCAGCAATATTTATATTTCTTCGTTGATTACCACAAATATTTTTCATATCTCTAGCGTCTAGCAACTTCATAATAAATAACCTTTCCTATTCATTATTAACTGTCTTTAATTTAATAATTAATAAATTTTAACTATCACAAATCACTTTTTATATTAAAATTTAAATAACGAACAAACAGAAAAACGAATCTTAAATAAAATATATTTTAGCAAGTAATATAAAAATAGTGCTTTAATTTTAATTTAATTTTAACAAAATATGATTTTTATTCTAGCAATTATTACTTTTGTAATATGATATTATTTTTCCGGTAATAATAATTTTTAATAAAATTAATCGAACTTAAATATTTGTCGATATTGCTTAATTGATAAAATTTTTAATTATGCAAATATTTATTTAAAAAAATTAATTATTTCTATTGCATTAAATTAGATCAAAAATTTGTAATATAATATTATATTTACGGTGATAATAATTTTTTATAAAATTAATCCAAATTTCTATTGTGACTAGGTAACATGACACTTAGCAAAATTTTGTGAAAACTGAATAACTAGATTGAATAATTGAATATCTCAAATTCTTTCATTTTGTATTGAAAAATTGACAGAGATATTTAAATAAATAGTTAAGTAATATTATTTGCGCCAAATATTAGCATTTTATAATAATTTCGATAAAATAAAATATCAAATTAAATATATACTGGTTTAAATAATTGGTAAGTGGTATTATAATAAAAATATTTTTATATCCAAATTTAAAATTTCCAAAAAGATAAGAAAAATAAATACACAGTACTGCGGAGTGCCACAATGTAGGAGTCATAAAAATCTAACGAATTCGATGCAAGAAAAAGCTGAATAATAGGTGGAAGATTGCATTAAAAATGGGGAAACAATTTCCAAAATTTACCGAATAAAAACAAATGCTTCGAATGCTCAAATGTCGATTTTGTACCTCACGCTTAAATTCTCTTGAAGATTTAAGACGTGTTTTTAATCATCTCTTGAAATTTAATTAATTTTTTGAATTTCCATTATATCTTTCAAAATGGAGAAATTGTGCGGAATATGTAATAAAAACATTAAATTTGTTTTTATAACTTGTGGTTAGCTATGTGGAAAGCGTTTTCATATAAATTGCGCTAAATTGTCCAATCTCGTATTTTCAACATTAAAATCAAATAAGTCGTTATTTTGGGAATGTGATATTTATCGCGAACTTTCTATAAATGCTGGTTTAATAAACAAGCTTGAGTGGATTTGTGCCGAGTTGGTATCAATTAAATCAACAATTTTGGATCTAAAAAGTGAAAATTAATAAACAATTTAATGGTTGATCAAATTGATAAAAAATTATCCGATAGTGTTACGAATATTTCTAATGAAAATTCTCTTCCTTTGTCTAATCAATTATATTCAAAAATTGTTAAACAGAGTGATTTCAATATTTCTGTGCAAAAAGTTAAAAAAAAAGAAGAAGAATAGAAGAAATAGAACCAAATCTTCTGGAAATATTGGGAGTGAAAAGAATCAATAACAGGTAATTCAGTTGAAATACCCGGTACAGAAGCAGTGGCAAAGCAGCAGTGGTTTCATGTAACCCAATTTGGACCAAACACTACACCTGATGCCGTTGTTAGTTACATAAGTAAGTGTTTAGGTTTGAGCACCACTGAGGTACAGTGTTTCAAGCTGTTGAAAATAGAAGTGGATTTGAATAAATTGAGGTACATATCCTTCAAACTTGGTGTCCCGCAACCTCATGCCGATAATATATTGAATCCGGCTATCTGGCCTGCTGGTATTATGTTAAAAAAAAAATATTTTTATCAAAAAACTTAAATCACCCCGTGTAATTATTACGGAAACGTAAATTCTAATTTAATAAAATATTCTTTTGTTGGAGTCGATAGTGCTGTGGATGTGTCATTATCATCAAATAGTGATATTTATTATTCGCTTTCAACATTATCGAGTTCAAGAAACTCTTTTGTGTCTATTAGTCTGTATATTATTGTCGAAAAAACTGATTTCTGTTATTTAACATCTGATTATAATAAAAATAATGAGAGCGTCTTAAACAATGTAACGATTTATTATCAAAACGTTGGTGATATTAGAGGAAAAACTCATCAATTTTTTCTTGCTGCTCTTGAGAATGACTTTCATGTCATAATATTAAAGACTCTTGGCTACATGCTGATATTATTACTCCTGAGATTTTTACGTCGAATTATGATGTCTATAGGAGAGATCGTTGTTGGAGATCTACCGGCCACAAACGTGGTGGTGGCGTATTAATTGCGCTCATTTTTTAATAGTGTGGCTGTTGATTTGCATTGGATGGTGTATGGTGTTATAGAGCAACTTTATTGTAAAGGTATTTGACTAAAATTGCAGTTCAACATTATATTTTGGTGTGAGTTATATTCCTCCTTCCAGCGACTTTAGTTTATATGAAAATCATATTAATAATTTTTCATATATCGCTGATAAATGTAATGATGATGATTACTTTTTTTGCTGGTGACTTCAATTTAAATACAATATCTTGGAACTGGATTGATGATGAAAAAAGTTTGTTGCCTGAAAATTTAACTACCATATAGAAATGGTAGTGTTTAACACTTTGTTCTCATTAAATTTATCTCAAATTAATAATGTAAAAAATTTTAATAATCGAAGTCTCGATCTAATTTTCGTCTCTAATGATATTCTTGCATATTGTACAAGAATTTACAGTTTATTCCCTAGTGGATGCAACTTCAAAAGGTAACTATAATCATATACAACAACAAATTGATTTAGGCCAACATCTATTTCTGAACATGAAGTTTTGGTTGCTCTTAAATCCTTACATAATGATTATAATCCAGGTTTTGATGGAATCCCAGCTATTCTGCTAAAAACATTTGCAAATATCCGTGATTTCAATAATTTTGTAAATTGGGCTGATAATAATTGTTTAGAATTAAATAATTCAAAATTTAAAATTGTTAAATTTTGAAGGAAGCATTCCAAATGTTTAGGAGATTTCACAATAAAGGGAAATGTTCTAGAAGAATTAGAGAAGGTGTGTGATTTGGGTGTTTATTATGATTCTGTAATGTCTTGGTTTTATACTTGGTTTTATAAAGAGAAACACAAAAGACTTTAGTGATCCTTATTCATTAAAAACGTTGTATGTTTCGTTAGTAAGATCTATTCTAGAATATTGTTCTATAGTAGTATGGTGTCCAGTATATCAATCACATATTGATAGACTAGAGAGAGTTCAGAAATCTTTTACCAGATAAATCTTTTACTCTTTTATGGAAATTTACCTCGTTATCGTTCTAGATGTCTACTAATTGGTTTTCTTCTCTCGATTCTAGACGGAAAACTTTTTGTGTAACTTTTGTGCGTGTTGTTATTTGCAATAAAATAAATTGTTCTGGTCTGAATTTTATTTTCAGTAATTTATATAGGCCTTTAAGTTTGAGAATAAATTCAATTTTTTATCCTCCGCATCACAGGACAAATATGGACAATATGAACCTATATCTAAATGTATAATTATATTTAATTCAATTTATGGTGATCTAGATAGCACATTGTCCAGAGAATTATTCATCTCAATTACAACAAGTTTTTTGAAATAATTTTTTAAAATTTTCTCTTTTTATTTAAATATTGTTATGAAATATTTTTTTATATATTATTTTAATTCTATTATTTTTAATTAAGTAAATGCATATATTTACACAAATTGTTAATAGTCTGTAAGATAATATTACTGATGAAATAAATAAATAAATAAATTACCAATTTAAGCTTACCTATTTTAAATGATAATAAATTTTAATTTTTTTTAAATAAGTTTTATTAAAAATAATGTTATCTATTAACAAATTTAGATTTAATAAACAATATATTTTCTTTTTATTAAATGTAATAAGTCTTTTTTTCATAAGAAGTTTAGTCAATTAACTAATTGACTAAACTAAAACAATTTGCTCTTAAAAATCAAAATTAAAAACATATATGCAGTTCATAAAATTAAAAATCTAATTGGATTAAGATTTTTAGAAGAAATTTGGCTGTCACACTAAACTTGTATATATTTAATATACATACATGATTTAGGCATTGATGGTATTCCTCTTTCAAAAAGTTCTAACAGCCAATTGTGGCCCATTTTGGGTAATATTGTTCCATTTAGAAAGGTTTTTTTAATAGGCGTTTTCCATGGGTACAAAAAGCCATATTGCACCAATGAATTTTTACAACCATTTATGGACGAAATTAAAGAGATTGAAGAAAATTTTATAATTTTCCACGATAGAAAAATTCAGGTGAAAATTAGATGTTTTATATGCGATGCTCCAGCCCGATCATATATTTTAGGTAAGTAAAAATATTTTACTTTAATATATTATAAATTTAAATAACATACCGAATTTTAGTAACAATTTTTAAAATTTTAGGTGTAAAATCGCATTCTGGCTATTTCAGTTGTACCAAGTGCAAAATACGGGGAACGTATTTTGAACATAAAATATGTTTTCCAGAAACAGATAATTATCCTAGAACCGACGAAAATTTTCAACAAAAAATACAAAAGGAACATCATGTGAGATTAAATGTTGCATTGGAAACCATAAACATTGGGTGCGTCAGTCAGTTTCCTTTAGACTGTATGCATTGCGCTTTATTAGGCGTTATGAGACAAATGCTTAGATGCTTAATTTATCAACAAAAAAAAATTTCGTTAAAGAAAAATGTAATTATTGCAATTAATCAAAATCTAAAAAAAATATGAAAGTGCATGCCATCTGAATTCGCAAGAAAACAAAGGAGTTTTGATGAACTGGATCACTGGAAAGCTACAGAATACAAAATGTTTCTGTGTTACACTGGCATAGCTTTTTTTTTTAATTTTACTGCTTGTATTAAGCAGTTACGTCCAATCGCTAAAAATTATCTTCGATGATTAATTAATTTAAAAGAAATAATATTTTAATATTATATTTGTCTTCAAAAATAACAAAAATTATAAAAAAAATATATATTATAAAAAAAAAACTTATTGTTTCTAGTTACGTAGTGTTACGGTTTTGTTTTAACTCGATATAAATTTCTCAAGAGAATTTAATTTATTTATTGTGTTCTTTTTTGTTGTTGTTTTTGGTTTGATATTACTAATTTTAATATCATATGGTCGTATTTGTCTAAAAATTGTGAGTATGTACTATTTATAATTTTATTGTTGCTGTATTTTTAATTTTTTTTTTGGTGTAAGTCTAATTTCCGAAATTATTCTTCGTTTTGACCGACTGACTGCCATTTGACCAAATTTTATAAAATTTATAAAAATTTTAGTTTTTAATTTATTCAAACATTATAATTATTTTGTTTTTATAATTTTGAAGTACATTTTTGTTTAATATGGAATCGGTTATTTGTTGTATTTGTAATACCGCCATTGATACTTCTAAGATAGTTAAAGTTCAGAGGCGTTTGTTTCAAAAAATTTAATTTTATTTGCGCAGATTGTAAATCCACCAATTTTTGTGGACTTATACAAAAAAATAATATAATAATGGAAGATTTTTTTGCTCAAGAGCATCGTTGAAAATAATTGTGAATTTTCATATAACTTCCAACGAAAATTTGATTTGCTTCAGAAGCACGTTACTGATTTGAGTGGTAAGGTGGAAAATATTAGTAATAATATTAACTCGTATACTCAGATTATGAACCGTGTTTTATTCGGTAATGAAAAGAATTTTCCGAAAACTTGAAAATATTGATTTATCATTTATTGATCATTTTAAAGATAAATTAGACTTGATCCAACGTGAAATTTTTACCAACTCTCAAAATTATTCGTTGGCTCGCGACTTTATTAATATTAATACTGTCAAACTCAATAATTTTGAAAAAGTAGTTGATACTAACATTGAGTCGATATTGAAATCAGTCAGTAAACTTTCTACTGATTTCAATAATGCCAATTCAGCGCAAGATACACATTTTGATGAAATTAAAATTAATTTCGAACGCGTCGAAACTGAATTGACATCAACAAACAAATCGTTAGCGAAGTTTTGGCCAAGTCAATTATTTATCACCAACTTGATCAATCTTCAACTGCTGAGCAATTGGATGTTCAAATTCTATCTGATAGATGTATCAGATAGAATTTGAACGATGGAGTAAAGTTACTCCTAAAAACTCTGTTATTAACAACTTAATGGATGAGTTATCATCCTCAGAACAGAGTGATAATAACATTGCTACCGCTCAGCAGTCAACATAAGATATTTTGAATGTTATAAGAGGTACTTTAAGTGCAATTGATGCAATTGATGCTAATAATAATAATAGCGTAGTCAATGGTATGGTAAATATACCCACCGGTAAAATAAAAAAGGCGGGGAAAAAAATAGAAAATCTAGAACTAAAAAAAAATAATAATATTAATAAAACGAAAACTAGTAATTCAAATATTGCACTAGATACTATTAGAATTACAAATTCCAATAATAATAGTGCATTTATTATTAATTCTAACAATAACACTATTTGTCCATCCTCATTAGATTCTTCTGTGTCGTTAGAACCATTATCACCTCCTCCTACTTTACGTGTTGTTTCGCGTCCAAAAATTATTTTTAGTTCACGGTTCCACCCAGAAACTACGTCTGAAACAGTTCTAACTTTTATAAAAAATAGTTTTATAAATATAAATATAGATCATATTAAATGCCATAAAATTAGTAAACAAGATGATCATGTTGCGTCGTTTAAGATAACCGTTCCTGCAGAATACTTTTCCGTGCTATTGAAATCTGATTCGTGGCCTAGTGGCATATTTATTAAGGAATTTACATCATCTCGAGCACCAGGTTCTATAATTCATTTAAATACTCCGGTTTCGGTGCCAAAAAACTAAAATGCCTGTCCCTTTATTATCAAAATGTAAGGGGACTTCGAACTAAAGCGGCTTAGGTTTTTTTAAAATCGCAAATGCTTTCTTTCGACATTTTCACTTTAACTGAAACTAATTTAACTGATTCCTTCCGCGACAATGAACTTTTTAGTTCAGACTTTAGCGTCTTTCGGAAAGATGGTTTTAATTCTTCAGGGCGTGGGGTTCCTATTGCGGTTCGTTCTAATCTTGATGCTTCCTTTTTCAATATTCCCAACACTATTAATGCTGAATTAATATGTGTTAGAATTTCTGTTGGTCGTCGTAGTATTTATGTGTTAAATTGTTATATTCATCCTGTTAGTCCATTGAATAATACCAACTTTTCTTAAATGCTGTCGATTTCTTGCATTGTACTACGGATGATTGCGATGATCTGTTGATTGTTGGTGATTTTAATTTTTCTAGGCTGGTTTGGTTTGAATCGGATGATGAATCATATTACGTTGCATCTAACACAACTTCTTCAGTTTAAACATCATTTATTGATAATATATCTGATTGTAGCCTTTTCCAGGTTAGTAATGTTAAAAATAGTTTAAATCGTCAACTCGATCTGGTTTTTACAACTGATATTCAAAACTGTATTGTTATAGAAAGTACTCAATGACGTCTGTTATGGATGCCTACCATCCTCCACTTTCCTTAACTTTTGCTTATGAGAATGGTAATTGTAATAGTAATGATAATAATAATAATAATGGTAATCCTTATCGTTTCAATTTTCGTAAAACTGATTTTGATAAATTAAATTTTTTACTTAGTAATGTCAATTTTGATATAATTTTTAATTCTAATGATAACATTGATTTAATGATTTCTAATTTTTATGCTCTAATTTTTGAGTGCATAGAACTATCAGTTCCAATTTACATCCAAAAAAACTTTATTTTTTCACCTCCATTGTACAATAATGAACTTCGCTCATTACGAAATAACAGGAATAAATTATGGCGTAAGTTTCTAACAACTAGGTCGGACTGTGTTTTTTCGGAATATGTTAGCGTATCTAACGAATTTTCCGTGTTATCTAAAGATCTATATGATAATTATATAAGTCAAATGCAGTTTGACATTATTTCAGATCCGAAAAAATTCTGGAAATGTATTAATATTAAAAGGAAATCTGACGGGTACCCTTCCACATTAAAATATGATAATCATTCATCAAATGATCCCGAAGTTGTTTCTAATCACTTCGCTGATTATTTTAATCAAGCTTTTAATGATAATGATTTTGTGCCAGACGTTAATTACTTTTCTTATTTAAATAATAATGCTCAGACATCTTTAGTAAGTGTAAATATTAATTTAGAAACGGTGGTTGATAAAATTTGCAAATTAAAAGATGATTATTCATCTGGTCCTAACGGTCTGCCAGCAATTGTTTTAAAGAAATGCAGCTATAGCCTTGCACAGCCTCTCACAGCACTTTTCAATAAATCTATGTCAGTGGGGATATTTCCAAGTTTTTGGAAGGATTCTTTTATTATCCCCGTACATAAAAAGGGCTGTAAAACTGAAATTTGTAACTATAGGCCCATAGCCAAGCTATCCTGCGTTCCTAAACTTTTTGAGAGTATTGTTTATGATACCCTCTTATTTCACTGTAAATCCCTGATTTCAGCTAAACAACACGGGTTTTTGAAGGGCAGATCGGCGACCACTAATTTAACGGAATTTGTGTCTAGTAGAAGTAGTCTTAATGCAATGGAAGTTGGTCATGACGTCGATGCTATCACTACTGAATTTATAAAGCTTTTGACAAACTTTCGAATGAGATTATTCTGTTCAAATTTCAAGCACTTGGGTTTCCACCTCTTTTTTTACTTTGGTTAGAATCGTATTTAATAAATCGTCAAAATAGGGTACTTTTTAGGTCAGCTACTTCGATTTCTTTTACGGCTAAGTCTGAAGTGCCTTAGGGCAGCCACCTTGGTCCACTAATTTTTATTTTATCCATAAACGATGTTACTTTAATTATAAAAAACTCGGAATCCAATATTTATGCGGATGATATGAAAATTTCTAAAATAATTTCATCTCCCTCAGATAGTATTGTCCTTCAGGAGGATTTAAATAAATTTTCAATTTGGTGTCAGAAGAACCATCTGGAGCTTAATGTTAACAAATGCCAAGCTATTACGTTTTCCCGTAAACGCATTCGCCATCCACCTCATGATTGATTATTATCTTAATGATGCGCTTGTTCCAAGAGTCACGGCTATTCGTGACTTAGGAATTCTCTGTGACAGTGACTTAAACTTCCATTTAACTAACTTGTCAAAAAATACTATAGTTAGTAGGGCTAACTCTATGCTTGGCTTTGTTAAATGGTGGTCTAAGGAGTTTTCTGACCCTTACGTTACTAGGGCTCTTTATATGACTTTTGTTAGGCCGATACTGGAATACGCTAGTCAAGTTTGGTCACCATATCAACAGGTACATATACAAAGAGTCGAGGCGGTCCAACGTAGATTTGTAAAGTTTGCTCTCCGTGGGCTTCCTTGGGTGGACACTTTCAACTTACCTCCTTATGTATATCGTCTCAAACTTATAGATCTGCAAACGCTTCGAAGGCGTCGTCAAATAGCTGCTATCGTGTTTGTGCATCAAGTAATTGCTGGTGCTATTGATTTTTCATTTCTCTTAGAACGGATGAATCTTAATATTAATTTTCGCTCGCTTAGATCTGTGTCGCTTTTTAAAATACAATTTCATAGCACAGACTATGGGAAAAATGAACCCATTTCGAGAATGTTACGCCAAGTTAATAATAGTGCCGGGAAAAGGAGCTTAAGCAAATGAGTTTTTTTATGTATTTGTCTTATATGTATATTTGTGTTATATGTATATCTATATTATATGTTTACTTAATTAGTAAGTATGTATATGTTAGTTTTTATGTTTAAAATATAAAATAAATATATATACATATAGTATTTGACGATTTTCGATTTCATAAATTTCGATTTTTATAACAAACTGCTAGTTGCAATTCGCATGATTTGTTATTATTTTTAATTTATAAATTTTAAAGCCTCAAATTAATGGGTGACAGCGGAGGGAAGTAGTAGCGTTCTTCCTAGATCGATGAAGCCTGAAGCTAGTGGTAACCTTTTTAATTTGTTTGTTTTTATACATATATATTTAACTTTTTTATTGACGAAGGGTTTTTTCATGATTTTAGATTATTACAAACTGCTAATTGCAATCTAGCACGCTTCTTTTATTTTTTATTTTTATTTTAAATTTTTTAGCCTCAAATTAGCAGGTGACAGTGGAGGGAAGTAGTAGCGTTCTTTACAGAATTGCGAAGCCTAAAGCTAGTGTTAACTTGTAAATTGGTTTGGTTTTTGACACTGGTACGCTATTTCAGTTCTTCCTTAGCGAATAATTTTTATTTTTTATTTTATTTATTTTTACTTATAGTTTTAGAACTACTTTAGTTCTAACAATTTTATTTTTCTTAATTTTTTAATGATTTGAATTAGCAGGTGACGACATAGGGAAGTGGTAGCTTGTTAATTCAAATTTTAATGTTTTTTTGCTTTAATTTTTATATATTTATTTTTATTTTATTTATTTAATTTATTTAACTGTTTGTATTAAGCAGTAAGTGTCTAATCTAGTAATATCTGCTTTGTTTTCAGTGGTGGAAACAGCAGAGCTTAATCCATTGCGGATAGTAAATTATTTCTCAGCATGTGAGAAAGTGCAAGAAATCAAGCAATCAAGCTTAAGGATAAAAAGACAATTTCTTTCTATATATATGTTTCTCTTTAACATAACATACTAACATTATCTCTCCTTATGCTTGTTTTCGCTGATCCAATCAAATTATCGGTCACTTTTTCGGGACCCATTTTCTTTGCTACGAGAAGATGGAGCTTGGCTCTGAGGTTGATGAGGATTAGATACTCGATTATTAATTTATGAATATTTTGGGAGAAAAATATTATAATCACTTTTTGTTGCTTGTATGCGCTATTAGAATATTAACTGACACAGAAGATAGTTTTCGAAATTTGTTGTAAATTTTCAAATATTATACGGAACTGAAAATATGTCATACAATGTACACAGGACACAGCCTACTACATTTGGCGGATGATGCAAAAGTATTTGGAAGTATTGACGCATACAGTGCTTTCAAATTTGAAAACTTTATGCAAAATTTAAAAAGGATGGTTAAAAAAGCATCACATCCCATACAACAGATTTTTAACCGATTAAGCGAAAAGGATAACTATTTAAAAATACGACTGAATTAAGTTTCAATCAAGTTTTTAACTTTTCTACTAAATATCCAAATAATTACTGTATAGTAGATGAAGAAATTCTTAAAATAGAAGAAATTAATAATGCATTTATTAAAGGAAATGTTCTGTTGCATTTACAAAATGTTTTTGAATATCCTTTCAAATCTTCAATGTTTCATATTTATTGCAATAGCACACATACAGAATCTTTTAGCGCGGAATTAAAAATATATAACATTTTTATTGATATTAAAAAAAAATTGTTAGACTAGAAATAGATAACAAATTAATATATATTCCATTGCAGCATTTTTAAATTTTCTATCTTTCGTTTCAGCAAAATGTCTCAAGACCAAGAATTTATGGACACCGAAGTAATTGGTAAATATTTATTATATAAATTGTTATGCAAAATAAATCTGAATTTGCTTTATTACTTTATATAAATTTTTTCAAAAACTGTTCTTATTATATATTTCAGGTCTATCATATGAATCACAATATAACAACTATATAATTGAAAGTGATAATTTTAATAATGATGGCAGTCAAAATTATGACGATTTTTTGAAAATTAATAAACATATCAAACCTGTAACGAGCACCCAACTTCCAATAAATGAAAAAAAAATTATACCATCCATATAAAAATAATAAAGAAAAAGCTTGCTGTCCACCAAAACAAATACCACTTAAAACTATACATATACCAGTTAATTTAAATAATAAAGAAAAAGCTTGCTGTCCACCAAAACAAATACCACTTAAAACTATACATATATACCAGTTAATTTAAATAATAAAGAAAATGCTTGTTGTCCACCAAAACAAATACCAATTAAAACTAAACAACTACCAGTTAATTTCAGTGTGGATCAAAATCAAAATTTAAATGAAACAGCTGATTTCGGGAAACAAAATAATTATTTATTGATAACACTTCTAAAAGAAGTTAAATATATGAGACGTGAAATACAGGAGTTAAAACAGAAAATCAACACAGGTTATACTACTACAAAAAATAAAAAATTGAATTTAATCATTCCAAGGTCCACTATTACATCTTTTAATGAGCTTGAGGAGGAGGTTAAGTCTGCAGATGTGGAACGATCCTTGGTAAGACACACTTTCTTAAAAATTTAAACTAACTTGTCAAAAAATAATTAATATTATATCCAAAATAGAATTCAACGAAGCAAATATTTTTTTTTTTTTTGTTTTACCATTTTTCAGATTAACAGTATGCAAGCAATCAATGACGTTTCATTGGCTAAATACATACGTAATTGCCTTCAAAGTGTAATGACCAATGAAGTGGCATGTGGATTTACTAGGTGTGGCCAGCAAGAAAATATAAAGATTCAACAATTTACTCTAATTAAAATTATTAAAGGTAATGTTACTGAACAAATTTGAATCAGTTATTATACTAATTTTAAAATTTGATTTTAGAATGTGCAATGGAAAAGTTTCCAAATACTAGAGGTACGCACGTAAAATTGGTCATGAGTAAATTTTTTCAAGCTGCAAAAGATAAGAGACGAAAAAATAATGAAAAAAATAATGTTTCTGTTGTTTAATTTAAATTTAAAATTTATTTAAATTTAAAATTACTTAATATTTTTTATATAGATTATAGAGGTAGAATTTAAAACCTCCTTTTTATTTATTTTATGTGTAATATATGTATGTGATTTTTGTTTTCATTAATATAAAAATTAAAAAAAAAATTAATAAATATTGTTTTTTTTTTATCTCAATTATTAGCCAATTTTACTATAGACATTATGAAAACTTATCGCTTTAGCATAAAGAAAACTTGTCGCTCAAACATTACGTAAACTTGTCGTTTAAGTATTACGAATTCTTACCGCTTTAACATTATGAAAACTTACTGCTTTGGCGTAACTAAAACTTAATATTTTTATTTTAACGTTTCGTTTCTTATTCTAATTTTCATTGGCCAAACCTTCAGAAATTCATGTTTTCTTTAAGCCAAAACATAAAGTTTTCTGAATCTAGTATAGAAAAATATTCAGTTTTCTTAACATATTCGTAAAGTTTTATTTAAAGGCGTGTTTTTTTGCCTGTCAAAAAAATCTTTCAGACACAAAAGTCTAACATTTCTATCAGACATTTATGTCTAGTGTAATCACAGCGTTTGTTCACTTTCATATAATCCGATACATTTCAACTTTTTTTCGACATTGAATCCGTCCCCGTTGCGTCCATCGCTTTTTTGAGGGGTAAAATGCAGATTGGTAAGAGCATGAAATTTTTTATAGTTTAACAACAATAAATTACAGAATGATGCGTGCCATTAAATTTAGAAAATTAGAAAATTATTCTGTCTGATTTTTTTGTAGTTTGTTATAGACCGAGCAGAATGAACACAGAATACATAACGCACCGTACATGAGAAATGCCAAAAAAGTTAAAATGTATGAAAATATATTAAGCCGATTATAACAAATGCAGCCTACGCAGCCTCGTCGCAGAATCGAGAAAAAAGTTTTAACTTTTTCCGTAAGCAGCGCTGGTAAATGTCACATTAATATCAGGTAGAAAAAATTTTTTCGCAGCGAAACTACTTTTGTTTGTGTTCGACAAAATATTTTTTCTTACGATGGCTGCTTATTTCTTATGTATTCTGCGTTGACTCTGCTCGGGCTATTAGGCTGCAACGCTATTTGGTATTTGGTCGCTAATAAATTTAACATCATACCCAACATACATTTCACACGGAAAGCAGCGCGCTTCACGATTCACACGGAAAAGAGTACTCCTGGTACACGGAATTCCGTGTGCTTGGCCAAAGAAAATGGGCCTGAAATGTCGACACCTTTCAATGTATTGGTGAGTGCGATAACACACGGAGTATGAATTCCGTATGAAAGTAGAACACGTTTCCGTGTACATGCACACGGAAAGCAGTATGAATTCTGTGCGACAAAATAGACTTCTAATTTTTAGTATGGGATTTACTTTTCAAATAAAAACATATGTTTTAAAAAATAATATAAATATTTTATTTACAGCTTATAATAACAAATTAATATTTTAAAATTAATTCTTATATATTTTAACACTTATAAATATTAAAATTAATAATTATTACAAAAATTATGTTTAATATATTACACAATAATTGTAAACAAATAATTACTTTTACTTTGTTTTATTTTATTTATGAAAGAATATATTATACACAAATCATAGTAGTGGTAGTGTAGTTCACTTTTGTCACACGGATTTCGGTACTCGTTTGGTGAAGCCTCTACAATTTGTATAATGTGTAGGAGAGAAAGAATGAAAATATTTACATAAGCGGAATTTACACAGTTCAAGTTTTTCATAAAAATAAATTCCGCTATTCCTATTTTTAGTTTGTGGGATTCAAGTAGATATAAAAAAGACGACTTGCGAATTGTGTAAAATCGTTCTACTTAAATGTGGAACTTGAACGATTACTTGAAGCGTGTAAATTCCGCTTATGCTTTCTATTTTTTTCAAACTTGAACGGCACACTACATATAAATAAAATACAAAATGTTTTTTTTTTTTGCGATTTGACACTTTCGATTTCAATGTATTGTTCCCAATATTAAAAAAAAAGTTCCACTTGAATAGAAAAAGAATTTTATTTTTACAGAAACTTGAATGAAAAACTTGAACTGTGTAAATTCCGCTATTCCTATTTTTATTTTGTGGGATTCAAGTAGATATAAAAAAAGACGACTTGCGCATTGTGTAAAATCGTTCTACTTGAATGTGGAACTTGAACGATTACTTGAAGCGTGTAAATTCCGCTTTTGCTTTCTATTTTTTTCAAACTTGAACGGCACACTACATATAAATAAAATACAAAATGTTTTTTTTTTTGCGATTTGACACTTTCGATATTTTTTCCAATCATTTGCTGCCAACATAAACATTTCAATGTATTGTTCCCAATATTAAAAAAAAATTACTTGAAGCGTGTAAATATAAAAATTCATACAAGTTCCACTTGAATAGGAACCGAATTTAATTTTTACAGAAACTGGAATGAAAAACTTGAACTGTGTAAATTCCGCTATTCCTATTTTTATTTTGTGGGATTCAAGTAGATATAAAAAAGACGACTTGCGCATTGTGTAAAATCGTTCTACTTGAATGTGGAACTTGAACGATTACTTGAAGCGTGTAAATTCCAGCTCTATGCAATAGCTCCTAACGTATTAACTCCTAATGAAATAAGTCCTAATGAAGGAATTCCTAACAATGGTTGCAATAATAGCTAACACATCTAAATGAAATAAGTCCTAACCGGTGATGTAATATGTCCTAATCCGAAAATGAAATAAACCTAATGTTAGGAGTTAATTCAAAATGAATTAATTCCAAACAAAAAAAGATGAAAAAACTTCTAATGTGGGAAAATAATTTTATGTCAAGGTACGTATACAAAGCAATCAATTATAATCGCCCACAAAAAGGTGAGCATTATCGCCCGAATGGATTTCGGGCGATAATGCTCACCCAAGTGGGAATTATCGCCCAAATTGTATTTAATAGATTTATCAGAAGAAATGGGTAATGGTAAAATTCATAATATCATAAAGAGAATTTTTATGAAATTTGGGATTTAGCAATATATTACTGAAACCCAATGAAATAACGGAAGCTTTCATTTGTTAAAAGAAGATCATCCCTTTTCCGGAAAAGGCAAATAGCAAAGGGCTTTATTTCTCACTTATGAACCTCGAACATTATTCGTATAATGGGAATTATCGCCCGAATGGCGACGCGAAACCCACGATAACTTATTCATCCATTTCAATAACTACATAAATTTTACCTTTTCGAAATATTCAACATATAAAATGCGATTTGAAGCGAAATGAAATAAGTCCTAACCTTAATGAAATAACTCCTAACATAATTTTTAGTGAAATATTTCCTAATTAATTAGCATTTATTTCATTTGCATAGTTTTAGGAGTTGTTTCATTATGAAATAACTCCTAACAATAAACAATGCAGCAAGTCCTAACTTTGATGAAAATAAACCTAACATTTAGGTGTTTCTTCATTTGTAATAACACCTAAATTTGTATGGGAATGTTAGGTTTTATTTCACATTTTTTTGTTAGGAGTTAATACATTAGGAGCTATTGCATAGATCCGTAAATTCCGCTATAGATAGATATCATCTGCGATATGTAGTCTTAAGCTTTAGTCACATACTTACGACAAGTTAAGTTAAGTAGCCTTTCGATTCGTTAAGTAAACTGGTTACATAGCTATCCATCGCAATCGCAAGTATCTGCCAAAAATGCCAAGCACATACTAAATTAAAAATTGTTATAATAACACTTTTTTATGAAATAATAATTACAAAAACATACTTAGACACTATTTCAATAATTAGCCGAAATTGAGATTTAAATTAAATTTTTTGACAAAAGTCAAATTGAAATTATCTGTCGCAAAAGTAGAAATCAATTCAACTCTTTCGATTCAATTCGTTTCGAATCGCACTATGTGACTGACCAATCGATTTTTCTTGTCGGTACTTAACTTGTCGTAAGTATGTGACTGTAGCTTTAGAGTAAATATACACGAGACGCTATATAGATAAAATCGTGTTTTTTTTTTGTGGTGGAAAAAGGTGTTTTTTTGTAGTGTCGGCTTCAGAAACTGCGCAGAAACTTTAGAGTAAATATCAGCGTTGCCAACTATTGTTTATATAAAGTGCCAAATTATGCTAAAATAGGCCAATTTGAGAAACTTGGGGCCATTTTTTTTAATTGTCATTTGAAGGTTAAAATATTGTATTTTCTATAGTGATGTTGATTTGAGAAATGAAATGCTTCAAATTATGTTCAAATTATATTCATACTTTATTAATACCAGTATATAATTTTAAAAAATTAAGAAATAATATAAATTATTACATTAAGAAAAAATAATTTTCAATATTATAAACTACTCGTATAAAGAAATGTATCTTTTATTAAAATCGTGTGCGTATTTGTTTATGGAAATACTTATTTTTAAATTCAAAAACATTATTAAATAGTTTTATAAAAAAAACAATAAATTAATAAAAAAAAAGTTTACACTGTTTTTCTTTTCGAAAAACACTTTAAAAATACTATAATTTATAAATATAAATAATGTAAAATGGATATCAAATACTACAATAGATTTTTGGATTGAAGTAGATAAATATAGGGATTCAACGTAGATTTCCCCTTCAGAAAATTTTCCAACCTTTCAACGTTTCAACAATTTAAATTTAAATTAAATAATTCGTATGCGTTTCGATTTTAAGTTAAAATTATGAATTTCAAATAATCTTTTCAACTAAAAAAGGGCCAAAAAAAGGGCAAACAAATATAAAAAAGGGCCAAGTTGCACCTAAGTGAAATTACTAAAATTTTAGGGCCAATATTTTCTTGAAAGGGCCAATTTGGCCCTAAAAGGGCCAAGTGGCAAAAGTGGTAAATATACTTTACTCTATATTTACTCTAATGGTAGAGATAGTCTCAACATACACAACGACAACGCGCTACAGCACAACATTCACAACGGCGTAACAGAGATTCTCAAAGTTAAGTTATTGCGTAAATGACATAACACAGCTGATTTTAATCAGCTGTTTTATATTATTGAAAAAATTTAATAATTATTTTTTTCATCAAATGACGACATTATACTTTAAAACTTATTATTAAAATTATTATTATTAAAATTATTAAAATTTATTATTAAATAATTACGTATTATTAAAATTTGTAGCACCATCAATTTTTGAAATTATTTGATAATGAAATTAGTTGTCAAATTCCTGCGGTGGCAACTTTACGCGCGTTGAAAGTTAAATTTTTCGAAATTTTGCGTTTGCGTTGTGAATGTTTGCGTTGAGTTGAGATTAACTAGTCCCATACATTTTATATAGGTGTTGAACAAGGTATATAGAATTTGGTGTTGAATATTTTTCTGACATTGCGCTGTGGTGCGTTGTCGCTGCGTATGTTGAGTTGAGACTATCTCTGTGGTTGTGGTAAGCGCAGGAACTGAGAAATAAAAATATTTACATAGATATCATATTATCATCTGCTATGTAGTGTCTATAGTGTCTCCTCTGTCTGTAAAGGTTTATAATATAAAATGTTATTAAATTAATACAACTATTTTCTAAACATAAATAAAGATAATTAGATAATATTTATAAATTATGGAGATGAGTGATTCTGGGTATACTTATATATCTCAAGATAAATCGCCTTTGGTTTATATGGGCTGGTTGTGTAGAATATGCCTTATGGAACAAGAAATTTTACATGCATTTCGTGTAAAAACGGAATGTGAGAATATGTTTCTTCACGAAATTTACACTAACGTTACCAGTTTAGAAGTAAGCATGAAACTTTTATTCCATTAAGTGATTTTTATTTTATTGTGTATGACATTTTCCTTATATTTAGACAAGTGAAAATTATAAATATGGCTATGACAAGAGCCTGGCTCTTGGTTGCGGATCTATCATAATAAATATTTAAAAAAAAAACAAATACTAAATATCTCTTAACTTTTGTGAAATAATTTCCCAATTTTAATGAAATTATTTTCTATTTTATATTTTCAATAAATGTACTATTTTATATTTTCTTGCATTCATTTTAAAAATAATATATTCTAGATTTCAGAGTCTGACGAGTTACCAATTGGCATATGTTTATCCTGTTGTGATAAGTTGATCAATGCTTATTTATTGAAAAAACAAGCTATATTATCTTATAAATCACTTTGCATTGCAAAAACATCGTCAAGTGAATATACAACAAAAACAGCCAATTCCAAAAAATTCGCCTCAAACGTACTAGATAATAAGAGAGAAAATGACTGCTGCTTAAAATCAAGTGGAGATACAACTTTGAATGCGGTCGAATTCCTAACGCAGCATAAATTTATAAATTCTATAAAATCAAGTGAAAGAAGTATTTTTAATTTGAACGATAAAAGGCATGAATGCCATAAATGTGAAAAAAAATTCTTAAGGAAATCTAATTTGGTTGATCATTTACGACTTCATGCTAATCTTAAACTATTTATTTGTGAATATTGTAATAAATCATTTGTTCAAATAGGCAATTTTAGATCGCATTTGCGAATACACACTAAAGAACGTCCTTTTGCTTGCAACATATGTTCAAAGTCATATAATCAGTCAAGTGCGTTAAAAATTCATATCCGGTCTCATACAAATGAACGTAATTATATATGCGATATATGTTCAAAAGGATTTACGAATTCATCTGATTTAAATAAGCATAAAATTGTACACGATCCATCTAAACATATTAAATGTGACTTTTGCAATAGAATTTTTGCACAGAAATCCAATTTAAGATATCACCAGAAAAAACTTCATAACAAAAAATGAGGTCATATATCAAAAATTGTAATCTTATTATCTTTGAAAATAATAATGGAATTGCTTGGCAAAATTCTGTGATTCTGTAGTAACGATACAGGATGTTATAAATTAAACAATCAACATAATAATTATATGACTCAATAAACAAAACTATGTACATGACTTTATAAGTCCTAGATATGTTTTGATTTACACTACTAATTCCTAGATATGCTTTGATTCAAAAAGTACTGGGCATTAATCATAAGAGACGATAGCGATAGTCGTGTATCGTTTTAATTGAAATTTAGGATCATAAGAGACGACAATCGTCCCTGGATTGTCAAATTTATAATGACGTATCGTGTATAAAACGATTTCGATTTTAGACCATTTAATCAGAATCATATGAAACGATATCGTGAAATAAGTATCGTTTTATCTATCAAATTTACACGATATCAAATAAGCAATCGTGATGTTTAGTAGTGTTTCTTCTTCTTAGTATTCCTCTCCATTCCGGAGGTTGGACAAAATTTCAGATATTTTTTCCCTTGGCGTTTTTGAATATATCTACTAAAGGCAATTGGAACCATTCCACCAGGTTGCTAGATATTTTAATTTACGACTTTTTATAGCATACACTAATTGACATTCATCGTTGATCCTTCTGAGGACTTCGGTGTTGGTGACTCTATCGTTCCAGTTAATTCTGAGAGTTTTCCTGTAGCACCACATTTCGAACGCTTCGATTATCAGCGTTTTTGTTAGTGTCCATGTTTCAACACCGTATAATACAACTGGCCAAATATAACATTTTAAATTTTTTAATTTTAATTTGATGTTGATGTCATGTTTACATATAAATAATATTAGACATTTTTATAAACGCGGCTCTTGCCTGTTCGATCCTTAAAGTTATTTCGGATTTGATGCTGGTGTCTTATGTTAATGTTGTACCTAAATACTTTATTCTGTCGACTTTCTGAATCAAGTTGTTTTTTTACTGTTAAATTGTGACTTTGATTTGTTGTTGTGTTTTTGTCAATGGTCATATATTTAGTTTTGCTGAAGTTCACCGTCTATTTTGATACCAATTTCGTGAACGTCTATTCTGCATAGTGCAGGGGTGGAAGCACACAAGTCGTGACGACTGTTTTTTATTAAAAGTTTGGTCGCTGTTGGTAGCACATAAGACGTTATCGTCCATTTTTTGGTCGATAACGTCACTTTTTTGAACGACACCTAAAATTATATCGTTGATAGAAAAAACAAATATTTGAAAGAAAAAATATCAAGCATTTGATTTTAAATTTATATTTTGTGTGATAATTATACATAATTATAATTATATATATAGTTAATAATAAAAAACTTTTTAATTTATTTAATGAATTTTAATTTCTTTATAAATTTAAATGTATTTAATTTCTTTTTTATTTTTATAATAATTAGTTGTTATGTAAAATATAATTAACAATATTTTAAAACTATAAATCTTTATTGCACAAAATAAATAAAATATTGTTAATAAAATTTCCCATCTGCCTTTCAAAATTCCAATTGTGCGTTAAATACAATATCTATAGCTTTGGCATGCAAATCATTAAATGTAGGTTCACTGGTGTAATCTGCAGGTGCACGATATGGAGTGAGCAGCCATGGTTCAAGTGGATAACCACAAAACACAACTATTATATTTTTAATTATTTTCTAAATATTAAAATTTAATTCAATAATGTCATATCAAAACGACACAAATCGTCAATTTATATATTTTTATGTTGGTAAAGCTGTTTTCAAAAACGTATCTACTTATATGCTGCCACACATTAGGACGACACGCTTTCATTATCGACCAAAAAAAAAGTAGTCGTCACGACTTGTGTGCTTCCACCCCAGCGTTTAGCATTTCTTGGGCATATGCATTAAATAGACTTGGTGATAATGTTTACAGATAAGTCATCATTTGTTTTGATCTTAGCCATTTGGTTCCAGCCATTTGGTTTACCAATAATTCTTATGTCTTTGCCATCTATATTTTTTTTTCATAACTTCCATTAATTTATCGTGGCGTACTTTATCGCAGGCCTTTTCGAAGTCAATAAAACATATATGTATTGGAACTCTCATTTCTCTGCATCTTTGTGCTATTGTATTGAACATGAAAAGAGCTTCTCTGGTTCCCATTGCTTTTCTGAAGCCGAATTGTGATTTGTCGATGTCTTGTTCTAATTTGTTGTAAATTCTGTTGTGTATTATCTTAAGAAAAATTTTTAGTGTATGGCTCATCAGTCTAATAGTTCGGTAGAGTTTGCATTCTGATGCATTATTTTTTTTAGGTAACGTGACAAACGTCGAACTAAGCTAGTCCCGAGGTAAGGTACCTGTTTCATATATAATATTAAAAAAATCAGTTAAAATTTTTATACCTTCATTGTCCAGTAATTTTAATATTTCGTTTGGAATTCTATCTGGGCCTGCTGCTAATCTGTCTTTGGACTTTTCAATCACCTTGGCCACTACATCAAACATTATTCGAGGACCGCTTAGGTCAGCTTCTTCTATTAAACCACCTCTGCTGTCTTCAAATAGTTCTTTGACGTATTCTGTCCATCTTTTTATTTTGTTTTCGGGATCTAATATAATACTGCCGTTGCTGTCTTTCAGTAGTTCATTATTCTTCTTTCTGTTATTCTTGGTTATTTCTTTTATTTTCTTGTGTAACTTTAGGTGATCATGTTGTTTCTCTAGGACTTCTATTTCTTTACACTTTTGTTCCCAAAATTTATTTTTAGGTACTTTAATTTCTTTTTTTATTAATAAATTATATTTTTTGTATTTTTCTGGAATGTTTTTGTGTCTTCTTCGTGCATCCATGAGTAACAATATTTCATTTGTCATCCATTCGTTATTATGATTCGGTGTTACGTGTTTGGCTAGTTCATCCGAGACCTGATTCATCGCATATTTCAATATATCCCATTTATCGTCGACGCTCTGTTCATCAGCAATTAAATTTTTGTTATCGCTAATGATTTGGGTATTCTGTACTTACATCTCTGCTTTGATTGTAGGTATTATAATTTATATTACTAGTTTTTACTTTTTTACTCATTTTTTTAATTTTAATTTTTAGCTTTGCCATGACAGGATTATGGTCAGACAAGACTGTATATCAGCACCAAGATATGTGCAGACCGATTTAATTGAATTTTTGAAGCGCATATTTATTAATATATAATCTATTTGATTTCTTAGCTTTGGTCCGTCAATGCTGCGCGGAGCTTCCCAAGTATATAGTCTCCTTAGAGGCAATTCGAACCATGTGTTTGTTACGCCGAAATTATGGTCTATACAGAAATCAACTAGCTTCGAACCTCTATCGTTTCTTTTACCTAACCCGTGCTTACCAATAACGTTGTCTACTCTCACATTACTGATTTTGGCATTAAAATCACCAAGAATTAATGTAATGTCTTCTACTTTAGTTAATTTCAGCATTTCTTCAATTTCGTTGTAGAAGTTTACAATTTCGCTATCTGCACTGTCTGCCGTAGGTGCATATACTTGGATTAGGTGCAACACAATAACTATCAAATTTCTGGCACTAATACATTCGAAATCATAAATCCAACCCCTTTTCTATGATGTTCATTTGAACCTGAAAAAAAGAAAGTATTATTTTTGGTATAAATTTCACCATTATCTTTCCAGTATCACACCGCTCACACCGATTATATCTAGCTTCATTCTTCTAACATTCCAGGTTGCTATCGATAGTTGTTTGGATTTATGATTATTGATATATTTGTTGTTAGTTGTTTTTTCTGTTTTTTGTTTCTTTTTGTTTTTGTTGTGAAATGTTGAATTTCTAGGGAAATCGTTCATGAAGTAGTTTCCCCTTGCTTTCTCCATGTTAATCTATTTTATAATCGTTTAATCAAAATCTTGAACCTTAAGAAATTGCCAGTTTTGTGCCGTGTATCAATTGGTACGTATTGTAGCGATTTAAAATATATATTAAATATTTGTTGTATCAGTAGCAGTAGTTGCAACAATAATACTTTCTTTCTCTAAAATTGAGTTGGATCTTCTTGTAATGGAATCTTTTCGTGTTCTGGTTACACTATTTGACCTTGCCTTTACCTTGGTATTATTGTTTTTCGCTACTTTGACTTTGCCTTAAACTGTATCCGATGGCGATCTAATTCTTTTTAAATTGTCATTAACAGATATCGAGTTTTTGTTTTCAATATCCACAATATCAATTCTTTGCCATCTACAATTAAAATATTATTTTTGATTTCAATGTTTTTACCTGCTGTTTCCAAAGTTCTTTTTGCAGCTAGTTGTCTTGCACGCAATTGTCTTTCGCTGAAAGTAAAGTCACTTTTAATAGAAAAGTCACTTATCTTCTAATAATTTAATATTGCCAAAAATTTCCGATTTCTTCCAATTATTTACTAATCCACCTCGAATGGTCTTGGTGAGTCTTCATTATTTTTTTTCCATTTCTTCTAGCGAAATTTATTTCTTGATCTGTGATGTTGACTTTCAATCTGACAGTAATAAAATGAATAGCCAATTCTAAAGTTTTTTCGCTTTCGAGCTCTTTCACATTTAGAATCACAAAATTATTTTTCCTGGTAATTATTTCCAACTTACTAATTGTATTCTATTGTTCGAGAATTGTAGTTTTATTTTGTTCTACTTGGTCTTGCAGAGACTTGATTTTCATATCTAGGTTACTACTAACTTCAGCTATAATTTCAGTTTTGACTTGAACGATTTCAGATTTTACTTTCTCAACTGCTTGTTTTAGTGACAAATCGTTATCTATTTTTAATTCTACTTTGAATTTATCAAATTGGGCTTGTATTTGATCAAGAATAATTTTCATCTAAATTTACTCGAAGTTTATTACAATTTAAATTTAATACAAAAAGTATTAAACTTTTATTATGTGTATATATGAAAATTGCTGAATCACAATGAATTCGTTAACTTTGAAGGTTATATTAGACACCAAGTATTGCAAAATCAAGTATTGCAAAATTAGTTAATTTTCTCAAATTTCCACAAAACCAATTAATAAATTTTAAAAATAATAATCTTAAAAGGATTTAAAATACTTCAAAGATTTTTATGTTTAAATTCAGTGGGTGTAATTTAAATTTTTTATATAACTTATTTATTTTATCAATTTTATTAATTATTTCTGGTGTAATCCATGTTTTACCTCTTTCTCTAATAGTTTTTGTTTTTGTAGCATTTATTTTGGCTCTTTTTATTATATTAATTAAGTGTTCGAAATTTTTTTCATTTGAATTATTGTCGATTAGTTTTTTTACATGAGTTACAAAAGACATTTTATCGAGAGTTTCTATAATTTTTTTTTCATTTTTGGTTTGGGTTTACTTATATTTCTTACTTTAATTAACATTATTTTGTGATCTAGTAAAGCCCATTCTTCTAATTTGATGTTACATTCTATCATTTCATTATTAGATACAACATGATCAATTATAGTCGATGTAGTTGCTGTAGATCTTGTTGCAGATATATTATCAATGTTGTTTAAAATCTTAGTATTACACACATCTAGTATTTCTTTATAATTATTTGCATTGTCGTTGACTACTAATAGATCAATGTTAGTATTAGATATTATAATCATATTTTTAGTATTATTCAAAGCTCTCTCTAAGAAATCAAAAAAATCTTCATAAACTTGTCCTGGAGGTCTATAATATGTTGCAACACTAAATTTTGGTTCAAACTGATTGAACGTTAGCGATATTACATTAATTTTTTTTTTCAAAATTCTCCTCTATTTTATTTATTTGAAATTCTAAATTTGCTTTTACAAATATTGCAGTACCTCAACCTATGTTATCAGTATTTCGACATCTAAATACTGAATTATAACCAGAAATATTAAAAAACTTTGTTTCATTTTTTCATATAACCAGGTTTCAACAAGAATTATAATATCGATTTCAGGATATTTTTTTATCATTAATTCTACTTCATGAAATTTATTTCTTATGCTTCTTATATTTGCATATAGAATACTTATATTATCTATACTTTTACTATTTGATGGACTGGTGATGGACTATTTGATGGACTATAATATATTCATTATTTTCGTTATTATTCATATTGTTATTTTATAGAGTTTCTGAAATATAATTGACACCTGCTTTATAGTGATTTATCTTGCTAGTAAATATTGGACAGTCCGTACTGTTAGATTTGTGATAACAATCATAGCCTTTAGTAGAATTCATACGGGGCGAGTGTCGGCGACCTGCAAGGGTGCGTGACATGTCCATTACGCCGGTTCGCTCTGGGCAATGCGTTTAACGTTTAACAGCCGCCTTCCTATTCCCTCCCCCAGTGTTTTCCTATCACCTTCCTTATCCTTCCATGCCCGCATTCCCATTCCAAACCTAATGTCATGGTGGTGTGAGCACCGTGCCGATGACTGAAAAGCTGGGTGTTAAACCAGTCGCAAGCGAGCTCCCTCCGATGCCCAGGCAAGATCGGTTGTATTATGTGCCTTATCTTGGTAAGACGGCTCTGCCTAGATGGACCTCTTTCCGGTCACACTCGTGGGAACAAAATATGAATCAAGAAGAAATTAAAGAAACAAAACAACAAATCATCGGTTCATCTTCCGAAGATGAACTTCTAGCCTCCAGCCAGGAGACTATGAAAAGTGCCAGTACCAGTTTCGGTACTGAACCCAAAGCCGGTACCAGCCAAAGTACCGCTAAGCTGTCTGAATGTAGTGGTAGTACCAGACATAGTACTCCAGTACGTTCAGCCAATCAGAGCACAAGCCATGGTGCCCCAAAGAGAACCAGTCAGGTTAGAAGTGCCGGCGCCACTCTCAAGCGGATGTATTCGAAAGCCAAGTCCATCTTGAGCAAGATCGCCAAGAACGAAGCCGAGGGTACGATCAACGAAAGAGATGGTGCTGATATCTAGTGGTACCGTAGACAAAGAAACCATTCGCAAGAGGTTAAGCGACATAGTTAGAGATAACTTAAGGGTTGCTATAGTGAATGATAAAGCACACAATAGGCAAGTCACAGCCGAACTGTGGATCAAAATTGAGGTAAATCTGTCCGAAATGGTGATGGATTGTGTCCTTGCAGGTGAGGGTGGAGCCCTTCCATGCTTTGATTCATCCGAGGTAGTCAGAGGCTACCGGGTAATCAAATGTGAGAATCAGTTCTCTTTGGATTTTCTTAGCAAGTGTGTTACTAAGATTAGTGACACATGGGAAGACGCCAAGATTGGCTTAATCCCAGCTAGGGAAATCCCTAGGCGACCTAGAGCCCGCATTTGGTTGCCGCGGATGGACATTGAAGGAGAGAAGCTCCTCAAATGCCTGCAAGCTCACAATCCCACTGTGCCAATGGCTAATTGGATTGTGCTGAGGAAGGAAGCAGATTCAACAGAACACCAATGTATATTCAATGTATATGGCCCATGATGAACCGGCTCCTCCGTTAAAGTTTTGGCAGCTGGTGATGCTAATGCCAGACATACCCTGTGGGGTAGCTCTGAAACAAATGAAAGAGGTGAGTCACTTTTTGATTTTATTCTTAATTCTAATTTGTCTGTATGTAACAGAGGTAATACCCCCACCTTTACCTTTCCCAGTTCAGACAGCTTTGCTGGCTGGAAAGATGTCATCGACATTACCTGCATTAGTAATGTTGACGCCCTGACGGTTGACAACTGGAGGGTGTCCGCTAAAAGATCATTCTCAGATCACAGCTGGATACTCTTTGATGTTAATCTCAAAACTCCAAATCCCAAACCCTACAGAAATCCGAAGAATACGGACTGGGGTAAGTTTAAAGCTGTGTTGAGGCAAAAATTATCAGTCACGGATAATGCTGGGACCAGTATAGATACGGTCGACGGCCTAGAGAAAGGGACTGACAGCTTTGCCAAAGCCATGGAGGTTTCTTTCAAAGTCCCATTGAACGTAGTAAAAAATCATTCCTAGTCTGGTGGAATGCAGAACTCACTAATCTGAGGAGGATAACTAGAGATGCATACAATGTTTGCTATAAGCATAACACTTGGCAACTCCATAAAGATCACCTCAGAGAATATAAGAAAGCAATACGCGCGGCCAAAAGACTTACCTGGCGTGAGTATTGTGAGTCCGTTGAAAGTACTCGGGACTCGGCCAGACTTAGCAGGGTCCTATCCAAAGAACACTCAAATCCTTCCTTCCTAAGAACCACGGAGGGGGTTTGGACTGAGTCGTCTCATGATACATTAAAACTTTTAGTGGACACCCACTTTCCGGGATGTTCGGAGGTTAACCAGCCTTATACCCAGTCGGAGGAGCAAGTTAATCACGAGCAACTAGTAGAATGGGTCGACAAAGTAATTAATTATGATAAGGTCGCCTGGGCGATTGATAATTTTTCACCATACAAATCTTTTCCTAAGATGCTACAAGAATCAAAGGAATTAGTTATTCCCGTGATGGTTAAGCTTTTTAAAGGTAGTCTCTCACTCGGACATATTCCACAGTCGTGGAGACGGGTGAAAGTAGTCTTTATACCGAAAGCCGGAAGAAGAGGGCATGAAGCAGCGAAAGACTTCAGACCAATTAGCCTGTCCTCCTTTATGCTCAAAACCCTAGAACCAATTCTAGAGTTAGAACTACGGAAGACCCTGGAAAGAACTCCACTCTGTAAATCCCAACATGCTTACTGTAAAGGTAAATCCACGGAAACCGCGCTGAGTGAAGTGGTGCGTACCGTGGAGCAGTCCATTCAATACAAACAATATACCCTAGCTAACTTTCTAGATATTGAAGGGGCATTCAATAACGTACATGTTACGGCTATCCAAGAGTCCCTAGTCGAACTAGGTGTTCCGAGGGCACTCAACCGGTGGATTACTAATATGTTAATGGCCAGGGAGATCCATGCGGATCTTGGCAATTGCAGTATCACCAAGCGAGTAAGCAGTGGTACTCCACAGGGGGTGTTTTATCACCACTGCTCTGGATACTGGTAATGAATAAAATATTAAAAATACTTGTGGATGACTTAGCGATATTAGTTTCTGGTAAGCATCTTAACATAATCAGCGATATTATGGGTAGAGCTTTAAGAAAGGTGAGTGCGTGGGCCAACGGTTGTGGCCTGAGGGCGAACCCACAGAAAACAGAACTAATGTTATTTACGACCAAAACGAAAATACCATCTTTCACCTGTCCGAGTTTGGACGGTGTCATGCTGAACCTCTCCTCTAATATTAAATATCTGGGTGTAGTTCTCGACCCGAAATTAAATTGGAAACTAAATGTTGAAGAGAGAGTCAAGAAGGCATGTGTAGCCTTATATGCCAGCAAAAGAATGCTTGGTAAGAAATGGGGTCTGAAGCCGCGCATGGCTTTGTGGTTGTTTACGGCCATAGTACGTCCAATTCTTACCTACGGTTCCATAGTATGGTGGCCAGCACTTGGGAAAGAGTATAATCGTACCAAGCTAGGTAGGGTCCAGAGAAGTGCGTGCATAGGTGTCACCGGAGCGCTGAGATCGACGCCCAGAGACGCACTAGGCGTAATCCTCTACCTTCTTCCTCCTGATCTCTATATTAAATACATATCTATGTGTAGTGCAGTCAGACTCAGAGAAAGTGGGTCATGGCTGAATAAACCCTATGGTCATTGCAGTATTCTTGGCCTTATAAATAATACCGCGGTGCCAGCAGTCACGGATTATACCATTCCCAAGTTGGACCTTGATAAGAAATTCAAGGTTCTAATACCAACCAGAGGGGAGTGGAAGAACAATAATCCGCTGATCGGATATGACACCACAGTATTCACCGACGGTTCAAAGATGGACTGTGGCGTGGGTGCTGGTGTATATTCGGAAGCACTAAACATTAGGCGATCCTACAGACTACCAAACAAATCTAGTGTATTCCAGGCGGAAATGCTAGCCATTCTAAAAGCATGCCAACTTCTGGGAGAAACAAACTCTACTTGCAACAATGTAGCAATAGTATCAGACATCCAGGCGGCTATTCTGGCACTGAAATCTACATTAATATCCTCCAAACTAGCCAACATGTGCGCGGTTGAACTTGCACGTCTGGGAAGCAGATACAACATTGAGCTACTCTGGTTCCAGGTCATAGGAACATCCCAGGAAATGAAATCGCCGACGAATTAGCGAAAGAGGGCTCCAATCTGGAGGATTCGCTAGCGGAACAGGTCGACCCTCCTATTAATACGGTTATAATAGAGATATTTACCTTCACTTCCTTTCTCAAGCTAACTCTAGGTGGTTAAGCCTAACCACGTGCAAAACGACCAGGAAAACGTGCCCGTCGTACAATAAGAGTAAAACAGCCAACCTCGTAAAAATTCCCCACATGAACATAGCCAGAGTGGTAGCTGTGTATACGGGTCACTGGCCTATTGGGGAACACGCAGCCAGACTTGGCATCCCGTTCAACCACTCATGTCGCAGCTGCGAAGAACCGAGTCAAAAAGAAACGGTAACCCACTTCATTTGCAAGTGTCCGGCACTGGCTAGGGCCAGGTTCAATTCAATTACTAAACAACAATAGCAATCTGTGTGTGGTTTCAAAACGGCGCTAACGCGCTAATTGGGACTCAATGTCAGTTGACGTGTAGTCCGACACTCTAACCAACCAACTAGAATTCATACAGTTTACGCATTTAACAAGATTGCTATTGCATTGGTACGAATTATGTTCTAGCGAGCATTTTGAGCATACTTTTTTTTTTACATTCGTCAGATTTAGTAAAGTGGTCATAACTTAGACAAACTCTACATCTTCTAATATATATATCTTCTTTTACATAATGGGAATTATAATTAATATTTACGTACCTATTAACAATTTTTCGGTATAAAACACCTGTGACTTCAAGTGTAAGGGTCCATTTGGTTCATATTCGTTTTCTTTACTATATTAATAACTCCCTCCTCAGTCCTCACTTTCAGAAGATGATGCAAAAAATAAATCAACTGTAGTCATCATATTAAATCACAATTTATTATGTTTAACAAACAAAAAATTCGGTTATAAATAAAACTTAAACTAAACTAAAACATTACCGAAAATATAAACAATAACAATAATATTAAAAAAAATATCTTGAAAGTGACAGCTGGCCATTTATACCAAATTAAAATTTATCCCATTAAAAAACGATAGCAATTCTATCGTCTCTTATGATATCAAAAATAAATGACGACAATCGTCTATCGTTTTTTTCATGATCGTTTATACTATCGTGTCGTGTTCTTATGATTCATACCCTGGTTGGGAATTTATCAAAACAAAATTTTAAAAGTTCATATATTTTTACTTAAACTTGGACTTGGTATGTTGAAAATGAAAAAAATCGCTTATAATTAATATATGTAATATTTCATTGATATACGAAGAAATCAATATGAAAAGTATTTTTATTTCAGACAACAATTCCCTAATATATATATTTTTTTTATTATAATTGTTTTTTTTTTTTTGTATTTTTTAGGAACTTGAATATATATTTTTTTATAAAATGTTGCACTGTAATTTTTGCTAGGTTTACTTGGGAAATACTGAATGATGATGAATGATGGTATTAATGTTGATAATAATTATAATGATGATGAATTGATGACCAATTGCTGATTTTATTGATTCTGGTGATGATAATTACCTCGTCCCTTTGTCCTCTGCGTTTTTAAGTTTTGTTGAATTATTTTTATTTCATGTAGTAATAAATATGCTTCCTGCGCTTGCGTTCACGTGATAATTTTCCTTCATACGCACGTGTTGCAGAATTTTTTCACGCTATTTGAGCCACTTGACGTAATAATTTACGCGCTTGGAGCCTCGTGATCATAAAATATGCTTCACACTTTCAGCTTACAACTGGATACTTTTTACTCCGTTTTTTTCACTTGAATAGCAGCTGCAACCGGCCACTTTGCTACATAAACTACTAATAATGGCTGGCATAGAAACTAATCCAGGTACCGAGTGGTTCTGCTCTTTTTGCAAAAAGCAAATTAGAAGCAACGGAATTTCTATACAATGTAATAAATGTAATCATTTGTGTCACATAAGATGCTCAGTCTTAAAAACACATAGAGAATGCAAACTTCCCAGCAAATGCTGCCAATCTAGCTGATGAAAGAGATGCTCTTAGATCAATAAATCCACCTGATCCACAAATAAACAACTTGAACATGCGCATAGATCACATTATCAATAACCATAAAAAACAAAATGGCGTGAATATATTGAAAATTTAAATTTTAATCAAAATACCTCCAATCTGTGGAAAGTAATAAGAAACATTACAAAACCATCTAAACGCCATGGCAATAATATCATCACCTTCAACAATAACCTAGCGAAATCTGCCAAGCGCTGTTCAGATCTGTTCAACAAACAATACACAGCTCGTACTTCAAATCGTGATAGTAACATGCGCAAAACACTCAGACAATTTCATAACTTATCACTTGACAACCATGGTAATGATACAACATTCTTCACAGCAGGTACCAAAAAGATGAAGAATTCCAAAGCAATGGGACCTGGCATCTTCCATCATGTTAAAACATCTTGGCAATAAAGCTCTTCTATACTTAACATCCGAAGACTCATGCTCCTACAGACCAATATCTGCTTTCATCAGTGATCAAGCTACTCGAATCACTGCTATTGCCACAAATTACCGCCAATATAGACTTAGCTGCCCCATCAACACGATTCCTCCACAATTGTTTCACAGCAACGGCACTTCACCTCCTACATCACAAAATTCAAAATGGACTGAACCAAAAGCATCCATATGACAGAACTATACTGATGGCTGTGGCTCTAGATCTATCGATAGAGTTTGACACAGTATCATCATCCATACTGCTAGGTGACATTTTGAACACATTTTGGAAGGCAAAATTTCGTAGAATTTAACATCATATCGAAATACCGCATAGTGACTTAGGGAGTATCCCAAGGAGGAGTACTTTCACCTACACTGTTCAACCTTTATATGGTCTAAAATACGAACACCACCACTAGGCATAAGTTTAATAAGATCAAAACCTACACTATTTTACAAGCCATGTAATGAGATTTCGCACTAACCCATATGCGCAAAATTTAGTCAGACTTTTTTACAACATTTTTATATGTTGATATGAAAATATTGTATTTAAATGAAATGAAAACTCATGTTATTTATATTTTATAACAAATATATATCTTTTTTATTTATTTACAATTTTTGTTATTTTGTTAATTTTTGTTTCTAATAATATATAAGATATAATAATAATAATATCCCGCGCCACCTTTCCCACATTTTAAATGTGATACGTTTAAAATGTTCATTAAGTATCTGAAAATAAATATATATATTAAATTTTAATAAATTATCAATTCAATTGCTGAAATACAGCCCCTTTTACCAAACCTAATTGGCAGTGTGAAATTTGTGTCAATATAATATCCTACAAATATAACTAATATTCTCTTGTGAAGTATCCTGAAAATATGTTTAATATTAATTTGGTTTTTGTTGAGAAAAAATGAAAAACCTGTGCTGCGAATAAGTCACACAATTGCTTTTTAAAGTATTTAAAGTAAATAAAGTGTAATTTGATAAAAAAGAATTATTTGTTTAAACAAAATACTTAATCTACTCTATATAATTTTTTAATTAAATTCAATATTCCTTCAATATTTTCTGCAGAATATTGTTTTATTAAATAATTTTTATTTTTCTCATTAATAATTTTTAAAATTGTATTTATTTTTTGTTTCTGATTAATTGATTTAATTAATTCATCAAAATCAATTAATTGTAAAATAGATTTTTTAGATTGAAAACATTTAATTAAACTTTTATATAAATTTAATATAATAATTTCTAAAACTTCATGATTTTCTAGAAATATAATCAAATTCACAAATTTCATATTTTTGTTGCCTTGCTAAATATTTGATTAACCATTATTTGTAGGATCTATAAAAATTGCTTTGATCAGTTCTGTTTTAAATAAAACGACTGATTCTTTAATAGATCTAAATTAAATTCCCATACTTAGTTCAATCAATTCCAATTTTAGTTTTTGGGCGAAAGTTGATATATTTTTAAAGCGAATTGTCAGCGTTTTTCAAATTAATAATTATTGTCAGAGACAACCAATATAATTAAGGTTAGGGAACTTTTGCAAATCGTATCCGCTGCAAGCAAATCATTTTTTATGTGAATTAAATAATTATGTTATTTGATAGCGACAATTTAATAATTATTAAATCAATCAAGCGCTGACAAATCGTCTGAAGATTGCACATGCAGGAAGCGCATATGCACAACATTTTCCCTATCCCAAATTGACCCCTTTTGAAATTGATTCAACTCGTATTTGTCTTTATTAATTCGTAACATAATACAATATTTTACGAAAATTAATAATATTATTGATTATTATTTTAGTACAAGTTATTATCATTTTTATTATTATATTTTTAATTTAGTAAAGAGAGAAAAATATTGTACAATATAGTACAAAGTACATAATGTATAATTTCAAAGCTAACTTTATAGTTGAATATTTTAAATAGAAATTTAACATACTTTTTTAGTTTATTATTTATTTTGTATAGAACAAAAGTATTTGAATTTTAACATTGACTTTACAACACTAACATTAAGATTACTATAATTTTCAATTTTTTATATTTAGGTTTTTTTTCTTTTTTTTTTACATATGCATTTATTTAAATTTAATATCGGTTTTGAATTACTCCAAAATACGTTTCAATAAAAATATTAAGAAAATAGAAAACCCAAAAAGGACAATATAAAGTTTTATGTATATACTTAATTTAATAATGATTATTTTTACTTTCATATGTAATTTAATATTACTATAATTAACCATTTTGAATTGTATTTAATTGAATTTTAATTAACAAATATATTACTATAATTAACAATTTTAAATTGTATTTAATTGAATTTTAATTAACAAAAATATTACTATAATTAACAATTTTGAATTGTATTTAATTGAATTTTAATTAACAAAAATAATTGTTGCAAAATAGTAATTATACGCAAGCAAATGTTAAATAAAAATTAAGTATTTGTAATATAATACTATCTTTTTTATTTTGTATATTTTTGTACGAGGCCATGTATCGGTCCCATGTCTTTACACCTTACAATTTCCGCAATATGGCGTATTTTTTCTAATTCTACATTCTGCATATGTATGATTTGGTTTATTGCAAAAACCACATAAAACTTTGAAATTTTGTTTTGGTTTTGGAATTTAATTTGCTGATTCGGCATGGGGGAATTCTGACCTATATTTGAAGAAGAAATCATATGGTTTTGTAAATAATTTTGTGTTGTAATGCTAGGACCAATTTCTTGTACGGTATTACTCGGAAAATTAGGATTATAAAAATTACTATTAGGAAACATATTATTGTTAGCTAAACTGTTATTATTTATATTATTATTCATTAATAACTGCGGACTTTGGACTGGAATTTGGTTTTGGTAAGGAATTTGTGTGAACATTTGTTGTTGGTTATTATGGTTAAATTGCGATCCCAACAACATAGATGTTTTTACGCCGAATCAACAAGTTTATCGAATGCGGTTTCATTGCATGTTAACATAAATTGTTTAAGCCCGATATCAACAAGGCCACTTTTAAATGCTTTTAATGCAGAATTATGCAATTCATTTAGCAATTCAACTGAATCATTAGCATTATAACTAGCTGCTATAATTTCTTTTGCCAAGTTTTCTAAATGTTGAAGTCGTCTAGAAAAACTTTTGATGTCTTCAGCTACGAACTGATAGGTACGGATTAATTCATACATAATGCTTTCTAATGTCCTGGATGATAAATAAGTAGATTTAATTAATTTTTCTAAATCTTTTAATTTCTTTACAGAATGTGCTCGGACAAGCTCGAATGCATCTCCACCTAATTTAGTTGTTAAAAGAGAGACAAATATTTCCTCTTCTTTTGCGTCGATACATTTTAGTGCTAATTAGCAGGCATTTACGAATTCATATACCTTCCCCGGTGTTCTAGCACCTGTAAAATGAGGTACAAATCGTGTAATAATTTTACCAATATTTTCATATGACATTTCTAACGTTTTAATTTTCTCTCAGAATATTTTCGGATAACGTTTGTGAAACAATAGAGGTTTCAACCGTGGTCTTTTCTAAATAATTATTAGCGCTAGAACTATTTTCACATACTCCTTCCAAACTTTCTTCGAGAACTTTTATTTGTTTCTCTTTTTCTTCAACTTTCCTTTCCAAAAATTCCACTTTTAGTTCTAAATCTTTTTGTTTTTCTTTCTGATGAGTAGTATTATTATTATCAATTTTGTTCTTGTATTTATTTACGAGTGTTATATTTTCTTGAAGCTGGGTGTTATTTTTACTTGTTTACTAAGTTCTTCAACTTTTAATTTCGTTTCTTGATTAATTTGTTCAGAATTTTTTTTTTTTTTCAAATTCTTTTATTAATTTTAATTTTGTTAATAATTTGGTTTTTAATTGAATCTCTTCTTCTTGATTATCTCGATACTCAGTTATAACGTTATGTAATTTCGTTAGGATTATATCGGTGGTTTCTATTCTAGTAAAGTGACCCCACTCCGATGAAATTTGTGTTTTTATGAGGTTATAAACTTCCCTACTGGTATAATTTTTAATTTAAAACTTTTTATTTCTACTTTTTGATCTTCCCTTTCCTTATTTTACTGTGATAATTTCTCCTTTAATGTTTTTATTTCTAATACTAACTCATCGTCTGAAGATGGCACATGCAGGAAGCGCATATGTACAACAGTTCAATATGATCCATAGTATTTGTTAATAAGAAATTCTTTATATTTAATTATTATTTTTATCTTCTTGCAGTAAATCTGGTTGTTGAAATATCAATTTCGTTTTAGTTTGTTGTATAAATATACGATTCATATTTATTTTACATTCTTTTTTACCGAAATTTACAACTCTCTGTTCAATTAATCCATTCTTCTGCTGTCAAATAATTAGAATAGATTTTGTGGAAAATTGTGAATTATCAATTTTTAATGAATCTGGTGAATAAAACCATAAAATTAAATCAAAATATCCACTATAATATGAAATTTCTAAAAACGCATTCATAATACGTTTATTATGCTCCAAATTCAAAATAGTTTGTCCAAACGTTTTTAATAAATTTAATGTTAATGTACGATTTTCATTTATTTCATTTGTAAATTTATCAGCTTGTTCAATGAATTTTCTTTTAATTCAGTGGATTGTTTAATAAATGTATGTAAAGTTTCAATATGTTTCATCATAGTATAAATTAAGGTTTTCCAAACAACTAATGATGGTTCGACATTAAAGTTGATATAAATTAGGAAAATGCTCTACAAATATTCTTTGAGTTCCACGCAAATGTGATATAAGGAAAATTTATTACATTTTTTGAATTTTGAAACAATTTTGAAATATTAAAAAAAAAAAATCTAGCAACCTGTCTTTATTATTTGAATTTTGTATTTTATAATAAAAACTGTCTATTTATGCCGCAAAGATATCATGTATTTGGTATGCATAAACGATGGCCTCGACGCATAGAAAAAACGCACATGTATTTCGGCCATAAGGAAATAAAATTACAACTAAATATAAAAATCAATAACATTATACTTCCACTGAGAAAATTTACAAATAACACAAAATTCTGCTCTAAGAATCATCACAGGATGTCACTTAATGTCAGATATAGACCACCTATAATTTGAAACTAAAATCCTTCCAGTTAGGCAACAGAACATAATGCTATTTGAATATTTTTTACTATCATGTCATGCCACATGCCAAAAAACAACCCATCCATGCCACGGCTTAATCACCTACGTCGTACCTCCACGAAACATCAGGAAGGGAATCATGCCTGACCCAGAATGACGGGTCGCATTTGACAGTTCGAATTTTGATGCGTAAAAAATCAAAAACGACGCATCGAGTTTTTTTTAAACCACATTGAAAAATTGTAAATAATTTATTTAAAAAAATGTGTTCAATTTTTTTATTACATTTATTTATAATTCTGCAAACTAAGTGGTAATTAACTTAAAATATACATTTATTTATTTACATTTTCTATTTTTGGTCGATATAACACGCGGCAAGCGGGAAAAGTAGTAAGTAGGTCTAATTACGCGTCGTGGCAAAATTGCCTCATAAACGCGACGCTATTTTATGGATAACTCCATATAATCACTGCAGTTCTACTTTTGACACTTTTAAAAGTCAACGCTTTGCCGCGTCTTTCTGGTTCTAACCTAAGTCAAATCTACCAAGTATTGCTGACATTACCAACAATTGCAGTATAAGTGAATCTACATATAAAGATGGTCTTAAACAAATACACACTCGTATGGTAAACAACACAATCATCAACTTCAAAGCGAATAGAATATTATGTACTCAACCTCCACCAATCTCAATCATGGAACAAGAACACTTACGGGATGCTAGAATAACCATGGCACAACTTCGCTCAGGCTAGAGCAATCCACTTAACAACTACCTAAGCAGAATCGATCCAACAATACCAGACTCCTGTCTTAATTGGAAAAATAGCCCACATAATACAGCGCATCTATTTGACTGCCCCAGCAAACCAACAAATATAACATTAAAGGACTTATGGGTTAATCCCACGGACGTGACTTCGTTTTTGGAGAGAATTAAAACGGATAAAAAAAAACAGTTTTATTGCTGCTACAACAACAACAAACAGTAACACTTAGATTTTTCAATGAATGAAAAACTGAATAGTATAAAGAAAATTATTTATTATATAAATATAAATTTCCAGTATTTAATATTATGAATATAACATGTTAAAAATTGTTTTAATATATTCAACATAAGAAAATATAATTATCTAATAAAATAATAAGAATTAGAAATCCGTCTGATATATTCTTATATCGCCAATATGCTCTTCCTTAGCCCGTATTGTGGTAGTGCATCGTTACGCAATGTGTTTCTTACTTAAATACATTTTAACGTGAAATCCCTGTAAACAAAAAGTATCGTTTATGTTCCATAAAAGATGAAACTTCTTCATACAAAACATCGTTAACGTATCGTTTTGAAGGATCGTTTTTACATCGTTTGAGATTTACCAGTCGTGTGATAATGGAAATCGAAACGATGTTTTATAGATGTAGTAGTATGCCGTTTTTATTCCGTTTTGGTGAATTATAAACGATACGTTTTTGGCGAATCGTTTTTATTTCATATTTAGTGAATCTTTTATGTATCGTTTTTAACGTATCATTTTTAAATCGTATTTGGCGGTTCTTTTATGTATCGTTTTTGGAGAATCCTTTATGATACTGGTTCTTTTTTTAAAAAAAATAAAATAAAATAAATTAAATTAATGTTGTTTAATTTATTATAATTTATTTATTATACATATAATTTATTTTAATTAATTATATCAAAAATATGAATTTGTACATTTTAAATATAATATATAAATATTTGGCATTTCCTCTGAAGAATTTTGTCCTTGTAAATTTTCAAATTTTTCGGTAGCCGAATCAAATGTGTTAGTTTCAGACAATGATGAACCACTGATTACCACAAATATTTTTCATTTCTCTAGCCACTTCATAATAATCTTTCCTATTAATTTTTAATGTTAACTGTGTTTAATTTAATAATTAATAAATTTTACTTATCACAAATTACTTTTTTATATTAAAATTTAAATACCAAACAAACAGAAACAAAGAATCTTAAATAAAATAATAAAATGTATTTTTTTTAATGATCAATTTTTTTTTTCATATGCAGTGTACACACATGAAATCAATTTTACTTTAATATAATATAGAGCATATACGTAAACATCGTAAACGAATCAAAAATATGAATGTGTTAGTGACATATCGTTTTCAAACATCATTTTTACATCGTTTAAGATCCGTTTAAAACGATATCGTTTTCATGTTTTCAGGGATATAGTTTTATGACTAAATGTCGACATTTTTTTATCACATTTCGGGGTCAAAAAATATTCACAAAATTACTAACAAAAATGTCACAAAAAATCCACCAAAAACTGTGATCACATTTTCTGTCTGCTGGGGTTGTTTCTGAAATTATATTTCTTAAACAGGTTTTGAGAGGGTTATTAATAACCAAACTTAATTAAAATAAATCTGTTGTTCTTCACTTCAGGCTCCAGTAAAAGTTGTATTAAATTCATAAGGTTTTTTTTTTATAAATTCGCTAATATAAATAGTAATATATTAACGAAGTGAAAAGTAAGTTTTACGTAATATTTTCAATTTTAAATAAATATGTTAAATAAGCTGTTTCAAAAGTATGGGATAAAATAATTTAATGGTACCAGAAATGTGAATTACGTAATAATGTAAATTGTTATTTTAACCAATTTGATTAAATAAATTTACTTACTACTTTAAAAAAAATATATTAGAATTTCAAGAGAATGAAATAATAAATATGGTACAATACTGCTCAACGTTAACATCTGTTTAGAAAAAAGTTGAAAATCACAAAAAATGATCTACTTAATTCGGTAAAAGTCACAAAAAACTAACATTTTCTTTAATATTAACTAAATATTAATAAACCATAAAGAATAGTTATATACTAACAATATCTTTCTTTATGCTTGATCCAAATATATATTTTTTCGAATATACATATTCGAAATTGGGTTTCCATTTACAGACTGAAACCCCATAGATTATATGGGCATCGGGAATATAATTCATGAGTATCGTGGTTTTATAAAATTGTATAAACTAGGATAATTTGATCAGAAAATTTTGCAGTTAGTTGAATTTTGTTATAATAGTTTGCTCAAAAAGCATCAGACATATTTTTTTGTATTTATAAAAATATCCTATATATATAAAACCTAGGTGATAAAAATTAATAATTTTATTAGGAATTCGTTACCTCTACACTAATCCACAGCTTTTATTTGATACCACAACCTACTCCGCCTATCCTATCCAAAACGTGATGGCTATTTTTTTTTTAATAACCTAAACCTCACCCCTTATTTCGCTGATAAAAGTAGCCTTTTAGTGGTTTCGTCCGATCAAGTAAATTATTGTGGAATTTTAATATTTTTATAAGGAATTTAATTTGTATCTAAAAATTGTATTTTTAATTTAAGCCTAAAATGTCATCTGTAAAGCTAGAAACAGCACCGTTTGATCCTAGATTTCCAAACACAAACCAGACGCGATATTGTTATCAAAGTTACTTGGATTTTCATCGCTGCCAGAAAATCCGCGGCTCCAATTATGAGCCCTGCCAATATTTTAAGAAGGCCTTCACTTCAATGTGTCCAAACGCATGGGTTGAGAAATGGGATGGTCAAATCGAAAGCGGTATCTTTGCTGGCCGAATCTAAATAAAATATAAATATATAGTGTTATTTAAAAAAGTATACAATTAAATAAATTGCTTGAAATATTTTGTTTCTATACTGTGGAATTTAGGTAAATATATAAGACTTATTCCGATGATTTACAAATGCATCCCAGTATTATTAAATACTGTCCAGAAGCATAAGTGATGACTAAGCATACAATAAGCGCATATACATATCACCAGTAATAAATAATGACATTAATAAGTATGTAACGAAATATTGACAGGCGCGAGTGTCAAGGGTTGGTCAACCTGTTCGCACATTGACGCCGGGAGATAATTTTGCTGCGTTCCAGAAAATGATTCATTTTCTCGGAAAGGCGTGAAAACATTCCACGAGTATACTAACATGCACGTTATGCGAAACTATTAACTTAGCAGCATACAAAATGGTCAACGACAGTTAAAATTTCGTATATGTACTTAGTGCCGTCAAACATAAATATATTGAAAAAGATTTTTAAAGAAAAAAACGGAGATAATCTATCCATGAATAGAACAATCTGTAGGAAACTAATCGGTCTCCATACTGACACTGTTGGATCGGTTAACACAGTACGTATCTTGGAATTACCGTGGATAGCTCATGACGCTGCGAGGATGAAGCTATAGAGCCCACACTGGAACATCTAGTGTGTGAGTCCGGTAGGCTGCGTGTGTCAGATATCAGTATTTGGGACTTGACTTAACATACTCGTCGTGTTCTTAAAATAAAACAATTATCAAAATTCTATACTAAAATAGGATCTAAAGCAAAATAATCCATGAGAATATGCAATATGGGATATGCACTTTACTATGATTAGCAGATTTTTGTATGTTTAATATTATTTTATTTATTTACATACTTCATTTACATACTTATATTACTTATATAAAAGAAAAAACTGTTTAATTATTTCTACAGTTTTTTTAAAGCAAAAACTGTAGAAATAATTAATATTTTTATTTAGGAAAATTTGTAAAACCTCATTAAACATTATTTAAAAACTAACACTAAATCTTAAAACTACTTATAACTACGCTAATTTTCTAAGTAATTTTCAGGCAAAGAACATTTTTCCAAAAATTTTGTTGCCCTCCCTACTTTGAGTTAAAATATTTACAAAATCGATATTTGCCAAATTTTGTAAGGACGCAGTTGAACAATGCCATGGTAATTTGTAAATCATTTTTAAAATTTTATTTTGGCAAATTTGTAGTTTTTTGATGTGGCTGTTTTATGCCATACAGGTGCCGCATAAAACATTAGTGCATTAAATACTAACTTAAGAATTATACATTTATTTTCTATACTAAGATAGGATTTTTTGTTAATAAAAGGATAAAGTTTTCATATTAGTAAATTTATTTTGTTGACTATAATGAGCAATATGTGAATTGTAAGAGTACTAATCATTTATTAATGTTGAATTTCTTTGACCAAAAAAATCAATTTTTTTTTTATCTAGATCAATTTTTAAATTTCTTTAAGCAAAAAAATCAATAATTTTTTTATTTAGATCAATTTCCAAAAATCTCGATTTTCAGCAAGATTTACCCCTCCATTTACCAATACCAATATAATACATACTTTTTCAATTGACAGGGACAGGTAATTACCCTTTAAACATGTGGATTCCAAATTGATTCAAAAATGATCTCAGCTATATATGGCAGAGTTCAATTTCGAATCAACTTTGAGTTTCAATTTGGAATCAATTTTGATTCAACTGATGTTCCATTATTAGACAAATTTTCGATTCAACTTTTTGATTCAAATTGGATTCAATTTTGATAAATATTTCTGATTCCATTTGGAATCAAAAATGAACTAATTCTGATACAAAAATGAACTAAAATTGAATCCAAATTGAACTAAAATTGAATCCAAATTGAACTTAAATTGATACCAAATTGAACTAATTATGATACAAAAAAGAACTAGTTGAATTAAAAATGAACTAATTCTGATACGAAAATGAACTAAAATTGAATCCAAATTGAACTAAAATTTATACCAAATTGAACTTAATATGATACAAAAATGAACGAAAATTGAATTAAAAATGATCTAAATTAGAATAGAAAATAATGTAAATAAATTGGAGTCAAAAATTAAGTAAACTAATATTTTTTTAGATATAAATATTTATTTAATAATAATATTATTTTTTATATTCCATATTTATATTTTTTAATATATTTAATATAAATTATAGATGACATTTTGAATTTAATTTTTTTTAAATTTAAATATTTTCCTCCAACTTTTCCTTAGTTCTCGTAACTCTGCCCGTTGCCATTTTATATTATGTTCCATATGTAACTGCCTCGCTATGAAAAATAAACTTTTTCATTTCATCTAAAATTAAAAAGAATATATATAAAAAGATTAGTTTTGTATGTTACAAATTTAATACATTTTCATTAAAAAAATAAATAGATATTCATTTACTTACTTTTAAATTATGGAAAAAGAATATAATGGCGACTGTACTGCTACTGCACACAAAAACAATTAACTCTGTGGACTGTGCACGAGGACGACAGAACAATGAAAATAATAAAACTTAATATGATATTATGACCCCAGAGATAGTCTCGCCGTTGAAGAAGTCTGCGACGTTGCCGTTGAAGGTTTGGAATGTCAAACAAAAGTTAAAATATATGGAAATATATGAAAGCAGACAAACTCGCCGCCGTCATGACGCCGGGGACACTCGTGCCGTAAGAAAGTTCAATCGATTTCAACTTTTGAAGTCGTTGCCGTTTCGAAATGTCTAATTGATATGGAAATTGTTGTATGATATAAAAATATTGTTTTGTTGATTTTTTTTTTATTTATGAAAAATCATTTTTTAAAAATGGGATTTGTTGTAGAATTAATAGAAATAATTAAAAAAAAAAAAAAGTTAATTCTCACAAATGGAAAATGTAATTTTAACTAAATAATATGTAATTAAAGTTAAAAATATAATTACAATCTGAAGGCATAGTTTATTGTAAATTATTTTTAACACAATATTTGATATATTTAATTCACAATATTTAATAGAAATGGTTTTTTAACATCAACCAATATACTTTTATTTTAATGATTCAATGCGGCGAGTCTGTCTACACAAAGTCGTCACCAACGTCACCAGCGTCTTTTGACATTCCAAACCGAGAACGGCAACGGCACGAGCGGCAAGACTGTCTGAAGCATGACAAATTGTTATGTTTGCATGTATGAGAAAATAAAATATTATAAAATTTGAGAGAATAATTTGTTCTCATATTAAAATTTTGGAATCAGTTTTAAATCAATTTGGAATCAGAAAAATTGAATCCGAATGGGGCTTAAAGGGTAGAAATTTCAATTGTCAACTAGTAAAGTAAAAAAAAAATCAAATTCATTTTGTAATTAATTTTTGTCCAGAAAAGTATTGAATATTAAATTATAAAGTAAGTGAATAAAGTTATGGGATATGCAGTAACTGAAATATTTGCATCTTCAACTTAAATTCAACTTTAAGTTGAAGATGCAATTTCGTTTGCTTATTGTCAATTCTTAGCTGGGCAGCTACCGCGTAAGAAATTTGTATCATTTAGTCCCATCAGTTAGTCTCGCCGCTTTGCCACCCTTGCGGCGCCGCTTTTATATATCAATTGCCATTGGTGCCGCTAATGGTAGGCACACTCAAAGCGGCTACTGTTGTATTTTACATTAATTTATTTTACAAAAATATTGTGTGTTGAATTTTTTTTTTATTAATTATTAAAAATGCCGCAATTAGAAGAAATCGATTTAATTTTAGTGTCTATTTTTTAAGTCAAAGTGACATTTAAATCTGGCATCGCGGCAAAAAGTTGAAATTAAACCAACTTTGTTGCGGCAGTGCAGCACCAGTGGCATGACTGCGGCGAGTTTGCCTACATCCATATATTTTTCTAACATTTCAACTTTCTTGCGGCGCGGCACGATAGTGTTGTCTCTGTCTCTGATAAAAATGTGCTCAGTGTAGCCAACATACCTAAAAATGTAACAGCTAGAAATTTATTTCAATACATTTTTTTAAAAAACCTAAGCATCTGGTATAATTTTTAAAAAAAATCTAGTTTTTTTGCTTCTGTAGTTCTACACTGATATTCGGTTTGTTTACGTCAATTTTTTTTTAATTTTAGATGAAAATTTGTAAAACCGAAAATATTTTAGTGAAAAAATTAATAAACTGAATGTTTTAAAAATATCTTAAGTAAATCCTTAAAAGTAAGGTCTTTTCTTGTCAGAAATATTAATAATTTCTACAATAATTGTTAGATTTTTTTTTTGTTTACATAAACAAGATTGATTTCAACCAATCATATCAATGTGGGTACAGCGGCATTGGCGTGCGGTTATATAATTTTCGGCGGGCGCCACTCAATATGTAAAGTGGTTGAAAGTGAGATTCGAGCTTTCGAACATGTTCTCGAAAAAAATGATATATCAATTTTAAGATCACAATATTTAAAAAAAATTCAAATAAATTGTCTAAATAAAATGAAGTTAATTTTCAATCAGATCACATGTCCAAATTGATCATTTTCCATTATTAGTTAAATAAAATATTGAAAAATACCTCAATACTAGGTATTTCTTTATGTCTAAGAAACTTTCAGAGAGAGAATCTATTAGATCTAAATTCACAAAATTAATTTTATTGAAAGGAAATTGAAAATATAAAAAACGTAACCATAATTATTATTTTTTTTATTTATTTTAAATTTCTTATCATTTATTATAGAAGAATATTCATACTAAATAAATTATTATATCATTTTTGTTTTTGATACATTAATTGTTTTTCTATTAGCAGTGACAATGCCCCTATTCCGACCCCATAAATCTACGTCAATGGAGAAACTTACACATATACAAGTGAGTGCAATAGTATGCGTAAAAATCTTCAATTTTTTTTCTAGGTACTACATCCTTAGTTCCATTATCTAAGTGCTTCAGACAGTCTCGCCGCTCGTGCCGTTGCCGTTGTCGGTTTGGAATGTCAAAATACGCTGGTGACGTTGGTGACGACTTTGTGTAGACAGACTCGCCGCATTGAATCATTTAAATAAAAGTATATTGGTTGATGTTAAAAAACCATTCCTATTAAATATTGTGAATTAAATATATCAAATAATTGTCTTAAAAATAATTTACAATAAACTATACCTTCAGATTGTTATTGTATTTCTAACTTTAATTACATGTTATTTAGTTAAAATTACATTTTCTCTCACAAATGGAATGAACTTTTTTATAATAATACAATATACAAATAAATAATTATATAAATAACATTTTTTGTTGTACAAAATTTAATTTTTTAAAATTATTTCTATTAATTCTACAGCAAATCCCATTTTTAAAAAATGATTTTTCATATATAAAAAAAAAATCAACAAAACAATATTTTTATGTCATACAACAATTTTCATATCAATTAGACATTTGGAAACGGCAACAACTTCAAAAGCTGAAATCGATTGAACTTTCATACGGCACGAGCGTCCCCGGTGTCATGACGACGGAGAGTTTGTCTGCTTTCATATATTTCTATATATTTTAACTTTTGTTTGACGTTGCAAACCTTCAACGGCAACGGCGCAGACTTCTTCAACGGCGAGACTATCTCTAAGGTAAAGGATACAAATTTTATTTTAAATTGAGTTTTTTTGGTAATACATTTACACATGCAACATGTTCAATGCTAAGTTATGTTTAATACATTGGAGATAATATATATAAATACTTTATTTTTTCTTTTAGCTTATTTTACTATTACAGATTTACAGCGATTCAAAAATATCAACATTGCAAAATATAACTAAAACAGTTTCTTTTGTTGGTATGTCATGATTTTATTAAGCACTTTAATTACAGTTAAAACTTTAGTATTATGCTATTATTAATGCAATAAAGAATCAGGATGAAATAAATATTTTGTTAATCACTTTTTTGTTAGTTGATAAATTTAATTTGAAAAATTATAAACTAACAAATTAATATATAATAATTAATAATAACAAATTTTTAGGTTCTCAAGACACACCTAACAGAAAAATGCGAAAAAAATTAAACATTTTATTATATGTTTTCGAGATGAAATAAAAAAACTCAAATTATTATATAACATTTTTGCATTGGAAAAGATTTTGATTTGGAAAAGATCAATGCCTATTCCGGGATATTAGTCAGATTTTTTCTTTCAAATGGAAAAATGCTTCTTCTTCAATAATGTTAGCATCATATATATTTTTAAACCAACGAAATAGCATTCCTTAATTTTCAAAACAAATAAAATTAATCCCAATTTGTACAAAACTTTACAATTTAATGTTGCCATCTTTAGGAAAATCAAGGCTGCAACAATAATCTTCCAATGCGTAATTAATGTCAATGAGTTGTTGGAGCGTTTAAATTGTAAAACCATATTTTGTATCCTTACATATATTTTTTTTATACTCATAATTATATTCGAAGATTATACTTATTTAAATTAAAAATAAATACAATAAACTTAATAAATACTTAATTTAATTTAAAAATATACTAAATTTTATTAAAAAACAAATTATTGACAAACACAACGCTTCCGATATCAAAATATTTTTCGAATAATAGTTATAAAAAAATATGCGAAAGTAGCAATAGCAATACATAGTATGGTAAATTACGAAAATAGAAATGTCATTTCATTTTCGCATTCGCAATTTTGCGAATTTTGCCATACGCAATACTAAAAATGCGAATTCGCATCTAGTTTTGCGAAATTCACGATAGACGGTAGACGCCCTGTACTTAAGGCAAGAAGCACGTTTTGCGATTCCTAGTATTATCAGAATTGATCAAAATTTTCCATTTATTAAAATAATTATGAATACAATCAAGGGATATTTGAAGATTATTTAAAACTCTAAGCGCTGGATTTTCGGAGCTATAAATTGCTGTGTCATCAGCAAAAATGGACGAATTAGAATTTACTATCTTTGGAAAAACTGAGGTGTAAACAGGGCCGGCCCGAGCTCATATGGCGCCCTAGGCCAAGGGTCTAAATCTCGCCCCATATCTTTTAACAAGCAAAAAAAAAAAGTATCAACTAAAAAAATTTATTTTGTTTAACCTAAATTATGAATTATGAAAAAAATATTTTTATATTTTAAAATATATTTTATTTTTATATTAAATTTAATACAAAACTTTCTTTATACCAATATGTATATAAAACTTTTCTTTCTGGATAATGTTGCATGATTTTTTTATCTACGAAAAAGAGGAAAATTATATTTTCAAAAAATAATTTTATTTTTACTTACATAAAAACTTTTTTCCGAGCTTTCATGGTGTTACAGCGTAAATTGATATCGTAAATATAAATATAAATTATTTGTCTGTTTTTACTTTCTGGTAATACCAATCTTAATTATATTTGTTTTTGTAATTAACTTTTTTGAGTATATTTTGAATATGAAATTGGAATATGTAAAAATGAAATTTTACCATGAGAAAATAATAAAATGCAATTCTCATTCTTGGGAAAGTTATCTTTGAAATAGGACGTGTTTAATTTGTCTAATAAGATTATAATAGCAATTTACAATAGTAAACAGTTCATCAAATTGATGGAAAATTATATAAGTATCTGTTCGCACTTTTAAGTCGAAACATTTTGGTCCTTCGAACCGGATATTGTAAAATTGTGTTATATGTTTATTAGTATAATTATAAAAAAAAAAATCTGTAAAATCGGTGTTTAATAGTTTAAATCCGTAATTAAATGGAGACATAGTACATATTCATATACCTGTTAATAAGAAATTTGTATACTTGAAAAATAAAAATTGGTATATTAAATAAAAAATTTAATTATATAAGATATATAACTTAAAATAAATTGGTGTATATATATAAAGATACCAAAAAAGGTACAGTCGGTAAAAAAAAATATTGTTTGCATAGAAACAAAATATCGTGAAAAAAGAAATTTATACATATATAAAAAAAGTGCATTGGTTTTCTTGTTGATGCAATTGAAATTCAAATTGTGAAGCCGTTAAAATTGGCATCAAATTATTTTTTGCTTGGTTACCATAGCTTGATCTTGTTGCTATACAAAAAAAAATATAGTTTTATTATTTCATTATATATAAAAAAAAATACTTATACATAGGTATACATAATTAATAAAGCGTGAGAAAGCTGGTATACATAAAGAAAAGAGTTATTAGTTTTCTATTCTCAATTGTTTTTTTTATATAAAAGGTGGAATCGGAACTAAGTAATTAATATTGTGGGCGGTAATTTATTTCTTGGTCATTTTATTTGAACAGAAACGAATTGAATTTTTTTCTATTACACAAAAATAAATTACACGGTGCTTCATAATTAGAAAATTAAAATCCTTCAAAAATTCGAACTAAATATTTGTTGATTTTTGTGTCATTAAAAATAAAAATGTCGGTAACAAGTGTAAATGATACTAAATTGTTAGCAAGGTCTCGCGGTCGTGTAAAAGCTTCAATAACAAAATTAATTAATTTTATGGACAGTATTCAAGATACTACAACATTAAATGAAATCAATGCAAGGTGTTCGAGAATTGATGCCCTAGAAGTAGAATTTATCAAATATGATGATATTTTAGGTGGATATGAAAATTACGATTACGAATATGGTGATATCGAAGAACATCTAACTGAGTTAAGAGAAAAAATTCTGATTGCAAAAGGTAAGCGTTCAAATATTTCTATTCATGATTCTGAAAGTGCATCAGCTGGTATTGATAATAATGTTATGCTAAATACATTACAACAAATTAATGAAAATCAAAGAACAATTTTAACACAACAAGTTGCCCAACCACAAAGACAACAAATCGATACCTATTTACCAAAAATTCAAATCAAAAATTTTAGTGGTGATTATAAAGATTGGCCAACATTTAAAGACCAATTTACAAAACTGGTTCATGATGATTTACGGTTAAGCAAAATACAAAAATTTACACATTTACGACAATTTCTTGAACCAGATCCATTATTACTTATTGAACATATGATTGTTACTGAACAAACTTATGATTCAGCCTGGAGAAAATTAGAAAAACGGTTTGATAACAAACGAAAGATAGCAACTTCATATGTTGATTCATTTTTTGCATTAAAGTATGTAAGAGAAGGAAATGCTCAAGAAATCCGTATTATTTCTGATAACATTGAAAATATTCTATCAGGTCTAGATAGCATAGATCCAACTGCTAATTGTAGGGATATTTGGTTGATTCATCTTATATTTCCTACAATTGTATATTTCTTATCATTTTTAGATGATCACCGATCAACATTAGAAGCAATACAAGAACAAAAAACAAAAAAGTATAACAATATTCAATATAATAAAAATGCTATTAAAGCAAAAAATTATTTTGTTAATGACAATGGTAATAATGGTAATTATAAAGTAATATGTTCTTATTGTAAATTACCACATTCTTTATATAAATGTTTCAAATTTAAAAAATTATCTCCGCATTATCGAAAAGATTTCGTAATGAAAAATTCCTTATGTTATAAATGTTTATGAAATGGTCATATGTTTCCTAAATGTACATATGATAAAAAATGTCAGCTGTGTAATGGAGTTCATCATACACTTATTCATATTGATAAAAATATTGTGGCTCAATCAATGCCAATAAAAAGTAATTCCCAAGAATCAAAGTTAAATGTAAATTCAGCGAGTTTTGTTAGTGAACCACATAATGATTTAATTTATCTATTTGGTTCAAATGCAACTGCTAATATAAGAGAGGAGAAAAATACAAAAGGTTTTTATTTACAACCATGTTTTCCATTAGCGCGGTGTGAAGCGAGCTTGGAAGATAATAATTATAATAATATTGAATCAACCATTGTTGATAATTTGATCCAAGATAATACTTTGTGCATGATCACGAGTTTTCAAAACAATAATATAAATCAGTGTATACAAAAAGATAGTATAACTGATGTAATTAATAAAAAATTAATATCAAAAACTGTTTTTGATGATTTGAATGAAATTCAGCAAATAGATTCAGTAGTGACTGACAAAAATATTGTATCCTGTAAATCAACAGGTTTTAATTTAGCTTTATTACCTACGGCGCAGGTTAAAGGTATTAGATTATTTGTTAGTAAAAAGATTATTTGTAATGTTTTGCTAGATTCTGGTTTCGCAGATGTCGTTTATTACGGAAGCTTTAGCTGAAAAATTAAATTTAAAACGTAAAATTTAAAATGTATCAGTATCCGGTTTATCTTTTGTTCATACAAAAGGTGTTGTTTCATTAAAGCTAGCTTCATTGCACGACAATTCTGAAATTTGTATAGAAGCATATATAGTTCAAAATATTTCCTCGAAAATTCCAGTACAATTTATAGATATTAGCAACTGTCATAATATAGATTTGTTAGAATTAGCAGACAAAAAGTTTAATTGTCCTAAAAGAGTTGATATATTGTTAGGATCAGATTATTTCTTTAATATTTTAAAATCAGACCATTTAAATTCTGGTGCAGGACAACCAGTGTTACAAAATACTATATTTGGTTGGATAGTAGCTGGTAAAATAAATAATAATACTGATTTAGTTAAGTCTTTCAATGTGCGGAAAGATGTTGATATCGATTTAGAAAAAACTTTAAAATTGTTTTGGCAAACTGAAGAAATTTCGAATAAAAATGATTTTCATCTAAATAGTGAAGAAATATTTTGTGAATCACATTTCAAAAAACATTACTATTTAAATGATGAAGGTAGATTTGTTGTGTCTTTACCTTTTTATAATACAAATGAAGAGATAGGAAACTCATTAAACTCAGCTTTATATAGATTTTATTCCATTGAACGTCGTTTGAAAAGTAACGTCCAATTATATGATCAATATAAGAAATTTATGAAAGAATTTAGTAATATGAAACATATGGAATTAATTCCATTTAATGAAATTAATTTTGATCCTAAAAACTTAGCTCATCATCCAGTTATAAAACCATTGAGTTTAACTACTAAATGTAGAGTAGTGTTTGCAGTGGCGGAACTTCAAAATTTGGGCCCCCTCGCGTAAAAATAAAATATTGTCCCAAATTTTTTTTTAAGAAAATCATGTTAGATATTTATTTTATATATGTATATCATATCACAATAATGGACCTAAAATATTAAGGGCCATTAAGGACCTTAAATATTCCTCCTTAACTTAATATTGGCAAAATCAGTACTGATGCCCTTTTTATTTCCTTTTTCCAGCCACTTTTGCTTCAATGGAAAGCATTGCAAGATCGCTTAAACGGTGTTTACCAGTCGTTCAGATAATACAATCATTTTCTTAATATCTTTTGTTAGTGTTTTACCATGAAAATTTGGAAAACAATCCACTTGATTTTGTTAAATTAATTTGGTTAATATCGTTATACGTATCTGCGTTTGAAGCTTCGTTTTCTTCATTTCGGTAGATTCTTGCCGTAGTTTCTTCGATATAATACTGTTGTACTAACTGATTTAAACATACCAATACCACATTTTCAGATTCCTGACTTTCCACCGTCGTTACCGTTTGCGTTTCGGTTTCTTTCAAAACTTTCGTTAGCTTCGGTAATTTGTTTCTTTTAATTTTTTCTTTTTGCTACACCGTTTGTGCTACTAAGTTTTTTTTTTTCATTTTAATAGTCTAAATTCTAAATTACTATAAATTAATAAATAATTACCTTTTCTTAATTAAAAATTAAATATATATATTCAACTTTATATTAATACTTGTATCACGTAAATAAATGAGATTCGATATTTTATTACCAAGATATTTGTTGAATAAATATATTAAAGACTTACAATACTATAGTAATGCAGAAAAAATAAGAAATAAAAAAATTTCTTATAGAACTGAAACTTTAGCTTATGAAATTGATAAGGAGAACTTACACTTAAAAGTTAATTTATGAAATTTAAATTGCAACAAATTATAACTTTTGTCTAATACAATCTAATTAAATTGAAAAATGCCACACCACTTTTTCTATTGCACATGTAATTTTAAAAAGACAAAGAATGTTAATTTAAAAATATTTCTACTTAAATATTTGGTTTAAGTGTAATAGCGATTCACAGCAGCAGTAAGTATTCAATGAGTTTTATATTTGTGAACAACACTATTACTGCGGTAAAAAAGTTTCAGTGTATGTATATAAAAAAATGATTGTAATTTTTTTTTTAATAATAATTTTGGGCCCCCTATAGCTGGTGACCCCCCCGCGACGCAGGGTCCTGCGTCCACTAGTTCCGCCACTGAGTGTTTGATGGATCAAATAAAACTAAATCTGGAATTTCTTTGAATCAAATGTTAGCCGTTGGTCCAACGATTCAAAATGATTTGCAAACTATCTTGTTAAATTTTCGCTTATATAAAATAGCACTTTGTCGTGATATAGAAAAAATGTATCGTCAAGTAAATGTTAATATAAAAGACACTAATTTTCAAGGTATAGTATGGAGAGAAAGCGATAATTTACCAATTCAACATTAAAGATTAACAACCGTAACATATGGTACGTCAAGTGCACCATTTTTAGCAACACGGTGTTTAAAAGAAATTGGTATAAAATGTCAAAATTCAAATCCCATAGCATCAAATGCTATTATAAACAACTTTTATGTTGATGATTTTATTTGTGGTTCAAATAGTGTTGAAGATGCACTAGTGTTACAAAAAGATGTTTCACAAATTTTGAATAGAAATGGTTTTCGACTTAGAAAATGGATTTCTAATTCAGCAGAAGTTATGAAAGAAATTTGTGATGAACAATCTACCAATTTAATTAGTTTGAATGAAGATCAAACATCTGTTAAAATATTAGGGTTATATTGGGAACCAAAAAATGATTATTTCACATTTAAAGTAAATTTAAATAATAATGTACAATGTACAAAAAGAACCATTCTTTCAGAAGCATCAAAAATATTTGATCCTTTGGGTTTTTTGTCACCATTCATTATTGGTGTAAAAATAATATTTCAACAATTATGGTTATTAAAATTTGATTGGGATGACAAGCTACCAGATGATATTGCCAATAGATGGTATAAGTTAAGAAATGGTTTTCTTTGTTTTGAAAAGTTAAAAATACCAAGGTGGGTATATACCGGTGATGCAATCATACAATTAATTAGGTTTTCTGACGCGTCAGAAAAAGCTTATTCTGCTGCAATTTATATTAAATGTAAAAATAAAAATAATAATGTTAATGTTAATCTACTTATAGCTAAAACAAAGGTGGCTCCTTTAAAGATTTTATCCATACCAAGATTAGAACTCTGTGCTGCACATCTATTGTCAAAATTATTAAAATTTGTTTTAGTAACATTGAAATTAACAAATATAAACATTTACGCTTTTACTGATTCAGCAGTTGTACTATCATGGATCGCATCTCATCCAAAAAAGTTAAAACCATTTATAGCAAACAGGGTTGCTCAAATAATTGAAATTTTACCATCAACAAATTGGAAGCATGTACCATCTAAATACAATCCTGCCGATTGTGCCTCTAGAGGTATTTCACCAGAAAATATTATAGATAATTTAAGTTGGTGGTGTGGGCCTGATTGGTTGAAAAAAGATGAAATAAATTGGAAATTCTCAAATTCAGTAGCTGATAAAAAAATTGTTGAAAGTGAAGAAAGAAAAATTACTGCAACTACGTTTATGTTAAAAGCAGCAAATGATACTATAAAACTATTATTTATAAAATATTCGTCAATAATGAAAATTATTAGAATCATTTGTTATTGTAAAAGATTTTTCAATTTGAAATCGTTTAATAAAAGTTTTATTACGTCAGGAGAACTTAATAATGCATTAAATGTTTGTATCAAATATTCTCAACACGAAGAATTCTACAGTGAAATATGTTTATTACAACAACAAAAACAATTACCAAAAAATAGTAAAATTTTTGGTCTATCTCCTTTTTTGGATAATGTCAATTTAATCAGAGTTTTGGGTCGTATAAAAAATTCAACATGTTCATATGATGCAAAACATCCTTTTATTATACCTAAAAATCATGTGTTTGGTAAATTGCTAATAAAATATCTTCATGTTAAACATTTTCACGCTGGACCTTCTTTATTGATTAATATTATACGTCAAAAATATTGGATTATTGGTTGTCCTAATTCTGTCAAAAGGGAAATTAGAAATTGTGTAGTATGTATTAGACATAAAGCTGCAACAAATCAACAATTAATGTCACAGTTACCTACTGAGAGAGTAACACCAAGTAGAACGTTTCAACATGTTGGTTTAGATTATGCTGGTCCATTTACGTATTTATGGCACAAAGGTCGCAATCCGAAGGTCGACCAAGCATATTTGTCGTTATTTATATGTCTTAGTACAAAAGCTGTTCATTTGGAAGTAGTAAGTAGTTTAGCAACAGATTCTTTCATTGCAGCTTTTAGAAGATTTATTAGTCGTCGAGGTATACCATCATCAATATGTAGCGACAACGGTACTAATTTTGTTGGTGCAAAAGGCCAACTTAATGAGTTATATAAACATATGTTTAAAAATCGGGAATCAATTGCAAATTTTTTAACGTCACACTCCATTGAATGGCGCATGATTCCTCCAGCTGCACCACATTTCGGAGGTATCTGGGAATCTAGTGTGAAATCAGTGAAATTTCATTTAAGACGTGTAATTGGAGATACAAAATTGACATTTGAAGAGTTATCAACATTGTTTGCACAAATTGAAGCGCAATTGAATTCTCGTCCTTTATCACCAATTTATGAAAATGATACTGATAATACTGATGTCTCAACGCCTGGTCATTTTATAATTGTTGCACCATTAGTATCATTACCTGATTATAATCTAATTGATGTAAAGGTAACACCACTTCAAAGATGGATTCACATCACAAAGTTAAGTCAACATTTTTGGAAGCGATGGCAACACGATTATCTAAATAATTTACAACAACGCAAAAAATGGTTATTGGTAAAAGAAAATTTAAAGGTAGGTGATATGGTAATCATCAAAGAAGACAATCTTCCACCTACAGTTTGGGCGCTTGGTAGAGTATGTGATGTTCCTCATGGTGCTGATGGTCTAATTCGTGTTGTTAGTGTAAAGACAGCAAAGAAAATAACAAAACGTCCTATTGCCAAGCTAGTCAAATTATTTGATGGTTAAGGAAAGCCTTGCCTTAACGGTGGGGAGTATGTTACAGCGTAAATTGATATCGTAAATATAAATATAAATTATTTGTCTGTTTGTACTTTCTGGTAATACCAATCTTAATTATATTTGTTTTTGTAATTAACTTTTTTGAATATATTTTGAATATGAAATTGGAATATGAAAAAAATGAAATTTTACCATGAGAAAATAATAAAATGCAATTCTCATTCTAGGGAAAGTTAGCTTTGAAATGGGACGTGTTTAATTTGTCTAATAAGATTATAATAGCAATTTACAATAGTAAACAGTTCATCAAATTGATGGAAAATTATATAAGTATCTTTTCGCACTTTTAAGTCGAAACACATGGCTGCAAAATTGTTTATAAGATCATCCAGTTCCAATTTTCTTACTATATCGCGTTCGATGGAAAGGGTAGCTAAACCATCAAGGCGATCTTGGAGCATTGTAGAGCGCAAATAAGTTTTTATTAATTTAAGCTTAGAAAAGCTTCTCTCTGCACTCGCTACAGATATTGGCAATGTTATTATGATTCGCAATGCAATATATATATTTGGCAAGGCGGTTGTTAAATTATTCTCTAGCAAATAGTTTAGAATTTCAGTAGGAGAATCACAACAATCTGTAGACAAATGAATTTTGATATATTTTAATTCATCAAACAAATCCAAGCCGGAAATATCCTTTTGATCACCGTCAGTTAGGAGAAGTTCTAAATCCATACAATATTTCCGTATGTCATCATCCGTTATATTGGTGATATTGCCAAAGTTATATAGTAATTCGAATTTATTGTTATGTTCCTGAATTAGTTGAAAACGATCACGTAATGATTGTATCGCGTTGTCCAATATATTGTTAAAGAAATTAACTTTAAAGTTTTGTTTAGGATCATCAAATACTTCATCACGTTGTTCGTAATCAAATTGTCTTCTTTGCCGGCGGACTCGTGCGTGTTCAAATTGTACATCAATATCTAAATCAATTGCAATTATTTTAGCCTTCTCCAAAATACAATCAAATTTTGCATCTGTTCTGTAGTCTTCCAGGAACACCATGATCTTTGATAACAACGTTACTGCTTGGCTCAGGTTTAAACTAACTGCCTGAAATGCTTTGCTAGTTACATTTATATCAAACAAAATATCATACCATAAAATTAAAGAGCAAATAAATTTATATTTTTCAATTTTTTGCAATATAGCTGTGGCTTCTGACTTGTTCCTCGCTGCTGTGACTGTGGTAACATTAGGTTGCCCATCCTCATTCATACAATCATACAGAGCCGCTATAACTTATTTCATGTGATATCGTAGAGGCTTTAAAGAATCAATTCGACTGGCCCATCTAGTATCACTTAGACTTTTCAACGTAAAGCCAGTTATGTGTTTTTTAATAAAGCCCAGCGTTGAGTTGACGATGAGAAAAAAACATACAAATGCTGAATGATATCAAAAAAAGTTATACCTTCAACACAACAGCTGGCAGAATCATTTACCACTAAATTTAGGGTATGTGCACTGTAAGGAACAAAAAAAGCTCTTGGGTTTAAATAAAGAATTCTACTTTGGATACCACTATGTCGTCCGCGCATATAGGAGCCGTTATCATAACTTTGACCTCTCATATTAGCCACTGACAAGTTATGTGACTCTAATACTTCTATAATCTTATGTGTAATTCCAGCTCCGGAGCTATTATCAATTTCAATGAAACTTAAGAAATGCTCATGCACCTCAATATGTTTTTCATCACTACTTGGACATACCACTCGGACAATTAATGACATTTGCTCAATATGGGAAACATCTGGAGTACAATCAACGATTATTGAATAATATTTATTAAGTTTGTAATTTTTTCTTTGACTTCAGAATTTAACAACGTAATCATTTCATTTTGAATTCTTTTGCCCAAGTAATGTACATGTAATTCTTTATTTTTAATTTGACGTACGTGTTCTTTCAAGATTGGGTCGAATTTAGCTATAAGGTCCACAATTTTTAAGAAATTTCCATTGTTAACTTCATATAACTTATCAGATGTTCCTCTCAAAGCAAGGTTCTGTGACCCGTGTAACTTAATGATTTCAAATAATCTCTCCAATACATTTCGCCAACGTATTGTATTTTCATTCACGAGTTTTTTATTAAATGAGTCAATAGTTTTTCCTGCATTCAATCTTCTGACCAACTCATTCCATGTTGATATACATTTTAAGTGTTCAATTGTTTTTTCATGCTCTTTTAATCTGGCTGACACATTTTTCCAATCACTCAATCCATTAACAGTTAGAGAAATTTCTTTCTTAGAAAAAAGCTTGCATGCAAAACAGAAAACAGCATCATTAGATTTTGAATAAACGAACCACTTTCGTTGGATCTTTTCACCGTTAGGAAGTGTTCGATAATAGTTTGTAGAACAAAACTTCCGACTTCTTCCTTCCTTTTCCTGAACCGTCAATGGAAAATCAAAATTAATTATTTGCTCTGGTCCACGTCTTACAAGTAAATTGATATTTGGGCCAATATTTTGCGGCCATTTCCCAATAGTCAAAAATAGTCTTGGATACAAATAGTCACAAATAGTCTTGGATACTTGGAACAACATCTACAGAATTATGTTCGGAATTTACCGTTTCCGATTGAGAATTTATGTCAAATGTGTCATCAATGCTATGATCAGATTCGAGATCAGGTTCTGGATTGGAACAATATTCTTCAACGTCCAATGATTTCGATGAACTTATCAGATCTGAATCTGTGTAGGTAGACTCTGTTTCAATATGTTGGAGTTCATTTCCTGATTCTGAATCGTCACTTTGAAGATCAACATTTGCAGATTTAAAAAAAGAAGAAATCTTTTGACATTTTTGTTTTTTCTTTTCCTGCTCTGCTTTTCTTTTTCTACCTTGGTAGCCACTTAGTTTTTTTGGAGGCATTATTATGGGTTAAATAACCCGGCCCTGGGTGTAAACATTATTATAAGGTAAGTGACAGGCAAGATCCTTGTGGGCAGCCACCAGAAACAGTAGTAGATTTGGAAGTACTTTTATTAATATGCACTATAAAGTATCGGTTTGAAAGGAAACTACAATTTTAATTACATATATGAAAATCAAAACTGAATGATAACATTTTGTGAAGTAAACCATCATGATGCTATACAGAATCAAAAGCTGCTTTAATATCTAATACCACCATACCAGTAGACAGGTGGGAAGTTTTTTTTTTATTATTTGTGTTAAACGAGAAAGTGGATGGATAGTACAATGATCTCTGCGAAAACCAACCAATTTAAAAGACTTATACAGGTCTATATGAATTTGGTTCAGTAGCATGGTTACCAGGTTTATTTATTGGTATTATCTTTGATTTTTTCCAACAATTTTAAGACAACTGTTAATAATGTATGTAAGAAAATTAATAGCTAGTTTTGGGTATTTGATTAAATTTTGTACTATATTTGAGAAGTAGTCCTGTCTCCAAGATGTTGCGAGATGATTGGTTAGAATTTTTGAGCTAGAATGTCAGCTTTCTTTTATTGTTATAAAATTTAGAACCATTTTCAGTTAATGTAGGAATATATTTATGTTTTTTTTAAAAATTATTTTTGTAATATTCCAAAACGGAACTGAAGACATGTCTAATTTTTTTAACAGAATATTCCAAATAGAATTTCTGTGGTTTAAAATATTGACTTAAATATGTTTATTAATTAACCGACAAAAAACATGTGGATTTCTCCAAAAAATTAGAATATTAGAATAAAGTATAATTGAAAAAGGGTACAGTTAAAACCGGTTCCTGGCAACTTGGACCATGTGTCGGATTTATCAGGAGCAGTGTTTATGCTTTGGTGAATTAGCATTTGATAAAGCCAAAGGGTATCTTAAAACATATAGGCTAAATATAAATTCTTTTTAAATTAAAATTACTTTTGTTTTTTCCCACAGTAAAATTTGCGTGCAACAGAAAAATTGTTTACAACAGCAAATTTTAGTGTGTGAAAAATTTAATTTTTACCTGAAATTTATTAGAATTATTCTCACGATATAAAAAATTGCTGACATTATTGACTATTCTATACTATTTTATATTATTAATTTTACTAAATTTATTATTTTTAAATATAATATTAAATTTAAATTTCCTTTAATTTTAAGCAAATTTGTAGTATAAATAGATCCGATTGTTCAAATAAATTTTTAATTAGTTTTAGGTATTACAAGACATTACTTCGTTTTATTTCCTCTGTGAGTTTGCAGAGCAGCCAAAAATACAGTAACTAGCTGAAAAGCGGATAGTAAACTAGGCTGATTACTATAGAAATTACATGGTGACCCCGACGTGATTGTCAACTAGGCGACAATCATAATATTCAATACAAAGAAATTAGCTTGATCAACAGATTAATCAAGTCGATCAATTTCTTATTCAAAGCTACTTTGAAGTCAACCAGGCGACTTTCATTTAAATTATTTTGGCCAACAAGGCAACCATTATCGTAAATTTCTTACTAGGCCTTGTTATTAGTTTCAGCAGCAGTTGCTGGTCAACTATATTGTGCAGGTCAATAATTTACTATATTCAACATGACTACTTTCGAGGCGTTAGTAGAATCACAAATTTCCATTGCCAAAAACCTAGAAGCAATCATCAGAAATTACAAGAAAGATTCGCAGGATCGAAAAACTCTAGATTACCTAAATGAACGACGTGCAAGAGCAGACAGCCAATGGGATTCATTTAAAAAGAATCATCGAGCCATGGACGTAATGAAAGATGATAACGCTGAAAATGATTATTATCAAAAAGTATACTACAATAATGTTAAGTAAATTTATAATTCGTTCCTTAAAAGAGTACAATGGGCGCTCTAAAAAGATTACTCCAAACTGTTGAAGAAAAACTGTTGTTGGTAACGTTACAATTGTTGGTAACGTTACAAAAATATTGGGATGACGTAGCTGAGGAGAGCTTAGGTGACTATAACTTAAGTTTCTATTCTGAACTAAAGATAAACTATTTGGATGTCATAAGTGAATTGCAGGCCAGGGTACAAGAATCGCTTCCGCTTCCTAATATTGGTACACAACAAGCAATTCAGATATCAGTTAATTTACCAACTATTAATTTACCTCAATTCGATGGCACTTATTTAAAATGACCACAATTTCGAGATTTATTTATGGAACTGATACGCAATCAGCAGATCAGTAATACCCAGAGAATGTTATATCTAAAACAAAATCTTCATGGCGATGCTAAAAGACTAATTCAACACTTACCAGTTTCTGAAGAAAACTATGAAATATCATGGCAACTTATCGAAAATAGATATAATAACAAAAAGTTGATTTGCAGCAGTTTTCTTGACAAACTGTTAACACATCCAACAGTTACTGAATCAGGTAGTTCGATAAAATCGCTACATGATACAACAACAGAGTGTTTAGCAGCACTACACGCCATAAAGATAGAGATCGATCATTGGGATCCAATTCTACATCATGTTTTAGTAAAAAAATTAGACCGCAATACTCACGAAAGCTATGAACAGCAAATAAAGAATCCATGAGAGCTTCCGAAAGTCTTAGACCTCTTGGAATTTTTGGAGCATCGTTCCCAATCTTTGGAATCTCTTGGTCACAAAAAAGAACCAGTCATTCTAAAACGAGCATACGAGCCAAAATCATCTTTTATGAGTTCACAAGAAACTAAGTTAAAATGTGGATATTGTGCTAAAGTTAATCACTCAATATATAATTGTACTGAGTTTCAAAGTTTGCAGCCAGAAAAACGTTTAGAACAGACCAGAAGGTTCAAACTATGTCTGAATTGTTTTAGACCGGGCCACAATTACCTAAGTTGCACTTCTAAAACTTGTTTTAAATGCAATAAGAAGCATCATACGTTATTAGATCTGGTAAAGGATTCAGCTAGTGTATCTACTAGTATTACAACGCCAAGATCAGCTTTAACATCAGCTGCTGAGCCAAAAAGGAACACCTCTTATGTATTTTTGGGTACTGCGAAAGTTATCACAACAAACAGATTTTAAAGGTGACCACAGTGAAGTCAGAGTACTGTTAGATTCTGGTTCACAGCTCAATTTTATTTCAATGTAACTTTATAAAAAGCTAGGCCTAAAAACTAAGTCACATCATAGGGTAAGCTTAGAAATAAAATCTCGCACACGGTGCGGTTTGAAGCCATTGTGCTGCCAAAAATAACAAATTTACAGCCAAGTTGCGTTATCAACAAAGACGCATGGCCGATGTCCAAGAATATACAGTTGGCTGATTCGAATTTTAATCAGTCAAGTGGGGTGGATATTTTAGTTAGAGCTGAAGTCTATTCTGATCTGCTTAAAATCGGTCAAATCAAATTAAACAAAGGTTTGCCAACTTTGCAAAATACTCATCTAGGATGGGTCGTAATGGGAAAAGCATCAAGCTGTAATTCTGAAGGTTCTGCTTGGTGTGGCGTATCGACACTCGAAAGCCAGCTTCAGAAATTCTGGATTAAAGAAACCTCTTACATTTGTTGAAAGAAAATGCGAACATTTTTTCTTGGAAACTGTTCATAAGGACGAATGTAATCGATTTGTTGTGAGAATACCATTTCTACAAGATCGCTCAACTCTTGGCAATTGCAATCAACTGGCTACACAACGGTTTTTTCGACTTATAAAAAATCCCGAATTGATGAAAGAATATTCTAAGTTTATTGACGAATATTTACAATTGGGATATATGGAGCCACTTGATTAGAAAGACATTCTAAAGTCACACTATTTCTTACTACATCATTGTGTGATAAAACCAGAAAGTACTACGACAAAACTCTGAGTCGTATTTGATGGCTCGGCCAAAACAAGCAGTAAGTTATCTCTCAATGATATCTTAATGCAAGGTCCCACCATCCAAGATGATCTATTCTCGATACTATTGAGATTTTGACTGCACAAGTATGTTTTTACTTCAGATGTGGATAAGATGTATCGTCAAGTGAAGATGGCTGATGAAGACAAAAATATGCAGCTGATCATTTGGCGGGATAAACCTACTGAAAAATTACAATATTTTCCTTTATCCACAGTAGCCTATGGTACCACATCTGCATCATACTTGGCTACCAAATGTCTGCATCAAGTGGCTGAAGACGAAAGAAATCGGTATCCGTTGGCATCCGTGGTAGCAAAGAGCGATTTTTATGTAGATGACGTAATGTCTGGGAGTAATTCTTTGGAAGAGGCTATAGAAATCCAGAGCCAGCTGATTTCCATGTTATCCAATGTGGGATTCAAGTTAAGGAAATGGTGCGCAAATAATAAAATGTTATATTAAACTCTATACCTTCTGGGGCGAGTGGCGGCGACCTCCAAGTGTGCTTGACAAGTCCATCACGCCGGTTCGCTCGGGGCAATGCGTCTAACGTAGCCAACAGCTGCCTTCCTATCCCCTTCCCCATTTAATTCCTAATGTCAAGGTGGTGTGAGCACCGTGCCGATGACACAAAATTTATATGGTAATTTGTTTTTTTTTTTTTTTAAAAAATACAATTTTTGACCAGAAAAACAAATTAAATGAATATATGTATATAAGAATTATATAGTTTTTGAAAAAAATAAACAAATATAAACAGAACAAAAACATAAAATACATTATAAAAAATTGTTTAGAGAGTATTTAATTAAATATCATTAAATAAAAAATTAAATTAGAAACAGCACATAAATTTAGCTTTAGATTTAAGAAAAATTTGTAAAAAACTATTCAATAAATAAAGCAAATATCAAAACTCAAAACTCAAAAAACCGTGCCGATGACTGAAAGGCTGAGGGTTAAACCAGTCGTTAGCGAGCTCCCTCCGATGCCTAGGCAAGGTCGGTTGTATCAAGTCCCTTATTCTGGTAAGACGGCTCTGCCAGGATGGACCTTTATTTCCGGTCATACTCGTGGGACCAAAATATGAATGACAGCAAAACAAATCAAAAAGAAGAAGAACAACAATTCGTTCATCTTCCGAAGATGAAGTCCTAGCCTCCAGCCAGAAGACTGAAATCAGCTAGTGCCAGCCTCAGCACTATATCAAATGACATTAAAGCCAGTACCAGCCATAGTACTGTCAAGCTACCTGAACGTGGTGGAAGTACCAGAAATAGTACTCCTAAACGTTCAGTCAAACAGGGTACAAGTCATAGTATCCAAAAAAGAAGTCTAGTTCGAAGTGCCGACGCCACTCTCAAGAGGTTGTACTCCAAAACTAAGTTCATCTTAGGCAAGATTGCCAAGAACGAAGCTGAGGGTACCGTGAATGAGAGAGATAGCGCTGATAAAGCTAAATACCTGGGGATCGTGCAAGAGTACTAGAGCCAGACCTCCCAAAAACAGGTGGCCAAGAAAAGGGACAGGTCTCAAGATGAGCCCTGTGAAGGCGCACAGAGTCGCGCTGCAAAGGTCGCCAAAAATAACAGCGGAAACATTGACAAGCAGGCCAATCACAAGAAGCTTAGTGATATAGTCAGAGATCACCTTAGGTTGGTTATTGTGAATGAGAAGGCACAAAATAGGCAAGTCACGGCCGAACTGTGGGTTATGATTGAAGTGAAACTATCGGAAATGGTGATGGATTGTGTCCTTGCAGGTACGGGTGGAGCCCTTCCATGCTTTGATTCATCCGAGGTAGTCAGAGGCTACCGGGTGATCAAATGCGAGGATCAGTTCTCTATGGATTTCCTTAGCGCGTGTGTTGCTAAGATTAGCGATGCATGGGATGACGCCAAGATTGTCTTAATCCCGGCTTGGGAAATTCCTAGAAGACCTAGAGCCCGCATTTGGTTGCCACAGATGGATATTGAAGGAGAGAAGCTCCTCAAATGCCTGCAGGCACACAACCCCACTGTCCTGATGGCTAACTGGGTTGTGCTTCGGAAGGAAACGGATTCGACAGAACTCCAAAAGAGTAGCTCATCGTTTCTCCTTCTTATTACCGAGGAAAGCATCAAGCCTCTGGAAAAGCTAGATTCCAAGCTTTCCTCAATGCGGGTGAGGGTGGTACAGGTTAACTTTAAGCACTCCAAGTGCGCCTCGGATAACCTGCTGGTCCTCAGCGAGGAAGACCTAGATATTGCCCTGATTCATGAGCCCTGGGTGAGTGCCTCTAGAATAAGAGGTATGAACTACAGCAACTATAATTTGTTCTATAAGCCTGTAGATACAGTGGGAGGTAAGCCCAGAACCTGTATTCTGGTTAAAAAACATTAATACACATCTTTGTTCTAATTTCAGTTACGAGTATTTGACGGTTGTCAAACTAGAGCCAGACACGGCAAGGAAATATACATAAGTTCGATGTATATGGCCCATGTTGAACCGGTTCCTCCGTTAAAGTTTCAGCAGCTGGTCCTAGACAAAGGCAATGAGCTGCTTGTAGGCTGTGATGCTAATGCCAGACATATCCTGTGGGGTAGCTCTGAAATAAATGAAAGAAGTGAGTCACTTTTTGATTTTATTCTTAATACTAACTTGTCTGTATGTAACAGAGGTAACACTCCCACCTTTACCTTTCCCAGTTCAGACAGTTTTTCTGGCTGGAAGGATGTCATTGACATTACCTGTATTAGTAATGTTGACTCCCTGACAGTTGATAATTGGAGGGTGTCTGATAAAAGATCTTGCATATAATGTCTGCTACAGGCAGAACACTTGGCAACTCTACAAGGGTCGCCTTAGAGAATATAAGAAAGCAATACGTACAGCCAAGAACCTCACTTGGCGCGAGTATTGTGAGTCCGTCGAAAGCACACGCGACTCTGCCAGACTCAGCAGAGTTTTATCCAAAGAACACTCTAAACCTTCCATTCTAAGAACTACGGATGGGACGTGGACTGAGTCGTCTGCGGATACATTAAACCTCTTATTGGAAACCCACTTTCCTGGATGCTCAGAGATTGACCAGCCTGCAGCCCAGTCAGAGGTGCAAGTTAATCGCGAGCGGCTAGTAGAATGGGCTGACACATTAATCAGCTACGATAAGATCGCCTGGGCGATCGTTAATTTCTCACCGTACAAATCTCCTCGTTAGGACGGTATTTTTCCTAAGTTGCTACCAAGAATCGAAGGAACTGGTTGTTTCCTTGATGGTTAAGCTTTTTAAAGGTAGCCTTTCACTAAGGCATATCCCGCAGTCGTGGAGACGGGTGAAAGTCGTCTTTGTACCGAAAGCTGGAAGAAGAGGTCATGAAGTAGCGAAAGACTTCAGACCAATTAGCCTGTCTTCCTTTATGCTAAAAACCCTTAAACGAATTGTGGAGTTAGAATTACGGAAGACCCTCGAAAGTACTCCACTCTGTAAATCTCAACATGCCTACTGTAAGGGTAAATCCACAGAAACCGCGCTGAGTGAAGTAGTGCGTACTGTGGAGCAATCTCTTCAATATAAACAATTTACATTGGCTACCTTTCTAGACATAGACATAGGGGGCCTTCAATAATGTGCACGTTGCGGCTATCCAAGAGTCTCTGGTCGAACTAGGTGTCCCGATGGCACTCAACCAGTGGATAACCAATATGCTAATGGCCAGGGAGATCTATGCGGATCTTGGCAACTGCAGTATCATCAAGCGAGTAAGTAGGGGTACCCCTAAGGGTGGTGTTTTATCACCACTACTCTGGATACTGGTGATGACCAAATTACTAAAAATACTAAAAGATGAGGGCGTAAATGCAACCGCGTATGCGGACGATTTAGCGATACTAGTTTCTGGCAAATATCTTCAAATAATCAGTGAGATTATGCGTAGTGCCTTGAAAAAGCTTAGCGCGTGGGCCAAAAGTTGTGGTCTAAGGGCAAACCCGCAGAAAACAGAACTAATGTTATTTACGACTAAAACAAAAATACCGGCCTTCACCCGTCCAAGTTTAGGCGGAGTCATGCTAAACCTTTCCTCTAATTTTCAATACTCGAAATTAAATTGGAAGCTAAATGTCGAAGAAAGAGTCAAGAAGGCATGTGTAGCTTTATACTCTAGTAAAAAAATGCTTGGTAAGAAATGGGGGTTGAAGCCGCGCATGGCTCTATGGCTGTATACGGCCATAGTTAGACCAATTCTCACCTATGGTTCCATAGTATGGTGGCCAGCACTGGGAAAGGAGTACAACCGTACCAAGCTAGGTAGGGTACAGAGGAGCCTGTGCATATGTGTCACGGGTGCGTTAAGATCAACCCCGAGAGATGCACTGAATGCAATCCTCTACCTTCTCCCTCCTGACCTCCATATCAAATACTTATCTACTTGTAGTGCAGTCAGACTCAGAGAAAGTGCGTCATGGCTGAATAAACCCTATGGTCATTGCAGTATCCTTGGCCTCATAAATAATACCGTGGTGCCAGCATTCACGGATTATACCATCCCCAAGATGAACCTCGATAAGAAATTCAGGGTCCTCATACCATCCAGAAGGGAGTGGATGCATAATAACCCGCTGGACGGATATGACACCACAGTATTCACCGACGGTTCAAAGATGGACTGCGGCGTCGGTGCTGGTGTGTATTCGGAAGCATTAAATATTAGGCAATCCTACAGACTACCAAACAAATCTAGCGTATTCCAGGCGGAAGTGCAGCCATTTGAAAGGTATGTCAACTACTCGGCGAAGCAAACCCTTGTAATATTTTGAATCTTATATATATTATATCTATATAATATATATATTCATCGAGGATTTGGAGAATTAGATAAATTAAAACACTTGTAATATTCTGTGTAATTGATTTTCGGACTTCACGTCTTTATTTCTTTACTGTTTGCTTAAGACTCCTTTATAATAATGATTTTTGTAATATTTAAACTTAATATTATTTGTATGATTAGTCAAGTGCTTTGTTTAAAAAATATACTGACCTAAATATCACAATCGATATTTAGGATCTAGTTACATTCAAATTGCATTTATGTTATTGCCCTTTGGTTCAATAAATTATAAATATCACAATATTGATATTTAGGGTCATATTACTGAATTGCACATAACATTGCATTTGACTAATCATTTACATTTATTCTTTGTATACAATATTTATGTTTAACATATGTTAATGTTTAACATATGTATAATTATATATATATTATTTATTTAGAATTTGGGTATGGTATATTACACCTCCCTTCATAAAAAAAAATTTTTATTATATAATATGAAAATTTTCTTAAACCTTAATTTTTTTTTTTTTAAATGTATAATAATGAAATTTTAAATGTATATAATAATGAAATTTATATGAAATTTAATATAATATATGTTATAAAGTTATAATCATAGTTTTTTTATTTTTTATTTTATGTTATTTTATATTAGAGGAATTTTAGTACAAGTTATTTTTAGGTATTTATGAGCAGTATAGATTATAGGCAATAAGAACATTAAAGAGGAAATTATTATGATAGTTTTCTTTATTATTTTACTATTGTTTGATTTCTCTTGGTTTTGCTTGTTATGATAGTCAATTTCGGTTTCAATATCTCTAAGGCTTTTACTGAATTGTAATTACTTTTCGTTTGAGTTTATTATATTTCCGTGAAGACTTGGAATTTTTAAGGTTTCCGTAATATTTAATTTTAAATTTAATTGATAAAATTTTATGAAATTGGATTCTATTGAGACCTTTGTACTGTTAAATGGTTCTATTTATTCTGTATTTAGTTTTATATTTTTAGTTTCTGCTGAACAACCTGCCGATAAATGCATATAACCACTGTTAGTCAATTTTAAAATTTGGAAGTAATTAGGACAATAGATTTTTAACATAGTTTCGAATGGATTTATGAAAAGCCAAGTGTTTACTGCATTTAATTTGTACCATAATTCATTTTTTAAATTGAAAATTCTTATGTCACAGAACGAATTTAATTCTGATTCACCATGTATAACTTTTGCAATACAGGTGTTAGTAGTTTTGGCTGGTATATTTGTACTGCATAAAAATGTATTTGTAGTTTTATTTAAACTAACAAATTTTTTACAATGTGATAACTCTTCCTGATCAAGATTAATGAAAGTATCACGTTTTTGATTTATTGCAATGTAGCTTTCTTTGAAATCTATATAGTAATAAGTGTGATTCTGTAATTGTCTTGGAATTGGGAAAATTTTATATAGACGTAATTGTTCTCTTTCAACTAATGGTATAGTAATTTCGTATAGTATTCGGTTTTGAGAATATTCAGGTTTGATTTCTAAAAGTTTTAAAAATTGAAAAAAATTATTTGTATTTATTTGTAAAGGAACTTCATATCTTGTATTGATTAGTTGAATTTTTTCTAAGGATTTAAGTAACAGTTCCGGTTGTAAAATTTTGGTATCAATTTCATTATTCATAGCTCTTTTTAGAGAAACTAGAATATCATCTTTTAATTTATCGAAATTTTGAATATTGAAAGTTAAAGCTATTGTAGTTTCATCTAGTACATGCAAAAATTGTTGATATATAGTGAGATTGTTAACTTTAGGAATTAAACTTAGTAGTATTTCAGTATTTGATTTGGAATTTGTAGTAAAATTTTGTAGTATTTCTACTGAGTGTTTTAAAATGCTACTTTGTTTTTCTACTATGTGAGTTAAGAATTTATTGGAATCTTTTAATTCAATAATTTTATTTTCTATATGTTCAGAGTCTTGAGCATCCATCACACCGAATATTTCTTTTAACAAGGTCCCACCCATGTTTATAAGACCGCGTTTTTGTCTAGTGTGTAAGAAGAATTTTTCGATCTGTCTCTGATTAATATTTATTTTTGATAGACTTATATTTAGAGAATGAATAGTTAGAGGACAGTGATCTAGAGGAAATATTTGTGTTATTTGCTTACATATATCTTTTATTTTATTAAAATTTTCTTGAATTTGATAGAATTCCGTTCTCATGTTCGATATATCGTAGAATATGAGTAATTTCCAATTTGCTGATATGCTTTTATAATCTCCCAAAGGTTCTAAATATATTCCTGAGTTATCGTCGTTTTTCTGTATGTCGAACATAGTTTGGGACTTTCCAATATCAAACAAAAAGATAGACAATCTACAAACGATATAAAATTTAATAGGAATGATATGAAAATTGTTTTACTTTGTTTTATTTTTATTCTGTAAATAATTTTAATAGATTATTATGTACGATTTTAGTTTTTCTACCAATTTTTATTGTAGTGTTTTCTGGGGAATTTATTTCTACAATTTCGTATGGACCGAGATAACAAGAAGTTAATTTTTTGTTTTTCCTGACTTTATCTAATAACCATACTTTATCTCCTACCATTACATCTAAAATTCGAATATTTTTATCATAAATTCGTTTATTTATTTCTTTAGATTTTATTAAATTATTTCTGGCTTCGTTATAACTTTGTTGAAGACCCGACTTTAATTCTAAAACATAATCATCAATATTATATAATGGTTCTATTGTTCTACAGATAGCTGATGGAATTTCTGGTTTTATGCCGAAAACTATTTCATAGGGTGAAAATTTCGTCGAAGTACTAGGAGTTGTATTATGTGCGAAAACAGCAAAATCTAACCACGTATCCCAATTATCAGAATCCTTATTTGCATAACAACGCAAATAGTTTCCTAAAGTACGGTGAGATCGTTCTAAGGATCCATTGGACTCTGGGTGATAACTGGTTGTGTGTATCTTTTTTATTTTCAACAAAGAACAGGTTCTTTTGAATACTTCACTCATAAAGTTAGTACCTTGATCTGTTAAAAGAATTTTTGGTGTACCAAAAATGCATATAACTTTTCTTACGAAAGCATTGGCTACAGTGACAGCTTCTTGATTAGGAATTGGTATTGCTAATAAAAATTTAGATAATAGATCCTGAAACGTTAGAATGTATATATTACCAGACTCTGTGGTTGGTAATGGACCGACAATATCTAATGATACTTGTTCAAAAGGTTTGTTAGGAGTATCTGTTATTTTCATTGGAATTTTAGTTTTTGGACTTAGTTTATTTTTTTGATATATCTCACATGACGAGATATATTTTATTACAACTTGTTTCATGTTTTCAAAATAATATTTTTGTTTAAGTTTTTGAACTGTACGATTTATGCCCTGATGTCCGCCTATTGGACTATTATGGTATTCTTCTAAAATTGTTTGAATTTCGACAGGATTAGTGATGGTTATAATTTTATTTTTTGTATTAGAATTATTGTTTTGTTCGAAATTATTGTTTTGATTTTTGGTTTCATAATTAAGATTTTGAAGATTTAAGGTTTGGTCGTTATTTTTGACTTGTGCTCTGGTAATTACATTTACTTTCGCTATTTCTAATCTGGATAAAGCATCTGCATTAGTGTTTAAATGACCTGACTTGTGGACAACATAATATTCATATTCTTCTAATTTAATGCGCCAGCGCATTATTGTAGAAGTTGGGTTATTTATGTTGAAAATCCAAACAAGCGGCTTATGGTCAGTAACTATTGTGAATTTTCTGCCATAAAGATATGGTCGAAAATATGCAGTTGCCCAAACGACTGCTAAAGCTTCTTTTTCTATAGTAGAATAGTTACGTTCGGCTTTATTTAGTGTTCTACTAACGTAAGCGATTGGCAAATCTATTATTTTGTCTTTTTCAATTGATTGCTGCGATAGCACGGCACCTAAAGCTGTGTCGCTCGCATCAGTAGTTAAATAAAAATCCTTTGTGAAATTTGGGTACTGTAATACAGGATATTCTGTTATGGCTTTTTTCAGATTTTGGAATGCTTCATCACAGAATTCATCCCATACAAATTTTGTATCTTTTTTTAATAAATTATTTAGAGGTTGTGCGATAGCCGAAAATTTCGGTATGAATTTACGATAATAGCCAATTAAACCTAAAAAAGATTTTATAGGTTTTTGATCCTTTGGCTGAACTATATTTAAAATTGTATTTATTTTATTTTCATCTGGCTTTATACCTTTTTCGGTGATCACATGGCCAAGATATAAAACTTCTTTATGTAAAAATTTGCATTTGTTTGGTTGCAGTTTTAAATTATATTTCTTTAGTGCTTCGAAAACTTGAATTAACTTTTGATTGTGGTCAGCGAGATTTTTACCGTATATCACTATGTCATCAAGGTATACAAAACAACGTATACCCTGAAGACCTGTGAGAACTATGTTCATCAACCTTTGAAAAGTTGGTGGTGCGTTTCGTAAACCAAATGGCATTCGCGTAAACTCAAAATGACCATAAGGTGTACTGAAAGCAGTCTTTACTCGATCTTTATCTTCGACCCCGATTTGGTGAAATCCATTTGCTAAATCTAGTGTAGAAAAATATTTAGATTCACCCAACTGACCAAGAATATCTTCAATATTCGGCAGTGGATATGAATCGCAAATAGTGACTTCGTTTAATTTTCTATAATCGACCACGACGCGCCATTTTTTATTACCATTAGCATCTGGTTTTTTCGGTACCACTAGTAATGGACTGTTCCAAGCACTTTTACTGTGTTGGACAATACCCTGTTTTAACATTTCATCCACTTGTTTTTTTATTTCTGATTTATGAATTTCGGGTAAACGATAAGGTCTAATGTTAACAGCTGGTAGATTAGGTTGTGTATTTATTTCGTGCTTAATTGTTTCGGTACAAGTTAACACGTCGCCTTCTAAATAAAATAATTGATTGTATTCTCTACAAATATTAGTGATAGAATTTTTTTCTTCTATGTTAAGATGAGAAAGATCTATTTGATTATATAATTTTTCTAAACGATTTTCCACGAGATTTTTTGTTTCAGTGTGAGATAAACTATAAATATTGAAGTTTTCTATAGAAACAAAATTTATTTTTAATTGTTCATTGCATAATTCAAATGGTTTTTCATTTACATTGATAATGCTGAGAAATACATAACCATTTTCAGGTTTTACTATAGTATTTGTAATGAATATTCCTTTTTCGTTTAAATTTTTAGAATTTAATAATGTAATTGAATCCTCCTGAATATCTACAGGACCATACTTAATTAATTGTTCTGTTCTTGGTGGAATTATTACTTTGTTATTTTGAACTTGAAATTTTATAGGGATTTTTAGATTATGGAACTCAAATATAGCTTGATCATTACCATAATCGATAATTGCTCGAGATTCATTCAGAAAATCTTCGCCAATAATGCCATCTTGTTGAATGGGAAAATCAGCTGACACTATATGGAAAAGTATAGGATAATTTTCCACATTGTGGCCGCTAATTTTAAGAGATAATTTAGCTGTTCCAATTGTTGTGATAGGTTCGGGTGATATTCCCTTTAATTCTATTGGCATTAAATCGACAAACGTATTGTCATGTAAAGCACTTACTTTTAGTATACTTATATTGGCTCCAGAATCTAATAATAAATTAGTAAATTTCTTTTCTGTGCCTTCTATTTCTAAGGTTAAAATACTGGAAAATGTACGACTTTTAATTTGATTTAACATTATGTTGTTAACAGAACCGTTTTTTGTTGGATTTTTTGTATGATTTTGTGTATGGTTTTGTATATGACTTTGAGTATGATTTTGTATAGAATTTTTAGAATGATTTTGTATAGGATTTTGGATTTGATGATTTGCTTGAACTATATTTACTTGTGCCTTAGATTTTGTTTTTTCATTATGAATTTGATTTCGTAAATGAGAATTTGTATTATTTTCTGATATAGAGATTTGTGGATTTTGTTTGAAATTAGGTTTGGTATTTTGTTGATTTTGCTTTTGAGTTTTGTGAAATTGATTTTCAATTTTATGATTTAGATTTTGAATTTTTTGAAATTGATTTTCGATTTTATGATTTAGATTTTGAGTTTTTTGAAATTGATTAGATAGTTCTGGGCTCCTTACTTTATTGCGCTCGCCTGTGTCCGGAGACCCGAGGGACCAGGCTGATTGCAGTTTCCCTGATCTGTACTAAGTTCAGATACTTGAGAAACGTTTGTTCTTTTTCTTATTATTAAATTCGCGTTTTCTGCACTCTTCAATGTTATGACCCGTTTTCTTACAATAACGACAGAATTTTTCTTGTGTTATTGCAGCAATCTGTGGAATTGCAATCCCTAGTATGATGAGTTTGTGTTTTGCAATTTAAGCAATATTGGTTTTTGTTCAGATCTTCTCTAAAATTAGTTTTGTTTAATTTTTCTTCGTCAATAGCTAATTCTATTGCTTCACTCAGGGAAGCTTTTCTAGCTGTACGAACAATTAACTTTAATGGATCTCGTAATCCATTGACAAAATTATTTATTACTGTGACGCCGTTTAATTCACGTATTGCCTCGCTACCGTCGTTTGACATTGAATCTGTTACGCTAGCTATATTTAATTCGTCCAAGAGCTTTTCTGCTCTTTCAGAATAACTGCTTACAGATTCTCTGTAGCCTTGGTTCGACGCGAAAACGTCTATTTGTACTAACTGTGTCGAACGCGTTTTAGAGAATTTTTCTATTAACGAGGTTTTTAATCCTTCCCAATTATTAAAATTTTTATATCTTAAAATTGTATTATACGCACGGCCTGAAATTTTTGAAATAATTATATCTAAGAAATCTAATTTTTCTTCGTTGGTATTAGTTCTTCTATATTGTATTTCTGCTAATTGCAGGAATCTGTGTAATTCTGTTGAATTCCCATTGAATTCAGGAATCATTTTTGTAGCCTGCCCTATGTCAAATTTCGTCATTATTGTTCGTGTCTGAGGGTTTATGTTTATCAAGAGATTTTCCGTTGGATTATTTGGAGGTGGATTTCCTTTGTCACCTGATTTATCTAAGGTTTTAGAATTATTTGCAAGATTATCAGAATTTATTGTACTTTGTGATACGGGAGTGGTTATTTGCGCTAAAGAAGTGTTATTTACGAGTTCTTTTTCAATATTAGGAGTGACAGATTTTTTTTCATCTGTGGGAGAATGTGTGATTGGCATTAGATCGGTTGTATCTGATTGACTATACGTTCTAGGAACTTTTCTATTTCTTAAACTTATGTTCAAATTAAAATGACTCATAAAACAAACATAACAAAAGAAATCTTGTAATAAAGAAAATTAATTTTGGGTGTTATAATGAATTATTAAATAGTACTTTATTTTTATGTGTTTATTTATATTATTTAATTGATAAAATTTGATAGTACTTATTTACTCTAGTAATTTTATAATTTTATATGGTATATATTTATAATTTTTTTTTTTTTTACATATACGGTATACATATAAGTATATTTATTTTACAAATGTATATATTTTTTTTATTAATTTATTTAATTATTTATATTTATTTATTATTTATGTTTTATAATATTATATATATGTATATAGTTTATTTATTTAATTTCTAGGACAAAACGACTTACATTAATTTTAACAGGTTCATAGTTGATAGATTCTTGATGATTTTTGCTGATTTTTTTTTTATGCTTCTTGATTGATTTTTGATTTTCTGGAGATTCTGGATCTTGATGTTCTGATGATTCTGGATCTTGAGATGATATTATTGTTGATGTGATTGGTTGAGTCTTTTAGCACTGCTGGTTAAACGGCGCTTTGTGCATCCGTTTAAAGATTACCTCTGTGGTCACTTTTCACTTTTATTATATGTTTTATTATATAAGGTACTGTTTGCCAGACTCAGCAAGACATTAAACAAATTTAGTCTCTTTTCTGGTGAAAAGTTGTAATACCTTATTTTTATATGTTATTATAATTTATTTAGTTATTTTTATTTAAATTTCCGTAATATATTTATTTAATATTGTTTCATTTTATTGTTATTATAAATTTTTTTATTTTTTTTTAATATATATATTAGAAACTGTTTAGAAACTATTATTATTTTGTTTTGTGTTGAAACTTATTAAATTTTGAACTTCACATGTGTATTCGATTTGAGGATTTTTTTGAATTGTTCAGTAGAATTGTTACTTTATTCTACCCCACATCTGACACCAATGTAATATTTTGAATCTTATATATATTATATCTATATAATATATATATTCATCGAGGATTTGGAGAATTAGATAAATTAAAACACTTGTAATATTCTGTGTAATTGATTTTCGGACTTCACGTCTTTATTTCTTTACTGTTTGCTTAAGACTCCTTTATAATAATGATTTTTGTAATATTTAAACTTAATATTATTTGTATGATTAGTCAAGTGCTTTGTTTAAAAAATATACTGACCTAAATATCACAATCGATATTTAGGATCTAGTTACATTCAAATTGCATTTATGTTATTGCCCTTTGGTTTAATAAACTATAAATATCACAATATTGATATTTAGGGTCAAATTACTGAATTGCACATAACATTGCATTTGACTAATCATTTACATTTATTCTTTGTATACAATATTTATGTTTAACATATGTTAATGTTTAACATATGTATAATTATATATATATTATTTATTTAGAATTTGGGTATGGTATATTACACCCTACCTGTAATAATGTTGCAATAGTATCAGATAGCCAGGCGGCTATCCTGGCACTAAAGTCTACACAAATATCCTCCAGACTAGTCGGCATGTGCGCGGCATAGCTGGCACGTCTCGGTAGCAGATACAATGTCGAGCTACTCTGGGTTTCTGGTCATGGAAACATCCCAGGGAACGAAATGGCCGATGAACTAGCGAGAGAGCGCTCCAGCCTGGAGGTGTCGCTAGCGGAACAGGTCAACCCTCCCATTAACACGGTAAAAACAGATATTTACCTTCACTTCCTATCCAAAGCAAACTCTAGGTGGTTAGATCTAACCACTTGTAAAACAACCAAGAAAACCTGGCCGTTATACAATAAGAGTAAAACAGATAACCTCCTAAATATCTCCCGGAAAAACATAGCCAGAACGATAGCTGTGTATACGGGGCACTCGCCCATTGGTGAACACGCCGCCAGACTTGACACCCCGTTTAACCATATATGCCGCAGCTGCGAAGAACCGAGTGGAAAAGAAACGGTGACACACTTCATCTGCAAGTGCCCGGCGCTGGCTAGGGCCAGGTTCTGCTCGCTCGGGAGTCCTTTCCTCAACGACCTCAGCGATCCCGCCGCGAAGTGGCCCACGGAAACCGTCAAGTTTCTGAACTCCACGAGGTGGATCTAAAACTACCCCATCTTTATAATTAACAATACATTTGGTCACGCGAGTGACGGCGAAAACGGCGCAAACGCGCTAATTGGGTCTCCACGTCAGCTGATGTGGAGTCCGCCACTTAAACCAACCAACCAACCAACCTATACCTTCTGAAGATAAAAAAGTGAGTTTCCAATCACAGACAGGGAAGCAGATATTCTTGTTAAAACATTAAGAATAACATGGAATCCAAACAAAGACGTCTTTACAATCAATACAATTTGACCAGAGCAGAAACGTATTACAAAACGAACAATCCTCTCTTATGTTGCGCATGTGTTCGATCCACTGAGTTTCGTCAATCCAGTGATTGTGTTGGCCAAAATATTTTTACAAGAACTATTTGCTCTTAAATCGCTCCCACAGCTTTTACATACAAAATGGTCAAAGTTTCGAGTGCAGTTAAAGCTTTTAAATGATCTAGATTTAGTTCATCTAAATTCTGCTATTGAGGCACATGATTTTTCTGATGCCAGTGAATAAGTCTTTGGCGCATGTATTTATCTTCGATCTAAAAGTGAAGACGGAAATTACACAGTACCACTACTATGCGCAAAATCTAAAGTAGGGCCAATCAAACAACAAACTATTTCCAGGTTAGACTTATGCGCAGCAAAAATGTTAGCAGTTTTAATCACCCGTATAAAGAATTCGCTAAATCTGAATATAAATGAGATATTTTGCTGGACTGACTCCATGATAGTTCTTTCTTGTATTGCGGTACCAGCATCTACAATGAATACCTTCGTAGCCAACCGAGTTGCGAGAATCCAAGAGCTAACTCTTGCTCATCAATGGCGACATGTCGAGTCCGAAAACAATGCAGCTGACATAATATCTAGAGGTCTATTTCCAGAAGAGATAATGAGGTCAACGTTATGGTTTAACGGTCCGTCGTTTGTACAAGTGACCTAATCTCAATGGCCAACTTGTTTATACCAGTTACCTGAAATAATTGAACAAAGAAAACAAAAAAACAGTATTCATGGAGCTTGAAGATGATGTACATGGTATAGCAACTATTGACCATAGAAATTCATTTAAGTTCTTGCAACGAGTCATTGGTTTCATATTACGCTTCTCAACAAATTCAAAGGTATCAAGTAGTCAACAAGAGCAACCAGAACTTACCGAATCATTAAGTATTAAAGAATTAGAAGAGGTGTTGCTAATCATAATTAAGTACATACAAACTGCACACTTCGCCGAAGAAATTGCTGATCTGAAGTCAAAGCAGCAGGTTAAGGCGAAAAGCAAACTAACATCGTTATCACCGTTTCTGCATGAACACGAAATTATTCGTGTTGGAGGGAGGTTGATATCGTCAAGTCTACCATACAATGCCAAGCACCCTATCGTACTGCCGTCAACACATGAATTTACAAAGTTGCTGATGTATCAACATCATTTAAATAATCTACATGCCGGTCCCCAAGCTTTACTCTCTATTGTCTGGCAAAACTTTTGGCCCTTACATGGGAAGAAGCTGGCACAATCAACAGTACACTACTGTATCAGATGTTTTCGATCTCGCCCCAAGCTTATTTCGCAAATGATGGGTAATCTTCCATTAGAGAGAATTGAGCTATCAAGACCTTTTATAAACGTTGGAGTTGATTTCTGTGGTTCAGTAATGATACACTATCACTTGCGCGGCAAGAGACCAACAAAGGCGTACATAGCTGTCTTTGTTTGTTTTTCTACGAAAGCCGTCCATATGGAAATTGTATCAGATTTATCGAGTGCAGCCTTTATAGGTTCACTAAAGAGGTTCATGGCAAGGCGAGGCAAACCAGCAAAGATCTTTTGTGACAATGCCACTAATTTCACCGGTGCCCGAACTGAACTGAAAGAAATCGAAGAAATAATATGCAGAAATAACAGTAATATCGAAAATATGTGTGGCCAAGCTGGAACTCAATGATGTCCAATGCCAGCCAGATCTCCTCATTTTGGTGGTTTATGGGAAGCGACAGTTAAGTCGGCTAAATTCCACATGAAGCGTGAGTTATGAAATAGGTTTTTATTTCCTTTTTTTTATAAAAATTGTAATAAAATTAAAAACACCAATTATTCTTTTTAAAGTGTATTTTATTTATTGAACTTTATTTAATGAGAATCAGAACTAGACTAACTAAATTTATTGAATTAAAAACTTAAGAAATCTAGAGAATTATAATAAAAACTGATTTTACAAAACTTACAAAATATTATCTTTTAGTTAATGTAATCTGAATAGTAATTTAAAAGTAATATTAAATGTTGATTATTGCAAAATATAAAAATGTTATTTCTTATCTTCTAAATGAATTGTGGGAATGGAAATAATAATTATATGATATTTAGTTGGCATTAGAAAAAATATGATTTTTGTGGGAAAATCATTTTCAGAATTTAGAATATAAAATATTTTATAATATACTATCTGTACTTGTACCTGTATTTGCATTGGTATGTGAGTTTGACGTAACTCCTCCCTCCTTAAGAGGAAGAGCTCCCAGAGTTTTTGTTATTCCGTGAACTATTCGAAATTTACAATAAAAATATACTGAAATGATTACAATTATCAATATTATTATTATTACCGGTGATATTATTATATACATGGATTGATTATTATTTTTGCTTAAGATGAATTTCCTCAAAGGTTAATTTTTTATATGTTTCATTAACATTTATTAAATTATTTGGTATAGCAAAACTATGTCGAAATTCTTTTTGATTATTAATAATTATATGATCATTTATGTTAATAGTACAATTGTAAAAAGATTAAATAATTGCCTGTTAAATTAATCACTCTTCCATCGCAAGATCTATTTAAAACTACATTATTTTGATTTTTCAATATAACAACACCTTTATCTATTTCTATAATTTTAGTAGAATTATTATATATTCTTGGACAATTTATTAAACAATTATTACAAATTTTGAGACTTTTTATATCTTTATTTGGTTCATATACATAAATTCTATTTTCATATTTAATTATTTGTTGAGGCTCAAAGCTCAATTCCTCTTGATATTTGTTACTTTTAGATATTCATATTAATAAACTTTTTTGTGCCATTATAGTATCTTTTGGAATTAAAATTATTTTCAGTATCTTTAAAAAAAATTATATTATTTTCAGTATCTTTTATAGTTCCTAATCTTATATTTGACAATTTTGACCTATCTAAATTATATTCATTTATTTCTTCGTTAATTCAGATCAGAGTTGTTAAGTAATGTATTATATTTGTACTGCAATACCGAAGCATTACCGCATTACCAAATAATTCAAGTTGAAGTACTTTGAAGTTATTATTATTTTGTGTTATTATTTTGCACACCACTGTAAATATTAAATATAAATACCAAAACATTAATTTTTATTTAATTTTATTCATTTTACTTTAAAATAATTCCCAGTACTTCAAAGTAATGCGCGGTACTTCATTGAAGTATCAAATACTTCGAAGTACTTCCTTGAAGTAAAAAGTACTTCAAAATATATGTTCAAATAAATATGTGAAGTATTTGTAATGCAATAATGTTATTCAAAATTTCATTACTTTTGAGATAATGCATTACTCCATTACCAGTACTGTAATGAATAATTGAAAAATTTAAGTACAGAATTACTTTTTAGAAAATAATCCATTATATTTCAGCATTACTCGGTAATAATAATGCATTACTTTTTTAATGCATTATTTAACAATTCTGGTTAAGATATTGCTATGAATTTTTCCTAATCTAGAGGAAGCTATAGTTTCTTGAATCTGATCGATATTATTTCTAAAAATTTTGAGTTTTATAAAAAATCTATGTATGAAATATGAGAAATAACTTTCTGATTAGAATCGCTTAACTTTTCAAATTTATCGATAACATTCTTCCTATCACTTACTATAGTATTCTTTAATTTAATTAAACTATCATTAAATTTTTTATTTAATTTAACTTGTTGATTAACGTTATCAATTACATTATGGTTATTTATATCAATTATTTTAAGATGATTTCCAACTTCTTCTAGATCATTTGCATTCATTGTTCCGTATAGCCATTTATAAGCTGTACCCATAAAATTAAATAAACCTCGTTTGTGTCTATGTGGAAGTAAAATTTTTATTTTTATTTTTATATTGTATATTTCTGTCTTCAAATTTTCAGCTTGATCTTTTTCTATTGTTAGTGGTATATTTTCTTCAAAAAGGTTTGATAATATTCTCTAGTTCTTGTATATTGATAATGTGTATAACAGTGTTATAGTTTAGCACTATGTTTACGTCCTCTAATTTTATCTCGGAATATCCTAGTTCGGTTTCGATTTTTTCAATTATTAAATTACTCGATGCAGTTGACATTATTAGCATTTATCGTCACGATCAGCAGCGGCTCGTCCTAATGGGCTAGGTGGGCTAAGCCCACCCTAAGAAATCTTAATTTAACTCCACAAAATATCTTCCAAAATAAAAAAAAATAAAAAAAAACAATTTCATATAAAAAAAAAATTTCATATTATGTATGATATTTGGTGTGTCTACCCTATAAAATATACGTATTTTCATATAGTAATTATGTAATAGAAATGAAGGAAAAGAAAACGAAAAAATTCTTGCGGACTTAGTCCGACGAAAAATACATTAAATTTGCTTTGCAACTTTTTTTATATGTATTGTTTGTTAATATACCGCGGTAGGGCTAAAAAATAGTAGCCCATTGCATGTTTAGGTTTCCTCTAATATAGAATATATATATATAAAATTTCAATTCTATTTTTCCCATATATTAGTTTTCCACCAACGTATTCAAGGCCATATGCATGAACGACGATTTTATATATTTTTTTTGTATTGAGAATTTTCTTCTATGCATATAGTAGGCGAGAATAATTTATATGGTAAAGCAAAAAAAAAAAAATCTCTGAAAGAAATGCATGAACGACGATTTCATATATTTTTTTTGTATTGAGCATTTTCTTCTATGGATATAGGCGAGAATAATTTATATAGTAAAGCAAAAATAAAAAAAAAATATTTCTCTGAGAGAAATGATTTATTGGATTTTTTTTACAGCAAAAAGGTTATAAATATGTTTCTCTACTGTTTTGCTTCTGTTACTTTAATTTAACAGTAGCCCGTAATACATAATATTTTTCCTGAAAAAAAATTAACAGCATAATGCTTATTTTTTTATACATTGTTTATTAAAAAAATAATGGAAAAAGCAATAGAAGAATATAGTCAAGTGTGTATATCATGTATGCGTATATTTATTTGACTATTGCTATACATAAGTATAAAAAAAATATTACGTATGTATTATCGTATAGAATTGTTTTAAATATTTGAATGCTTTTCATAATTCTAATATGAATTTAATGGTGCGGTTGTTGGAAAATTTAAAAGGAAGTTTCTGATATAGAGTTTAGTAATAAAATAATTTATAAAACATTTTCATTTTAAGTGTTTTTGCTAGTTTGATCTATGTTTTGCTGTTTTTACGGTGACCAGAAGTTTCCAGACATTTAGTATTTCGTATTTTTGTAGTTAAATTTTCAAATTATATATATTTTTATATTATAACACGTATATATATGCATTATATTTATATATAATTTTCATATTACATATAAATATAGTTTTCATATTATATATATTGTATATAATTCTCATATTATTTTTGCTAAATTTATGTATTTTTAAATATATGCTCTAATGATGAATGAAATATATTACTTATTGGAGCGTCCATTTAAATGTTCATCATTATATTATGTATATAATTGTATTAATATCTATTGTTTTATTTTTTTTTTATGAATATTACTTTTGTTTTGTTAAAGTGTGATAGGCCTAACTTTGTTATATTTTTAACGTTGGGGAAACTGGACACTAAATTCCAGTTAACGCTTTGAGTGTAGTACCTCATGGTAAAGTGGAAACCCGCACAATGTGTTTTCTTAATTTCAAAAAATCACGATCCATATTTTGAACGTCCAATTGATCTGAAAATTTTGGTTTTCTTTTAACATTGTTTTTATGAATATTTATAAATTTATGTTTTATATATTTAGGTTCTTGTTTATTCCTTAGACTTTTATAATTTTTAATGTATACTTCGCTTCTAGTTTCTATATAATCTTCTCTTTTTTCGTTCCTTTTGTTTATATACCTCTCTTTTTCTTTTACCATATTTCTATATATTTGTATTTTGTTGCAATTACCTTCTTGTACTCTTATTGGTCTCTCTTTAGTAACAGAATGAATGCTATTGTTGTACCATTCCAAAGCTTTTGACATTTTTTCTTTTATGTTTAGGTAACTACTATGTTCAAGCCTAACGTTCGTATTTTTTCACCTATTATGTTGTGTAATCTCTCAATGTCGGCATTCATAGTATGATTATTAGTTTTAACTAAATGAAGTTCTATGTTTTCATTTCTTAAATAATCTTTTATATTAATGCTTCTGAATTTATTATCTGTTATTAATTTTTTAAAATGTCCTATTTGAGATTCTGTCTTAACTTTTCAATGATTGTTTGGTTATTTCCGTTTTCTAAGTAATAAGCTGTAGCAAATTTGGAAAATCTATCAATAAACGTTAGAAAATTACCTTTGCTATTTGTATACACATCCATATGTATAATTTGTTTAATATATTTTGGAGTTTCTGTTTTCTCAAATTTTGCTTTTATTGGCTTTCTTGAATATTTCACCCTATCTATATATATATATTTATATATCTATATATTTTTGAATTAAATTTTTCAAATTTGGAATGTATATAACTTTCTTCAAAGATTCATAGTTTTCATTAATACCAGTGTGGCCAGTTTCATATTTATGGTATTTATGTATTTATTGTAAAGCTTCGTCTTCTGATGTCATATCTTTTGCATAATAACTACATCTAACAAATTTAATATTGGAACTCTCGCTAAATAGTTCTATTATTTCTTGAACAATATTATATTTATGATCGTTCAATTCGGTGTAGATTCCTATTTTACCTGAACTAATATATCTCCTAAAAATATCAACTAAATGTCTTTCTATGTCTTCAGAATTTATGAATATTCTTGTATAGTTAAAGCTAATTTCAGACTATTTATTTTTATTGTCTGTTAAAATAATTTGGGTTTTAAATCTATTAATTACTGTATCTAAAATTGAAAAGTGGTCATTTAATTCTTCTATTTGCGAATGTATTGTATTGTTGTCTGAATTTATGTTATTTTGAAGAGATGTATTTTCATTACTAGACTCATTAACAAGTTCGTTCAAGTTGATTTCATTTTTTACGGTGTCTATTCTACTAAGAAAATCAGCAACTACATTTTATTTTCCTTTAATATATTCTACATTCATATTATATTCTCCAAGTTTTAACAATCATCTATTTAATCGCGGATTAATATCTCTTCCTTGCGACTTAGTATGCAACCATTTCAAATAATTAGTTGCCCAGACGATCGCCAATAGTTCTTTTTCTATTGTAGAATAGTTTCTTTCATGGTCGTTGAGGGTTCTACTAGCATAGCATATTGGATGAGAATCTTGCTGTAATGTTGCTCCAATTGCATAAGAACTAGCATCGGTAATTAATTTAATTTTTTTTATTAAAATCAGGATATTTCAATATTGGATCTTCTGTAATAATCTTTTTCAATTTTTCGAAGGCATTTATATAATTTGTATCTTTTACATTGATTTTAGCATTTTTCTTTAGAAAATTTGTTAAAGGTTGCGCGACCCTAGCATAATTTTTAATAAATTTTCGGTAATAACCGGTAATTCTTAAAAATGATTTTATTTGCTTTTGGGTTGTTGGCAACTTTAATTTTAAAATATCATCTACCTTTTTTGGGTTTGGCTTTACACCATTGGGGGTTAGTATGCGCCCTAAATATTCAGTTTGTTTGGCAAAAAACAACTTCTTGCTCATGAATTTGTGGAAATCTGTAAATTTTGGAAAATGTTGGTCTATTTGTCGTTGTGATAATTTGATGTTCAATTTCAGAGGTACAACTTAAGTTTTCTCCTTCCTTGTAAAATAAATTATCATAATTTTTTAACAGATTTTTTAATTCTAAACTTTCCTCATCATTTAAGTCTTGAAAAAGTAATTGTTTTATTTTAGAATTTAATTCAACAGGTTCCAATTGATAAATTTTATCACGGTTATATGGATAATCATTTATGAAGGGTATTTCGTTTCCATTATATTAAAGCTTCTTTATTCATGTCAATTATTGCTCCGATCGGTCTTAATAAATTTTGTCCAATTATTTCATCAAAATTTTTGCCATTTAATTTCATTAAATTCCATACAATTAAATTGTCTTCTTTAAATTCTTTTGGTAGATTTGTCATTATTTGTTTTTTCACTATACTAATTTATTGCACCAATATATAAAGGGTTGGATAAAGCTAATCTTTTATATTGAGGGAGTTTATTTTCATCTAAAATTGTAGTACTAGAATCTATTAAACATATAATTTTGTCTTTTCCTATTGTACATTCTATTAGCGGTAAACTATTTTGTGAGGCGGTATTTGAAAATTTTCTTCGTTTTGAACATGATCTACTTCCATTGGCTCAGGGTTAAAGGATTTTCTACGTTGGGGTTGGGGTAGTATATTTTGGGAAGAATTTTGGTTTTGATATTGGTTTCGGGGCTTGGTAATTCTGATTATCATAATTTCCACGATTTCAGTTATAAGAAGTATTTCCGCTTCTTGTATTTTCAAAATTATTTCTATAATTAGTTGAACTGTTAGTCGCGATTATAATGAAAATTATTTCTATTTTCTAAATTCTTATTTTGAAAATTATTTTTATTAAAATTATTTTTGTTTTGAAAATTATTATTATTTAAATTACTTTTATTTTGAAAATTATTATTACTTAAATTACTTTTATTTTGAAAATTATTATAAACTTGTTTTGTATTCTTTTAATAAATTTTCAGTTTCAAGAATATCAAAAGCTTCCCCTAAACTAGAAATATTTCTACTGATAATTACAGAGGATAGATATGGATCTATATTATTTTTTAAAGTTTTTAGAATTAATTTTTCATTCATTTCAGATTTAAATTCTACAGGTTTTTCTTCATCAAATTCGGATTTTAAATTTAACTTATTTAATATATTTCTTAAATTATAGTAATAATTTCTTACACTTACATTCTTTAAATTAAATGCTTGGTGAAATAACTGGAAGTAATCCTATGTTTACAAACTGGCTAAAATTGGCAACTCAAGAAAGAAATTGATAGGTAATTATATTTTACATGGGTGCGGTAGAGAGAGAAATATCGTCCAGCCATAATTTCGCCATGTCCAATTATAGCACAAGACGACAGACTTCGTCTTGTGCTATAATTCGTCGTCTTGAAAAGATCTTGAAAAGAAAATTTCTACATAATTTTTATAGCATTTTATAGCATTCTGACAACTAATATTTTTCTTGTTTTTTTTACTTCAATGAATTTTGCAATAATTTTTTTTTTGGGTTGTTTCACATAAATAAATTATTTAAAATTATTAAAAATTTAAAATTCACACAACTTAAAAATGTTTTTTCTTTGTTCTGAAATGTCAAAAAGTTCCTATAATTTCCTCAACGAAACGATATTATTCGTTTCATTCTTTCATTAAGAGAAGTTCAGCATGCCTTCTCTTTTTATTTTTTCTAAAATTAGAAATTAGCCAGTTTGTAAACAGAGCATAAGTTTCATTTGGGCTATAGACTTTTATTAGTTCTGCTTTAACTGCTTTCCATGTAGGACTGGGCCCTAGAGATCTAACAACTTCAGCTGCAGGTCCTTGGATTTTGTTATATATTATTTTTTTGCCAAGATAATTCTTTAGTTCTTCAACTGTGATAAGAGCAACCACTGCTTCCACCTCTTTTATGAAACTATCAAGTGATCTATTTCCATCACCAGTAAATTCTTTTATACACTGAACTTCTTTAATTAGTTGATCTTGTGTAAATTCAAACGGCATTTTATAAAAAATATATTTTTAATTATTTATTTTATATTATTATGTTATAACTTAATATTTATTTTGAAAATATTTGTTGTTAAGTTTATTTTAGTTATGTACTGTTTATATTTATTATATTTAGTCAAAAATTATATAATGTATAAGATGGACAGTAATATATTTTTACATTATTTTTCACTAAAAACTGCCGAGGAGCTTTAGCCAAAAAAACAGCTTTGTAATAAATATGGTTTGAGAAGAATAATTATTATATATATGGTTTTGATATTAGATAATTCGATGTGCTTTTTAACACAAAATATTTTTTATTTTCGGTAAATTTTTTTCGTTATATATTTTTAGAAAATAAATGAATGATGATAGTAAGGGATAAAAAACATGTTGAGAAAGAGGAAAGAAATATAAAATATATTTTATAATATTGAACCATATATGCGTCTTTAACCTATATTGTTTCTTCTTGCATTTTTTGTTTTGTTTTCTTTTTCACAAGAAATTTTCAAGGCCAAATTTTTTAATTTATTTTTGAAAAATTTAATTTTCATATTTTAGAATTTTAAGTTTTTATGGAATCAATTAGGAGTGTTTTGTGAAGATCTTTGAAGTAAAAAAAAATCGACTTCGATTGTTGAGGTCGGCACTATATGTGACTACATAGGACCCCGAAATTGTATGGGATTACTTAGGTGAAGAGGGTAAGGTCTCGTTTGTAGTATCAAATTAAAACCATTATTGGGCAGAGTATGAAATGAATCTGAAAAAATAATTAATTTTGGTAATATAAAATAAACATATCTGATATTTCATATGAAATCCTGAAAATGCCATCACTATTTATGTAAAATATTACTAACTAACTACGAGTTATCTGGTACCCCTAATTAGCAGATTGAATGAAATATGAAATAAATATAGAAAACTATTTTGCGCTATACACAAATAAATTTTTGCAATACATACATACAAATTCTATAACTTTATATAAATTTATATAAATTAGGGGTACCTTGCTAGATAACTCGTAGTTAGTTAGTAATATTTTACATAATATTCACATACATAAATGTATATAATCAATTACAAAATTTAGAAAATTATATACACAATATGACTCACCAACTTAACAATATGACTGATAAACTTCGTCAACAGAAAACTGATAAATTGTTTTTGCAAGTTTCCATGCACATGCACACGTCTCTAATAATGTCCGGATATCAAAGAATACAAACAGCTTTATTAGATATTCTAATGGATTCACATCATGGAAAAATTAACAATCTAGTAATTACACCTGATCAACTTAAGGAAGAATTAAATAAAATACGAATGCACATACCAAACGCACTTAAAATTCCAGGTCAAAACGATAATGATAACTTGTTGAAACTATTTAATATAAAAATACCACTTACAACAACCGAAGATTTTGAGATTTTTAAACCAGTATCGGTACCAGCTTTAATCAATGGAACTTTTGTTTCTATTGTACCATCAGAAAACTTTTTTATCAGCAACTTCCATCGAGATTTATTTTATGCAATGTTGGAAAACGAGCTAACGGAGTGCACTCTATTTGAACCACGATACGTTTTTTATGTAAACAGAAACATCCAATATTCAACGAAAATATGAACATAATTCGATGTGAAATTGGATTTTTCCAGCATAAGGAACAACTATTGGACTAGTTTTTCAAATACTGTCCACCCACCAAGTATTGGTTTTAACTGTTCCAGCCCAATCATTGGATTTATTCTTTAGACAAAGAATATACTTTAAATATTGTCTGTGGATATATTTCAAGTCAAAGGTTTATTAGAGGATCATGATTGTTGGAAATACAGGGTAATTGTGCTATCAAACAGGATTCAATGACGATTAGTTCTCACAATGTCTTTCCTACTCAATTAAGAACATCGTCTTTTCCTCCCACAAGCATCAAATCGCTAAAACCACCAGCGTAGTTGCATAAATTTTCACAATTAGCAACTCATTACCAGCCATCATTGGAGGAAATAAATAAGTTACATGAACAAGTGAGAGAATTATCCACAAATGAAAGATCTTCAATAACATCAACTCCGCATCACATTCATCGTTGTACCATTGGATATCTCAGCCTTACTTTAATATTGCTGTACATTGGAACCTTAATCTTTATAAAAATAAGACAACGAAAGGGTCCTATTCTAATTTCAACACCCAACGCGGCACCAAGAACTTCCAAGCCTGCAACAAAATTCACTGCCAGTGAATTCGAGCTTAAAATAGAACATCAAAGTGTATGAAAGCATATTAGCAAAAATTATGTATTTATCGAGATCGTTTTTTTCATACAACTGCTCGCGAACAAATTTCATTTTTATTTTCTAAATTCTAAACACCCAAATACTCAAACGGTGTGACGTTTTGGGTGCATATTTTTGAGTACACAATAATTATATTACTCATAATTTTGAGTTTTTATGTAGACTAGATTTTGTTTTTGTATACGATTTTTTTTTTTCTTTGCTTTATTCTTGGTTTTTGTTAGCGAGCGAAGTTAATAGAAATTTATTTTTGGTATTTTGGATTATATGAATGTTGATACCGCAGGTTTATTTCTTTTTATATATTATTTTGATGATTTGTAAAAATGTTTAAAGATATAAAAAAAAGATTTTAGATGAAGTGGAAATAATTGTTCGGTCAATATTTGCAAAAATAATAAAAGGAACAGAAATTGTTTACATACAAAAAAAAATTGTATGTAAAATGCATTTTGAAAAGAAATAATTGCCATGATTGTAGACAAATTCTATTAAAACCAGATGACGAAGAATTAATTTTAGATTCTGAGTTTTTCATATTCCATAAAAATATTAGTGAACATTCTAAAATTTGTAATTTACAAACACCGTCTGATTTGTGTTTTAATGTTGCAAATATACACATTGGTTTATTTAATAATTTTTTTAAAGAAAATTACTTTAAAACAAATTATTTCAAAATATTAAAAAAAATTGTTTAGAGGCGACATAAGAATGTGACAAATATAAAGAATGGTTCCTTAAAAGTCCCAAATGTTATGAGCACAGGATTAAATTTTTAGAATCTTTAATTATAGTATAATTCAATATTCTAAATATTTAATATTGTGCTCAGATACTCTAATGCTTTATAGTTAAAAGAAAAACTACTTAAAGAAGATTATGAAAATAAATGAATGAAAAAAATTTATTAATATTAATAAAAATGAAATGATCCAAAAAAAACTTCGAATACTAAAAAATGAAAATTAATTTTTAAATCAAATATTTATTTTCAATTTAATAATTAAATTGAATGTTGAATTATGCTACTATTTTATTTAAATTATTTTTAATTCTTGCTTTTACATGTAAATATGGTATGAATGAATGATATATGTAATGTATTATATAGGATGAACGGTATATATGTGAAATTGGGTCTTTTTTCTCAACTTCCTCGTGGTGGATCCCGGAAACTCCGATTCTGAGCCTAATGAAAACTTTTACAAATATGTAAACATAAAAATAAGTTATTTCCAAATAGGTAAAGATATTTAATTCTAAAGCTAAAATAAATTTTCTATATAAAATATTTAATTTGTACATAGAAAGATGTTTCCTAAATTCATAAAAAAAGCATTTTCTTTAGCAATTCACATATAATTTTATTTGTAGCATTATTGCTGGTGTCCTTAAAATTGATCCATGGCGTAAAGAACAGATTACCTAGCTGGAACGTATTTTTATTTGGACCACAGAATAACCAAGCATATTTGCTGGGGTGTTGTAGCTTAAATGTGGTAACTCCTGTATGTGTTCTTAGCCTTTTTGATCTGGGTCGTAGTTTTGAGCATGAAGAGTCTTTTATATGTAGTACGTCATCTAAATAACTTTTTATCCAGGAACTATTCAGCTGATAACCACTACCTTTAATATGAAAAGTGGTGAAACTCGATGATTTGTTATTATGAACGACCATTTTCCCTCCGAATCTGTAAATTGTATGTAGTTTGAGAGATAACTGGTTCAGATATTGGTGTTAAATCAGGTGTTGTTGTTTCTGGAAAAGGTGAATTTGGTACTGTTTTTAGTAGTTCTGGTGTTAAAGGAATTAACCTAAGTTTAGATGGAGATGATACTGTATCTGGTATCTCCATTAAATTCTTAGAAGGTTCAGTATTCTTTACATTTAAAAGCTCATCGCAAAGTGAAATACTCATTGTTCTGTATAATTTGGTTAGGATTTGTAAAATTGTCTATTTTTAAATATTTTACTTTCTCGATGAGGTCTTTTAGGAGAATTTTTGTTTCAATCATTTCATTACTAGCAACCGACAAACGAGAATTAATTTCGTCTATATTAAATCCATTCTTTAAATTACTATATTGACTAACTAGCGCATTAAAATTATCAAGGTTTGCAGTGTTTTATTTGTCAATAGAAGACTTATACGTATCGAGTTCCCTTTCTGACGTTAATTTTAACCTTTTTAGAGTAGAGTGAAAGGAATCTGTCTGAAATATTAGTTTAGCTGCTAACATTTCGTCATTTTTGATACATATTTCGTTTGAAGAATCAATGTTAGCAATAGCCTTTTGAAAATTGGTAGAGAGAAGACTCAGATTATTCCCTTGTGAAGTACACTTCGCATCAATGTTAGTCATATGGCACTCTAAATCTTCTATATGTTCACGAAAAGTGTTAAAATTTTACTCCATTTTATTTTCATTGTTTCGAATAGATTTACTAACAATTGATAGGGAATCGGTGACAGACTGCAAAAAATCGTTATTATATTTAATTGCTTGCAAGACGTGCGAGAGATTTATTGTCCGACATTCATCGCAATAGTAACGAAAGTAACGAAGAAATTGATTATATTCCTTCCAATATTTTGTTGCAGCGCAGGAAACGCCAATACATTGTAGGTGGTATAGTTGAGAGCAAATATCGCTGCAAGCAATTTCTTGCGATGATGAAAAATCATCGTTAGCACAATTGATATTAGCACATTTATACATATTTAAATAACACGTAGTTTCAATGTTTATACTGATAATATAAAATTTAATTACTTGTAGTAAAAATTAAAATAAAATAAATATTAATTACACTAGCTCAAGAAAATACCAGCCGCAATATTTTTATGTTGTAAATAAAACAGTAGGTCAAGAATTATAATGTAATTATGCGGTAGTAATAATTGTTAATGCACTGTAAGCGGAAATATAAATTATAAATGATTTTTTTTTTTATATTAAATGTTGCTCAATAACTAATTTTTTGTTAGTTCCGTAAATTACACAAGATTAAATATTTTATGGTATATATATTAAACAAATTAATTATGTAAGTGATATATATATACTAAAAATAAATTAATTAATTGCGGAGCAAAATAAAACACGTCTAAACAGTTCGACAGTTCTTTCTAATAATGATAATATTAATTAACTAATTATTGATAATATTGTTTTGTTTATCAGTTATTTTTAATCTATTATTTTGTATTTCTTTTATTTCATTTCTTATTATTATTTTGGTATTTACACCATTTAATTCTACAACTTCATAGGGTCCTTGGTGGTTCTATTATTTTACGATTACCATACAAAGTCTCCAACCGATACTTTTAAAGTATTAGTTGTCTTGTAATGTAATTGTTTCCGTTTAGTTTTAGCAATGTCTAATAATGATTTTAGTTTTTTACGAGCTTCTTGTAATCGAAATCTTAGTTCTTCTGCATAATTATCTAAATTGTAGATTGGTTTATCATATGCTAAGTTTTTATCAGTGGGTAAACATGCTAGTTTTCCAAAAACAAGTTCATAAGGTGATATATCTGTATCAGTGTGTGGTGTTGTATTGTAACTGAATACGTTACGTAGTATGGTATCCATTTATCCCAGTTAAAGTCTTCTGCAAATGATAGCAAATATTCATTAAGTACCCTGTGGTTTAGATGGTGTAGATGGTGTTTCATGATGGTATAGTGTTGATGTTACATGTTTTATATCAAATAATGAACATATGTTCTTGAATAATTCATTCACAAATTCTGAGGCAGTTGTTAAGGTTTTAAAACTACCGTACTTAAGTATAAATTGTTCTACTAATGCCTTTGCTATCGTATTGTCTTTTTTATTTTCCAGTAGTATCGCTTCTAAGTACTTAGTAAGTTCACATTGGATTGTTAAGATATATCTAAAATTATTTATTGGTCTAAGTCAGGGGTGCCCTAAGATCATGGAATGAATGGCCAAATTTTTACGAAAAATAAAAATACTGGCCGCAAAACAAAAACACAATTTTTTTTTTATATAAATTAATTCTTATAATCTAATCGCGTATTTGAAATTCTTAATTCATTTCTTAAATTGTTGTCAGTTAATCTGCTTCTATAAGAATTTTTTGTATATTTTAATCCCGAAAAGAATCTTTCGCAGTTATACGTTGTACCGAATAAAGAAATGATCTTTAAAAAACAATTTCTTATATTTGGATAATTAGTTTCAGTTAAGTAAATATTTAGGAAATTGCTTCTATTATCTGAAAATGCCTGCTTAGCTGACAAATCATTTTGCAGTTCTAACAATTCCAGCTGATTTTTTACGTCTACTGAATTTATTTCAACTGAAAACGGATTCGAAAATAGTTCGATATCAAGTAGTTTTATTTTGCATTTAACTTCAATTTCCCTATTGACCATATCTTTTTTGTTCCATTTTGTATAGAAAAATTCACAATAGGAAATTATTGATTTTCGAAAATTAAAAATCGATTTTTTTTTAAACTTTTCTTATAGGAACAATCGATTCTACTTTCTCAAAGTAACGAAGTAAAACTGGCCGCATAAAAAAGTAAAACTGGCCGCACTTTGGGCATCCCTGGTCTAAGTGTTCCAACTGTATCAATTGATATTGTTTCAAAGCTAGTTGTTGGAGTGTTTCTAATCACCATATTTTCTTTTGTATATGTTTAATTTGTTTATTTTTTGTACATACCTTACAACTATTTATATAATGCTTTACCATTTTATTTAATTTTTTCCAGATATATCTTTGTTTTATTTTATTTAATGTTCTTTCTACACTTGTATGTCCTCCGGAATGAGAAGAATCATGGAATTGTTTTATTATGTCATTTTTTCTGACATCATCTTCAATATTTATAGGACCTTTGTATATCATTATTTTTTAAATCTGTTTGCCTTTTTTTATTTTAATCATTATAGATATTCAGCAATTAATTAAATAAATATTTATTTTAAGTTTTGGTAGAGTGGTATATTAAATAAATACCAGTTTAGTGTGGACACAGCCAAATTTCTTCTAAAATTAAAAATGTAAGCAAACAGAACATAAGATTAACAATCCAATCAAATTTTTAATTTTATGAACTGTATATATGTTCTTAATTTTGATTTTTTAGGAGCTAATTGTTTTAGTTTAGCTAATTTATTACAATACTAATTTAAATACAATTCTTTTTCAAGTTTAACAAATAATATACTCGAGTAATTAAAGTGTCTTGACGTGTTTTCTTGTTCTAGCTTTAAAATACTTAAATTTTGTCTTTTTGACTGTTTTTTTTTAAATTTAATTAACTAGAAATTATCTTTTTTAGTTTTGCATTTATTCTAAGAATTAAATATTATTTTAATATAGTTTTCAAGTGTTAAATTTAATATAATATATAAATATAAATTTCTAGCAAAAAAAAAAAAAAAATAATATTTTTTGTCTTACGGTTATATTTTTATTATTATGTATTTAATTTCTCGAGAGAATTCTATAATTCTATATGTATTTATTTAATTGTGCAGTGTATTTTAAAATTGTGTTTGTATTATTTTGTGTGCTTTGCCTATGTTAAGTATTATTAATTTTTATTTAATTATATTCTATTGTTTTGTTTTTATTATATTATTGTACATTAACTCGTGTGCGGTCATTTCTTTATTATCCCTAGAGTAGTGTATTTATATAGGTTCTGGGACAAAGGAAATTGCAAATAAAATGTGCAAAAATTCTTAAAATACATTCTATACTGCATACAAATTAATGAGTATTTTAAACATTTTTGCACATTTATTTTCAAGCAATTTTCACCTTAATGAAATTCGACACCGCTTTAATTTAATTAAAAATATTTATACTTAATTATAATTCCGCTTTAATTTAATTAAAAATATTTATACTTAATTATAATTCCATTTTTTTTATACTTCCGGTCAAGAATAATAATCTATAATATGATCTAAATTGATTTACTTTTCTAAAACTTTTGGTAATGTCAAGGGTCAATGAATTGATTCGGATGTGCGTGCAATAATATCGTTTTTTTAACGTTTAAAATTTAGTATAACCAGATAATTAATTAAAATGGGCAAAATATTGGAAATAAAATCCACGTCCCATACAAAATAATGCACATTTTCCTCATTTTTGCACATTTTAATAGTTTATATGAAATAAGTAATTCTTCGCAAATGGGCAAAATATTGAGAATAAATCCCATACCCCATACAAAATAATGTACATTTTGGTCATTTTTGCACATTTTTAATAGTTTATATGAAATAAGTATTTCTTCGCAAATGTGAAAAATATTGAAAATAAATTCCATACCCCATACAATATAATGCGTATTTTGCTCATTTTCGAACATTTTAATAGTTTATATGAATTAAGTAATTCTTCGCAAATGGGCAAAATATTGAAAATAAATTACTGCCCCATACAAAATAACGCACATTTTGCTCATTTTTGAACATTTTAATAGTTTATATGAATGATTTGAGTAATTCTTCGAAAATGGACAAAAATAAATCCCATGCTCAATACAAAATTATAAACATTTCGATTAAAAATATGCATTAAGTTTCGATTAAAAATATTTATACTTAAGCGTAATTTTAAATGTTTTTTTAATTCCGGCTAAGGCTAATATATAACATGATCTAAATGGATTTGTTTTTTTACTTTTCCAAAAGTTTTGGAAATTTTAAGGGTCAATTAATTCGTATTCAGCTGAAATGGTGAAATGAAATGAGTGAAAAATTGAAAATAAATTCTATAGTCCATATAAAATAATGAACGTTTTATTCATTTTTGCACATTTCATATAAACTATGAAAACAAATCATAAATTAATATAAATGTGTTTACCATATAGCTGCACAAAAGTAAACCGGCGTTGAACGAATTATATGTGATATTACGATTATTCGCTGGGCTTTTAGTCGGAATATTTTCGCACGATATTAAATAATCAATTTTCATTTTATCTTTAAATTATAAATTGTTTTGTTTTTAATATATATGTAATTAATTATATTCAACAATTTATTAAATTTCAATGAAATTGTATTTATTATTATTTAGTATTAAATTTTAAAATCAAATATTTGCTAGTGAATTGAACACTAAAATTCTATATCACATACCACGCACTAAGCACTACATTACCAGATATTACCACCGTAGTTCATTGAAGAAATAAATGTAATTATTTATTCAGTTAAGTGTTTTTAAAATTAATATTCTATACTTATTACCCAATAAACATTATTTCCATGATCAATTTACAATTCATTTTTGAATTCATATTTAAATATAATTATTATTATGATAGCTAAAAATATAAATTTATAAAGTAAAATAATAAATGTTTACAATTTGTAGTAATATACAAAAACATTTATTACATTTAATCAATATTATTATTATTTATAAATATTATTTTTTCTTATTTTACCAACATTTTTATAAACATTAACATTCAATTAAATAAAGTAGTTAAATTTTAATATTAACATTTCGTTATGGTTTTATTACACAGAAAATAAATATAAAATATTTTTTTTATACCTATTATCACAAAATTAAATCAATTTTATATTAAATTATGAATTCTGATATAAAAAAAATTAATTTGTATAAAATATTGAAAATAAAAAATTTGACATCGCATTAACTTTCGATTAAAAATATTTCTCTGGCTGAGGGACAAAAGCACTTAAGTCATGATTTATAGTTTGTCAGAAAAGCGTTTTTATCGAATATGTTCTGCTACTTTTACATTAACAGACTATAGTATTATATTAAGGTTTTTTATCCATATGTGGGTAGTTTTAATATTAATTCTAAACTTCCTGGGAAACTAAAAGGTTAAGTGTTTGACAGCCCTTTTTTTGGCCCGTAATTAATTTTAGTAATTTGGCTTGGTAGATCAATGTAGAATTGTATAAAATATTATATTCACATAGAGTTAGATGGTTTAGCTAAAATATTCGATTGTCATATCATTGAACTTGGCTTAGGCGAAATAATTTTTTTTGTGAAATTCTGAATTAAATGGTTTTGCCCCGTAGTCTGAGATTTATACTTAAGCGTAACATTAATTTTCTTTTAACTTCAGGCTAAGAATAATATATTACAACATAATCTCTAAATTGTTCTATTTTTTTTTTACTTTTCCAAAAGTTTTAGGAATTTTATGAGTCAATAAATTCAATTGGTACATTATATATTGTTTTTTTTTTTTCACTTTTAAATTTGACATAAGTCATTACTTAAATTGTCAACCTATCAATTTTAGGGATTTAATTATAATTTAACGGGAATGAATTCGTTTTTGTCAAATTAATTATTATCGGAACAATAATATGATGCGGCAAAGAATTTCATTATAAATATTTTATTAAAATCCTAATTTTTTGTTAATTTTATTAATTAAGTAATAAGAAATTATTATTAACGTAAATTTGATAACCTATCACAAATAATTTCAAAGATAAATATTTTATTTTTCTCAATTAAATTTGTTAATTCATCAAGTAATAATTCATTATTACTGAAAAATCAAATATTAATGCTTATAAGCCGTACAACTAATTTATTTTAGAAATTGATTAGTTGAAAAGTTTTGTGAATTTTAACGTCAAATTGGTAAGTATTCGCGAAAATTAAAAATATTTATACTTAAGTTCAAGTTTAATTTTTTTTATTTCCTAAATTCAATTCAATAATTATTATTAATTATTAAGCATAATACATTATTTCATTAATGACGATTTCAATGGCCTGCATATATGAATCCAAAAATTAAAATATAAATCCGAATCCTCAAAGTATAATATTTTTATTTAGGAAACTTCAGCGGGATCATTCTGAAATTTCATAGGAAAATGTTATAAGTTCAAAAAATCATTTAAAGTTAGTTTTACCCGTTTTCAAATAAATTCGATACTAAGATTAGTTACGCGATATATCTGTTGATCTTACATTAGTACTTTCAGCACATTCATGAGCCTGTATAAAGTACATTCATATTTTTACATTCATAACTTATTGATACTTCTTTATAAAATTGATTGTTTTCCAATAAAACAAATTATATAATACTTTATAAGCAAATTCTAATATTTTTTTTTATTTTCTATCCATCACACTTCAAATTATGTTATTATTGCATTTATAATCCGAGTTTCATACTATTTAATAAATTTTATTTTCGTTACAATGGATTTTCTTGCGAGGAATTTTTTATGGGTATGAAGTTTTCTTGCGAAGTATTTTCTTGTGATGAATTTTCCTAGTGATTAATTTTCAGCGATGAAGTTTTGTTGTGATGAATTTTTTATGGGTATGAAGTTTTCTTGCGATGAATTTTCCTAGCGATCAATTTTCCGTGATAAAATTTACTTGTACGAATTAATTTTCAGCTATGATTTTTTCTTGGCTACGAATTTTTCTTGCGATGGATTTTCTTGCGAAGAATTTTCCTAGCGATTAATTTTCTGCAATGAAATTTCTTGCGATGAATTTTTTCAATGATTAATTTTGTGCGACGAATTTTCCTAGTGATTAATTTTCTGCAATGAATTTTTCTTGGCTATGAATTTTCTCAGCGATTAATTTTCTGCGATGAAATTTCCTGCGGCGAATTTGCCCAGCGGTCAATTTTCTGCGATTAATTTTTCTTGACTATGAATTTTCTTGCTTTAGATTTTTCTACGATAAATTTTCAATTTGATAAATTTACCCTGCTATGAATTTTCTTGCGATGAATTTTTTATGAAGGATTTTCTGCGATAAATTTTCCAAAAACCTTTTGCAGATCATAAATTCGATTTTACAGCAATTTATTGCAAAGGAGCAATTCTTAGAGAAATCTAAATAATTTTCACCTTAATCGCAAGTTTATTTTTTCTACTTCAGTATACAGAATAATCTAAATTTGCTTAATTTTTATCGCTTTTTCTAAAGTTTTGGGAATTTTATGTGTAAATGAAATGATTCCGATACGCATGCATTATATATAATTTGCTTCTCGCGCTTAAAATTTCGCGTAAACAATTAATTTTTTTGCTTTTGACGTTTTGTGCGATTACTTTTAAACATCTGCCCCATAAAAATCATGCCATTACTTTTAGTGAA